>JAFBJS010001189.1:7500-13661 GCA_016785265.1 Paraplagusia blochii
GAAGTAGAATAGACAAATAATTTGATAAACAAGAATACTATGTTAAGTCCAACTTCATCATCAAGTTAAGAAAAAAGTGTCTTGTGGATCAGTGGTCCTCAACCCGTGGGCTGGGGACCGGTCACAGCCCGTGGGTTTATTGGTGTTCGGCCGCAGAGAAATAATGTTTCCTTTTGGCGCCATCTGTCTATTACTTCCTCTTGATCCATACCCATATCAACAAAAGAACTGACCAATAGAATGGCTAGGATTCCATCATCAATAATGCAACTATATTTGATTAGGAAATATTTTCTAAATGAAGACAACAACAATAAACTCAAAATGACGCAGAGTCATTGATACAAGATTCAAACTTTTTATACCGGTCTGGTAGCAAAAAATTATAGGCTGTGTGCAAATCCTTGTTGTGCCCATGCAGTTAATTCCGGTAGGAAGATTTTATAGGTAGGAAATTATTTCAGAACACCAAGAATTTTATTTTAAGTGTTTATCTGCCACAACTTAACGATCGGTCAGTGAAAATAGTACGAGACATTTAACCGGTCCGTGGTGCAAAAAAAGATTGGTGGACACTGCTGCAGATCATAGACATCCAAAATACTGCATTAAGAAGGAGTTGGTCACTTGAAGCCAGAACCCAAATGGAACACGGAGAACTTGTTTTTGGGCTCTTACATGGCAACAATGGGGTTTAATGATAGGTTCTGAGGTGCAGCGAGAGCCAAGGTGGTTAGGAAAGAACTGATGGACTCTCACGTCAGCATGGAAGGAACAGTGACAGAAGGAACAGCACTGCATATTAAGACAGATAATTACTAATGTTCACTAAATCCTTGCTATTATTGAGGGATCATGGAAGAATCCAGATGCATCTGGAGCAGGCATGAGAAAAAAAATAAGGCCCGGGGGCCAGATGCGGCACGTTCCACTTTGTAATCCGGGACGCCAAATTTGCTGAAATTAGTTGCTTTCGACTAAAGTTTCTGCTGAGGGCAATGTAATTTACATTTACATGTCAGCTAGCCTTCACTTAGCCCAGAGTCAATGTCTGTTTTTGGTGTGAAACTCCAGGGTTCACCTCCAGGGCATTTGACCTGCAAGAACGGATGGTATTGCAATAGGCAATGTGATTTGGGTTGCATTTGTGGAGATTGCTGCCTCCACGACCTGGTTACGGATCATTTATCTTAGTTCGCATGAACCCTCCATCTATCCATTCCTAGTTATAGGACCAATTGTTGCCCACAAACCAAAGTGTCTGCCCACCCCTGATCTGGACTCATGAGATGTCCTTCTCCCTGAGGCTGGTCATATACTGTTGACATTTTAACTAAACATAATGTAAATGTTTATGTATAAACATTATTCATTTAACTGAAACTTGGTGTCTCGTAAAATCTGAGGCTACAGTCGAGTCAGGGCGGCACATATTTCTCTTATTGTCTCCTGTTATGCTCAATTATTAACAGCTAAACAAAGAGCCATGAACTCTGATTGGCTGTGGACAGATGTTTCCCCCTCGTCTATCTTGGCAGACCAGAAAACACACTCAAAAGCTGGCACTCTCAACAGGGAGGAGAAGCCTGGGGTTAAAATCACTCATATGTAAACAAGCCTGCATGTGCAAGTGAGCACACACACACACACACACACACACACACACACACACACACACACACACACACACACACACACACACACACACACACACACACACACACACACACACACACACAGAACAAGCAAAGGGATTGTACTGGTGTTCACGGCACTGATACAAACAAACAAAATGTTGAAGTACACTAGCACAAAAAATGTCCTCATGCGTCCTAAGAATGAGAGCCTGCTGTCTCAGAAATGTCTCAGTGACTGCCTTAGTTCACCCAATTAACAATTCACAAATATCATTGGTGATAATTGATGAATGGACCGTGTGTGTTCTCTTTAGGGTTGACAAGGACGGACAGGATTAGGAACGAGGTAATCAGGGGGACAAGAGAAAAAGTAATGGCACATCTCAGCAAATAACTTATCAAACCCAGAAGACATTTAATTTGTCCCAGCAGCATCCAAAGCAAGGCTTAAAAATCATCTCACTAATACAGACCATGAGATGGCCAACCTGCAGGGTTTGGTTCCTACCATGGAGCAGATCACCATTATTGATGGGTTTAATCAACTGACCTCAGTCATGAGACGGGTGATTGGTCAAACTATGCGTTCTTGATTGTTTGAAACAAATACCAGCAGACACAAAGGTGTCCAACTTGCTTGATAAATCTCAGAAAAACACAAATAACAATGTGTAAAATGATATGTCATATGTAAATATCTAAAATACTTTACTTAGTTGCACAAAAACAAAGGGAAAAGACAAGGACTGTATAATGCACATGAATTAAAACAGTGCTTCTCAATTATTTTCTGTTACTCCCCCCCTAGCATGAGGAAAACAATCCGCACCCCCCACCCCCCACCCGCTAACTAGAAATAATAGCATTGGTTAATAAAATAGTTCTAGCTACACCTCTGCATAACATCGTATCCTTGTAAACATAAATAGAACAAAAAGAGATATAGTTCAACTTACAAGGATGTGCAATTACACTTTATTGTAGTACGGCACAAAAAAAAAAAAAAATAAATTCTACAGGGACACACGCGCCCCCCAGGTGGGGTCCCGCCCCACATTTTGAGAAGCACTGAATTAAAATGAGGTTGACATCACTGATCAAGGGCACCAGACATACTATTTAAGCAGTTATTGTGTTTGGCATGAATTCCACTCTACACCCAAAAAAAAAAAAAAAAAAAAAAAAAACATTGTATAGACATGATGTCTCCCAGTATGGGGGACAATACAGGCTGAACTTCAATAACAATATATACCCAACCATGATCAGCTTGTTCTCCCTGCAGGATACGCACACTGACTTAAAATTGTGAATTAAGTTCCCTTCAGGTGAATATTCACAAACCCATCAAACTGTTGTGTACAACTCTGACTTGTTAAGGTACCATTTGTCAGATGTTCCTGCTGGAGTGGCTGTGTCTCCCTGCCACTAATTGCCAGTAGTGCTAAATTTAGTAGGTGGGATATGGGTTCTTTTGATCAGATGCACTGACTGAGGAGAGAGAGAGAAAAAAAAAACTGTGCTTAGCCTTGCAGGCAAATCTACCCACCTCTCCCTGTGCATTTCTCTGTCTCGCAGTCACCAGGGAATAGGTGAACTATTCCATATGTCAGCCTTGTCAATCAGGAGCAAAAATATGGTAAGTGCTCCTTCCTTCTTGCGTTCTCCTCACCCTCTACCTCTCTGTCGCTCTGTATTTTCTCTTCCTCTTTCCTGCCAAAAGATCCTGGCTGGATGTTGTCATCTACAAGTGCTCTACCCATGTTTTTTTTTAGTTCCATGTCGTCACAGGCAGACGTATTATTCATCAAAATATCTCCTGAAAGGTATTCTGATTTAATGATTAGTGGCACAAATGTCGAATATTGAAATTTAATTGTGCTGCTCCAAGGTGATTTTTATTAAAAGCAGATAATAGTGATCTAAATGAACGTTTAGGAAAAAAAAAAGTTTTAATAACACTCTGACAAAAGGTCAAAACAAGCAGGATGGATTCCATGTTAGATAATATTGACAAGAGTGTAGTATAGACAAGGAGTATCAATTACCCAGTATCAACATATCAATACTACCACAAGCATTGATAGAAATTCAATTACTCTCATTAAAGTACCAATACTTGTTAATGACAAAATAAGCAGATCTTGCAGATTTAAGGAAACTGTACTTCCTGGTAATATAGTTGAGGCATCGGCAAACTAAGGCCTGGGGGCCAGATGTAGTCCTCAGAGCTTTTATTGCAGGCCGTCAACCTTGTTCAAATTAAATATATGTATCATTAAAAAAACTGCCGTTTCCCTGCGATTCTCTTTATACATGGATTTTACACACCATTTAATTCAACAAAACCTCCATCTTTCTGCTCTTTCCGCGTCCGATTCTGGGAACCATTGTGACCCGAGTGTCACAAGGTTTTCCCACCTCACGACAACTAACCAGAAAAAAAAAAAAAAAAAAAAAAAAAAAAAAAAAAAAAAAAAAAAAAAAAAAAAAAAAGGGGAACACCATATAATCAAGTCAACTAGACATCATGGTCCCTAAACAGTAAAAAAAAAAAAACATTTTGTGACCTGTCCCAATTTTGAGGATCGTAAAAGACCAACCATCACAGAGATCTTGGCTCCTCTACTCCAGAACCGTTCCTCCACTGCTATGAAAGGAGGGATGCAGAAGAACAAAACTCAGTCAAGGAGACAACATGTTTGCCAAAATAGATGCCTGAGCTTGACACATACTGTATGATGCAACCTAAAGAGCTCCACTGCATTAGTTGTCCAATGTTTTTAAAACATTCTATTTGATAGAAGATTTAAAGAATCAAACACTTGTCATATGCACAGTTAAGGCAGTACAATAACAGTAATTCTTTGTCGTCCACCCTGAATGTCTCAGAAAAAAAAAAAAAATAAAGCTTGGTGTTAGGAAAAGACTTAACAGAAAGAACGAAGAATACAAAAAATAAAAGCCACATAGTTCCAGTCTCTAATGTGCATCTCTTGTTTTATTTGTCAATAAAGTCATATTCCAACATAAACCATTACATGTTAAATACACAAGGTAATCAACGACTTCCTCAGAATTGAAACCCCATCGAATAGTCACAGTAACACAATATATGCAGTTAAAATACACAGGTACTAACCCACAGCATGGTTTAGGGAACAAAGATGAACAAATTCGGGAATTTATCTCAGCAACTTAAAAAAAACACAAACTAGAAATATACAACAAACAAATATTAAGTCCAAATTAAATACCTCCAGTGCAGGACACCAAGCCCAGTCAGGTACAGACAGGTATGAGTATAAGCATAGGAAAGAACCTGTATCATCCAGTCAAACTTTACCAACACAGTGTAGAAGCCTACAGGCCCTGAAGGTCTATAAAGGCAGGACACCAGCTGATCCTACTGAGACTAATGACAAAGACACAGGTGAGTGTGATCACAATGATTAACTGAACAGACAGACGTGAGGGAGGAGAGACAGACAGTCTGTTGCTCCTATCACCAGGGAGAAGGCGTTAGTGTTTATGAAGTTAAGTAGATTTTTTTTAAAGAAACAGAAATAAATTTATCTGAAAAACCTGTTTTGACCTGTAATACTGTCTCTCAATGAAAAAAAACAAAAACATTTTGATTCTTCAGTCCAGACAAAAGCTGCAGCCCAGCTTTGATAAAGTACATCTGTACGACAGATGTCCTTGTGCCAGGTGTGAGATTATTTTCAACAGAAGTGACAAATGCCTGGTTTGTTAAAAAAAACACATTCACACACTCATCGTGCACTAATGGTGACATGTGCTATTTGCATGGCAGAAGACAAACTTGTGAAAATGTAAAAGCTTTATTTTGGAACACAGAACGGCAAAACAAAATGTGTTGTTGAGGAGATTTTACTAAACATCTGTGTCTAACACTGGGAACTTGTTGTATGTTTTTACCTGTTGAAAAAAAAACTCTGACTGGGATGAAAAGTGTATTCATTGGCTCCTCACAACAAATGAGTTAAAACATGGGTCTTAAAATCAAATAAATTGAGGGGCCATTGCCAACATGTTCATTTCACTCAACAGCCATGTGAGCTATCAATGGTTCATACAAAAGAAAACATTATAAAAAGTCAATTTTTCAAAGATGATTTTTAATGCAACACTGCAGATGAAAAGAAATAACAAAAAAAAGGAACAGAAAATGGACCACAGGGTCTCCACTGCAGGGCCAGCAAGGCCAGGGCCAGCAAAGCCTTCTCTGCTGGCCCTGAACATTCCCAGAAAAAAAAAAAAAAAAAATTAATAAATTGCATTATTATTATTTTTTTTTTTTGCTTTGTAATTGAAATTTTTTTTTTTTGGATATAAAAATTGTTGTTACATTTACAAAGTTAGATCAAAACATTTTATCCAATCATTTTTCTGCTAGCTAGAGTCAGCTAGTCAGGTTCCAGGAAATCTGCCAGAGACTTCAGAATCAAAAGTGAAGACTGTGCCCACTGTAAGTGAATGGACATGGCCCATACAGTCTAC
>JAFBJS010001191.1:0-11820 GCA_016785265.1 Paraplagusia blochii
TACACACATGCATGTCTGTTCTCTTCTGCTTTTTAACTTGTATAGTGCCTTATATGATCTGGCATGATCTTATATGATCAACAAAAATTGAAGTTGTACAGTATATATACACACATGCTCATACATATACTGTATGTACATGTATACATATATATATACACGTGTATACATATATATATACACACACATATATATATACACACGTGTGTATATACACACACACGTATGTATGTATGTATATGTATGTATATATAAATATATATACATACGTATATACATATACATACGTATATACATATACACATACGTATATACATATACACATACGTATATACATATACACATACATATACATACATACATATACATACATACATACATTGCCTTGGTTGAGGAATGAAATGGTCTTTCACCTTCAAGAAGAACGCTTTTGATGTGTGTGTATTTGATCTATGTGCGTATTTTATATACACATTTGGGTGAATATGTATATACTGTATGTTATATGCATGACTCTAGTTAACATACACCGTATTTCCATTTTTTTACCACTAGATGTCAGCAGAAAGCACCACAGAAACAGAAAACTCCAGTCAGGGTGAAGTGCCAATTTTAGTTTTCTTTAATCAGACAAGTGCTTTTTAAAGTCTACTGATTTCAAAGAATGAAGAGACACAACCTCGCTCTAAACCAATGAAACTACAGTGAATAGAACAACCGTGCTATTGTACAGTGCATTAGAACCTACAGAATCGATGACCTGTTCACAAATTTACTGCAGTGAATAGACAGAAACTTTTTTTTTTTTCCCTTACAAAAATAACATAACCAGCTGCCAATCTGAAAGCTACAGATACAGAGAACTTGGGTCACACTCAGAACAAAGTCATACAGCAAAATTGGATTGAATACAGCAAGAAGTGTCAGTTAAAAAAATAAAGCTTTTGTGACGTAGAGGCCTTTTCCAAGAGAATTAATTCTCCCTCTCCTTTGTGTCTTTGTTCTTCCTCACTTCTTCAAGCTTCTTGTCCTGTTCGATACATAAGAGACAAGGTGATCATCAGTCTGCACAAAAAAAAACAAAACAGGAGGATACGTGAGGTGGACAGAACAAAGATCTCACCTTCTCCTTGAACTTCTCATTGAGAGCTGCCATCCGTGCAGAACGGTTCTCTTTGTTCGCCTCCATCTTCTGATTCAGCTTCTCCTGGGCCATCTTGCTAAAGTTGACGTTCTCCTCAATGGCCTTTTGCATCACTTCCTTCTCGTGCTCCCGTTGTTCAGCCAAGTGTTTCAGAACTTCAGCCTCATGGCTCTGGAAGTTAAATGTGTTAACTTCTGTGATTATTTTTCAGGGGTCACTTGAGAGCTGTTGAGTAGAGTGATGTCGTGTCGTACCTTGCGCCTTTCTTCTGCCGCTTCCAGCTTCCTCTTAATCTCATCCAGTGACGTTTCCTTCTTTTTAAGAGGGGAAAGAGGAAATTCTCCCTTAGCATCCGGGGTCGAGGGGCTGATAATAACCTCAAATGCATGACCGGAGGCTCGCTTGTTCAGCTCCTTCACTTTAAGCTCTGCAAAGTAAAACAGTTTCTTAACATTATATGGTTTGGATAAAAATAGTTGTAGTGCACCACCACTGTAAATCAGTGCTTTATAGTTAAGAATGTTTGAAATTAAATAGTTTCTTTACTTTTACTATTAACACTCACCTCCACAAGTATCCATTTCAGCTGGTATGATGAATGTAGTAACACTGTAAACTGTAAAAAAGAAAAAGTGAAGGTCTATTTTATTAGGATCGTGTAACCACAAACAGAAGTAATATTTCCCTGTAACATTTTAATTGAAAGTCTTTCTGTGAACAGCTTTTTTTATTTATTTTCTTTTTGTTTGTGTCGGGAATTACAAACTAAAACCTTTTCCTATATCCTCTTGAAAATTTTATACTTATAATGGTTAAATAAGTACTGAAAATCAGGGATGGTAGAGCAGATGACACATGTTTGGATAGACCATTGGTCAATCATGCACAAGTTTGTTTTTTTTTCCCCAAACAAAAGGTGAAACAGAAAAAAAAGATGAATGTCATTTAAGCGATGAATTCTGTGGACAAATCCATAAATTTAAATCTTCCAAACTTTGATGCATGGTCCTCAGAATAAATAATACACCACAGGTTTGCGCCCCTGTGTCTTAAGTGCAGTGTGATATTATACAATTGCATTACATAATCTGTTCAGAGAGCAATCATAACATGATATGACAAGTCAGGCTAATCCACTTCTTCGCCTCAGAAGAGGGCAGAGTTGGGGGGTCTGGGGAGTTGGTCTATACAGTCAACTGTGTGTGTGTGTGTGTGTGTTCTGTTGCATGTAATGTGCAGGGGATGATGGGGGAGGGGGTATAGTTAGCTGCTACACAACAACAAATAAACCACAGCACGACAAAAGAAAACTGGTAATAAAATAACGGTTTAAAATGTTATTAAAAACACACAACTTATTACAGTAAAATGAAAATTGCACGAGGTGAAAAAAAAAACAAATGCTTAAGATTGATTGAAAAATCAAACCTGACCGTGAACTACCTGGTTAAAAGTCAATGTACAGATTTCGGGGTCGAAAACAATGGAACAGTCCGCCATAGTCGAATCAGGTTTAAACAATTTAACCGGCTAATTGTTTGACAAACGTCCGCTTAAAAACACTGATAACCCACCAACTCCAGTGATGCTGAGTAGCGTCTACAACCTGTAACTGCTGCGGTGGTTAGTGTGAAAGAAAGCCCGGGCCAACATTAACATAAAGCTTTGTTCTCCTCACCGTCAAGGGCTTCCGATGCCAGTCTGCTCTCTCTCCTCTTTCTCCTCGTCTCTGCTTTCAACCGCCAAACAACATCTGCACCTTGGCGCTAAAAAACCGACCGTTCTTAAACGTAACGCGAGAGGGCCGCGCTAATTGGTCCGAATGCACCAATCACAGGCCACGCTGAGACTCGCAGCGCCAACAGCCAAAATAACAGACAGAACACAGAGAGAGGCTGGCACGTCCCTGTAGGCAGAACGAGCTCCAGGGGTTTTCTTATACGTTCTTATGTAACCGTGTATGATTGTGATTGTAAGTGGTAGCGAATTTAAAATTCAGCTTATGTAGTAATTGTAACTTCTATTGTACTGTTATTGTATTTATGTATTATTCTCTGCTGTACTGTTGCTGGAGCAATATTTTTCCGAAGGATATTTCCGAGGGATTAAAGATGTATATGTATAAGATATATAGATAGATAGATAGATAGATAGATAGATAGATAGATAGTAAGATAGATAGCTGAACGAGCAAGGTTACTGGAGCATGTTTCACCGTCCCTCCATTAGGCATCATATTCACCTACAGTAGTGGTGCCCAACTACTGGGCCGGTACCGGTTCGTGGGTAAATTGGCGGGGGCCGGGGCTCAGAGAAATAGTGTTTCCTTTGTTTTGTTTGTTAATGTTTCCTTCTGGCTATTACCTCCACTTGATCCATATCAATATCGACAAAAGAACTGAACAATAGAATGGCTAGGATTCCATCATCAATACTGTTACTATATTTGATCAGGAAATATTTTCTGTTAGCAAAAAGTTATAGGCTGTGTGAACTTGAGAAATCCTTGTTGTGCCCATGCACTGTTAATGCGGGTAGGAGGATTTTATCGGTAGGAGAGTATTTCAGAACACCTGGAATTTAATTTCATTAGGAAGTATTTATCTGCCACAACTTAACGACCGGTCCGTGAATATAGTACGAGACATTTAACCGGTTCGTGGCGCAAAAAGGTTGTGGAACACTGACCAACATCAGTGGCTTTGAGGATGGCGCAAGCACAAGCAGACTGTTAAAAACAGGAAGTAAAAATAAAACAGCGTTCTGAAATCTTTTATTTTGAAAAGCTCATGATATATCCAGGCGGTCTTGTGACTTCCGATTACTAATTTTATAGCATTTACCGATACTGAAAGCGGAAGGAATCAACATTAACAATAATTTCACCTTTTTAACGCCAAGATGGGGGCCTGCCTTGCCTTGTGCTCTTTAGCCAGCTGTGTAAGTTACTAATGTTAATAACAGACTCCGCTTTAAATGTCGCGAAAGGTTAAAACGCTGCGTTGTATGTTAACTGACGTTAGCTGTTAGCTCGACAAAATTAGGTCGTCTTTATTTGGCAATAAGATTACGTTGAACAGGCGACATAAACCTTGTAACACGCTGTTGTTACTGTGATATTAAAATATGTTTGTAATTATTAAGTTGTCATGCTGTAAGTGGAACTACGTAGCTGGTGTGTGTTGTAGGAAGTATCGACTGAGGCCGTCTACAAGTATGTAAACACAGCAAGTAGCTTGGATAAATGTTATTGCCTATCTTTTTGTAACGTACGTTTATTAAAACGTGCATCTACATCTATAGATAGATTTATTTTCACAGTGTAGTACATCAGTCGAAACCTTTAGGATAGTAAATATTTAACTATGTTTGAACAACATTGTCCTCATTTTGTAACGACTTCCTGTTGGGATTTTTTTTTCCATAATTGTCCTTGGATATTATAAGAGCGTTTGATCAAATACATAAAAACAGATTACAAGAATTAAAAGCCTTCTTAAGTTTTATATTTGATAAGTATTGTTAATTAAGTGAGCAAAAACGTGCAAGAAAATCGTATGCCTAATTTTATTTCTAGAGGTATAAATGTACTGCTGTATTTAGATTTAGCTAAAGAAGCTATAATGGTAGAGATGGTTTGGACATGTTGAGAGGAGGGACAGTATATATTGGTAGAAGAAAGATCCTAGAGATGGAGCTACCAGGTAGGAGACAAAGAGGAGTTTGATGGATGGTACAGGGAGCGATGGAAAATGTTGGCTCTCTGTGGCAACCCCTGAAAAAAGGGATACGCAGGAAGAAGAAGAAAGAAGACTGTTGTATTTAGATAAATAACATAACAAAACAAAACCTTACAAATACAAAAAAATTTAGAATGCAAAGAAAAACAAAATGTTACCAATTTAATTGAACATTTGCTTAGTTTTTGTGCGGAATTCTAGTGAATTTTCAATCACTAGAATATTTGCCCTGTGTTCTAGTTCGCTGTTCCAATCATACTATGCTAGGAAATGAACTGTAACAACCCATATTCACTGGAACATACAACAGCAGTGTTGTCACAATGTGTTGCATGTTATGCCCAGAAACCTGAAGTGCGTTTGTTGAGCAACCTACTTATTATGCTGGTTTTGTTTCATTTATGAGCTAAAGATTACACAATGTTCACAATGATTACCAATATTTTTTTGTAAATACTGAAATAATGTGTAAATCAATTCTTTAAGTATTATGGGAGCATTTAATGTGCCTCGGTGAAAACTACTAAAACCCAAGTATATAACAATTGCTGAAAATGCAGTTAATTGCAAAAAAATGAAATAAAAAAAGGATTCAGGTTCCTAGTCTGGTGTTTTCTAGGCTTATATTTATTTTCATATTTGATTAGTCTTTGAACACTGTTTGCAGGTCCTCTTACCCGTCCTACCCTCTGTCTTTCTCTGCAGGCCTCCTGTCTGTGTGGCTCAGCACCATGCCTCCTGTGCGGCTGCTGTCCCTCCTCCAACAACTCGGTCATTACCAGGCTGGTGTTCTCCTTGTTTTTGTTAATGGGAACCATTGTATCTGTCATCATGATACTCCCTGGGATGGAAACACAGCTCAGAAAGGTGAGGTTCAAATGTGAATTAATAAATAGTTCAAATGCGGTTTAGTGCGTAGTTTTTGTCTTTCATCAAACTGTTCACAAAATAAAAAAAAATGTAGTCTGACTTTAATACCTGACTTCATTGTGGTTATAGATACCAGGATTTTGCCAAGGTGGTGCCTCAATTCTGGGCATCGACAATGTGGCCAACTGTGACGCCCTTGTAGGCTACAAGTCCGTGTACCGCATGTGCTTCGCCATGACCTGCTTCTTCTTTCTCTTCTGCATCATCATGATCCGTGTGCGCAGCAGCAAAGATTGTCGTGCCCCTATTCAAAATGGGTATGTGCAGGTTTATTACTTAAATCTGTACAAAAAGTCCCATTTGAGGTCGTTTCAGGTCAATTGTATTAAGGAACTTTTCAATTGTTTGTACCCAGGTTCTGGTTCTTTAAGTTTTTGATCCTGGTTGGAATAACTGTCGGAGCGTTTTTCATCCCTGATGGAACCTTTCATACCGGTACCAACAAGTTTCATGTTCCATTGTCCTGAATATATCATTGGAAGAGTTCTTTTTTACTGCTAAAGTACTAACATTTTCTGTATTTGTCTTTACTCGTCAGTGTGGTTTTACTTTGGAATGAGTGGATCCTTTATCTTCATCATCATCCAACTCATTCTGCTCATTGATTTTGCTCATTCCTGGAACAAAGTTTGGGTTGAAAATGCTGAAGAAAGTGACAACAAATGCTGGTATGCAGGTACAGTAAAAAGTTTTTATCTTTTTTTCATGTTTGTTCAGTTTTTGTTTTTCTTAGATGGGTTCTAAGCTGTTGTTCTATGTCATAAATTTCAGGTCTCGTCTCTTTTACCGCCGTGAACTATGCCCTGGCGTTCACCGCAATGGTGCTTTTCTATGTTTACTACACACAGCCTGATGACTGTGCAGAACACAAAGTGTTCATCAGCCTCAACCTGATCTTCTGCATCATCGTCTCGGTCGTGTCAATCCTACCAAAGATACAGGTGCGGGTTCAGTTAACACCAGGCTCAGGGCACAACAAGAATGTTTGATTGTATATGAACAAGTGAAATTAGACTTTTTTATTTTTTTGTTGATTATAGATTAGATTAGATTAGTTGTTGATTGTGATTTTTTTTTTTTTACAGGACGCTCAGCCACACTCTGGTTTGCTCCAGGCTTCACTCATCTCCCTCTACACCATGTATGTGACTTGGTCTGCAATGACCAACAACCCAAGTGAGTTTTTTTCCTATTCAAAAACCACATGCTTTGTTCTGTGGTCCTGTTTGGAGGCAGTTACTTTTCTTAATTTCAGCTCCTTAAATGTATTTACTTATTCTTTTTGTGCTGCAACAGTGTGATCACACTGGTGAGTGTCGTCATTGTGGTCTGACACAGGTTCTAGTCAGACTGTGTGTGACACGACGATTAATATTTGAGAAATTCTCTTCTAAGTTGGACCAGACATTTTACCATTTTAAAAGTACAATTCAGAGCAGCGCAGCCAAGACTCAAATATATATGAGGTAGAAAATACATGTTGATCAGGTGAAAAAGCTATGTCGTTGTCGTTAGTGAGCTTACGTCTATTCTCTGAGCCTGTCTGTGTAGGTCACAGGTGTCAAACTCAGGCCCGGGGGCCAAATCCGGCCCGCAGTGTAATAATATCTGGCCCGCAAAATAAAAGTGTACTAGAGTTGGCCCACTTGTATGTAGACCTCATATACTGTCAAAATTTGTTATGCTAATCATGCATGTTTTTTGGTATAGCACATACATTTTGTTTAGTAAAGAAAGATATACATTAAAAATGATCTGGAAAGACGACAAAATAAGACAAAAACCACTGATGTGTGTATTAGTGGTATTATTTCCTATGTAATTTCTCATGTGTTGTTAACATTCAGCTCTGGCTGTTCCAGATGTTTCCATATGAAAAAACTATATTTGTTGTTTGGACAGAAAGTAAAACATGCATATTTACTGTTAATTTCTCAATACAGTAAATATATATTGGGTTTGGCCCGTGACTTCATGACAGTTTTTAATTCTTGCCGACGGTGACACTGAGTTTGACATCCGTGGTGTAGGTTCTTAGTCCTCCCGCTCATTGAGTCCATAGTTGCTTCAAGGACAACCTGTCGAAGTAGGCGTCTTGAAGATGTTTCACCTCTAATCCAAGAGTCTTCTTCAGTTCCGAACGGAACTTCTTTGAGCGACGCATATGTTAGAGCTACATCTATATCTGACCTGAAAACAGTAATAACAGAAACAACGCCAGATCAGTCTGTTCCTAATCTGGTCTGGGATTCTGTCATCATGATTTTAGGTTCATGACATAGTTAGATTAAATGAACAATGTGTCGCTTTGCCTGAATGTTAATGCTGAGCTGTTAGACTAAACCACTGCTTCTAGTTTAAGTTTAGTCCAGTTTTTAGTTAAAGTTTAGTTTAGTTTGAGCTCTGTCTTGTGCTGCCTTAGCTTCATCCTAACAGGTTCTACATATTCCTTCCTTAACCAGTGGTTAATGTCACTGCTACAAATATTAGTAACTTTTATTATCGTGTGATAATTTGACTTATTCTGCATCTGTGTGCGTTTTGTGTTTTGTAATAGATCGTAAGTGTAACCCCAGCCTGTTGAGTCTCGTGTCCAACACCACCAAGCCCCCTGCTGACAGCTCTGGGGAACACGTGCAGTGGTGGGACGCTCAGGGCATCGTGGGTTTGATCATCTTCCTCTTCTGTACGCTCTACGCCAGGTGGGTTTAATACAGAACACCTTTTGACTTTCATTATTATTATTACTTTTTTATTCACCTTTTTATTCGATCCTCTTTCTGTGCTTTAGTATCAGATCATCAAGCAACAACCAGGTGAACAAGCTGATGCAAACGGAGGAAGGCACCGCGTCAGATCGAGAAGGCATGGTGGGAGATGACGGTGTCCGCAGAGCTGTAGACAACGAGGAGGACGCAGTCAGCTACAGCTACTCCTTCTTCCACTTCCACCTGTGTCTGGCCTCTCTTTACATCATGATGACACTCACCAACTGGTACCAGTAAGTTTCCATCTGGAGTCATTCAAACCTGACGGGGGGAAAAAAGCTGTTTTAATCTGGTCCTGAGGTGGTTTTCTATTTTCTTTTACAAACCAGTTTTCATTTGTTTACACAAAGTGGAGTACATTCAGCTACATTTTATGTTGGGTCTCGGTGAATATGCAAAGAACTGAAAGGCGGTGTTATGTGTCACAGTTCTGTGGGTGGAGGGGTGAGGAGTGAACTCCAGCCAAACTACAGTAACGACGACGAGCAGGAAAATGCATACAGTCTTAGTTTTATTTTTCCTCATTAACAGCAGGATAGAAATCTACAAAGAAACAAATATTTGTGAATGAAACAAAAAGTCTTGAGACTGAGCAGAGCTTTGAGATTTATAGTACCCTTAATTTTCCAAAGGTTGCCAGATATGTCTCTCTGCCTGTCTGTCTCCTGAAAATACTGACTCCAACCTTTTGAATATCTCCAAACTGCTAATGTTATTGACCTTTTCTTTTCCTTTCAGCTTGTCCCTCTTTCCAGGGGTTGCCACAGCGAGTCAACCATTTCCATCCCACCCTGTCCTCTGTTTCCTCAACTCTAACTCCAACTACCTCCATGTCCCTCCTCACTGCTTTCATCAATCTCCTCTTTGTCTACTACCTCCATCTCTAGGATCATTCTTCTACTAATGTATCCACTGTCCCTCCTCTGAACATGTCAAAACCATCTCAATCTGTCTTCTCTGGCTTTTTCTCCAAACCTTCCTGTCTGTGTTGTCCCTCTAATCATCTCATTCCTGATCCTGTCCATCCTTGTCTCTCCTAAAGACAATCTCGGCAACTCCTCCACCTCCAGCTCTGTCTCCTGTCTTCTACCTATTCTTAGTGTCTCTAATCCATACATCATGACTGGTCTCACAACTGTCCTGCGAACGTTTCCCTTCACCTTAGCCGAGACAAGAACTTACTAATACAGAAAAATATATTGATATGTGCCTTACATTGAACACCAGAGGGCGCCATATAGCAATATGGACTTTCAAAGAAGCTGAGGAAATGATGAAAACCTTTATCTCTGTTTTTTACCATGTCGTTTTCAGGTAAAAAAAAAAATAAATAAAAACTTCTTTTTCCAGACCAGACACCACCACCCAGGCCATGAAGAGCAGCATGCCGGCCGTCTGGGTGAAGATGTGCTCCAGCTGGCTGGGTCTCGGCCTTTACCTTTGGACCCTCCTCGCGCCGGTCATCTTCCCGGACAGAGACTTCAGCTGAACGCACTTGGAAACTTGGCTCTAGTGGCTTCACTAAGGTTTTCCTTTTAGCTTCCTTTTTGCCTTTGTCTTGTTTGTTATGCAGCTTAAAGGGATGTCATAGAGAAAAGTTCACCAAGGAATTCCTGACACTTATTATCACTACAGCTTTTTTTAATGTTTACTTTTTTAAATCTACGGCTATGGCTGGAAAATGATTTTTTTTTCCTGTTATTTTTATAATTTAAATCTTAATGGCTCCACTACATTGATATAAGTTGCAAAGTTATTTTAAGTTGCAGCAAAATTAAAATAGACTCACTAAAAATGCACCTTCTCAGTACCTCAGAATACTTCAGTGACAGAGTCACTTTAACAAGGGCCCTCTCTTATTGGCTGTGTCACAGTAGCGCTCCTCTCGAGGTGCTGCGGTGGGGTCCAGGGTAGTCCTTTTAGGGAGCCCCAGAGTGAGGCGAGTGTGAGAGTTAGATAAGATGAACCTGCCCCACCCTGCGGATCATAACAGGGGTTCCCCCGCTCGGCTGCTGGGCTGTTTGCAGAGTCATGTCACTGCACGTTGAGCCAGAGAACAACAACAACAACAACAAAAATAACAACACACTAATCTCAGCTCTTCCTCACAGACTTCACCTTAAGGTGATTAATCACTGGTGCTCTGACAGGCTCCGGCCTTGTACAGCCACGGTCATCACTCTGTACAGACCCAGCTGTCTGTTTGTAGTCAAGTGAACTCAAGCGGTTATTGATCTCCAGCAGTCAGCACCAGACGCAGGGTTAAATAGTTGAGCAGGTGACGACAACGACGCAGGAAGACCACAGTTCTCTGGGCGCTGCAACAAGTCACGTCACAAACAACAGAGAAAAATTCATCGTTCAGACTTTGAGCCGTTTCAGAAATAAGGAATCGCTGTTAAGCAATGGTATTAACCGTCATGTACGTTCACAGCTGTAACGTGGGTTCAGCAAATATATGCATTCTATAGGATTTAGCTTTATGTTAATGTAGACAGTAGAGTTAGAGTGAGACCTTTGTATCTATCACTGAGGAAAATGTTATTATTTTCTTTATTTTAACTGCCATAAACAAATCAAATCACGTTGTATTTACATTTTTGCTGTTGCATTCCCGCTGAGTTGATCAGGGCAGAATTGTCCACGTTGTTTCATGAAAAGTGCCTTTTTGTAGTCCACACATTTTCAAAATAAACGTTCATCTCTGATGTTGGTGTTTCCCTGTTATGGCCTGTCATGCAAACTGTTTACGGAAAGATGGCTCATTGTAATGTATTTAGAAAATGTAAAAATATCAAGTTACAGTAAAAGTCATTAAATTGTTATTAAGGACAATTTTTGTGAATTGATTCAGGTTGAATTTCTAAGATATGGGCAGATTGACATGGACTCAATTCAACAACATTTTGTTTTTGTAGAAGCTTCTTCTTCAGGTTAGAAGAACAGTCTGGGTCACACCAGCTTCACTGTGTGCAGGTGAGAATGTCTACAGCTGCCAGGCTGAGAGAGACTGGCGTCCACGACAGTCCCATGAGTTAAGAGGGACAGGTTAAGGACAAGCCTTGGTCAAGATCCAGTAACAATTTAAGTCCATCAGTATCACAAGTTTGTCTGTCTGTCCGCTTCTGCCTTTTTGTATTACTTTAGAACAGGGGTGTGCAAACTTTTTGACCTGCGGGCCACAATTTCTCCTAAAATTGGACACAGGGCCGAGTCAAGAGCAGAGAGATGGAGCGTT
>JAFBJS010001191.1:11876-158582 GCA_016785265.1 Paraplagusia blochii
CCGAGTCAAGAGCAGAGAGATGGAGCGTTCGTGTAAGCTAAGATAAATGGCAAGTAAAAGTCATGTATCAAACCCAAAAAACTAAATTTCTAATAGCCTATTATGTCATCTACTGGGAAAATGCAGGTATTGTAGGGAAAATTTGGAAGTTTAATTATAATAAAAATAAATTATTTAATTTGGACAGGGATGGCGGGCCGCATTAAAAGGCTCAAAGGGCCACATGTGGCCCCCGGGCCTTAGTTTGCCTACCCCTGCTTTAGAACAAACTCAAATAAGTTGAGGGCCACTGCGGTTAATGTTCAATACAGAAGAAAAAAAATTGTGAAAAATGAAATTCAGTTTCCCAATACAACACTTCAGACGAGTCCTGTAATACTCACACTCATCCACAGCAGTGTCCACTGAGTGCGTCCAACAAAACCCCTTTTTTAGCATTGACTTCCAGTAGAATCCTTCTATAAATCTTGTGGGTTACGCTAACATTTAACTTTCTCATCAAGGTGGGGGCCACAAAATATCGCTCTAAGGGCTACAAATGGCCCACGGGCCAGAGGTTTGAGACCCCTGCTTTAGAATGTTGATTAATCAAAAGGACAACTAATTATCATCACTTCATAACCATGTGATTAATCCGATTTAAAAAAAAAAAAAAAAGATGATAGATTTACAGCAGGACTCTTAACTTTTGTTAACTATTGTAACCTTTCCACCTGAACTTAAAACACCTCAAACTGTGGCTGCGTGATTCTCTTTAAACTGCCTACTGCCTCAACTATGTTATTTCCTTCTAGCCGGCCTGGCACGGGGGACATGTTGACTTTGGCTCCTGCAGTCACTCAGTCCAGTTGGCACAGTCTGTAACCATTCACAACACACTTCCTTCTGTCGTCTTCCACCCTCCCACAACCAGCCCTCGCTCAGCCTGCTTAGGACAAAGCTCAGCGGCCGGACGGTGTCGCGTTGTAAATGTGAGCCATGGATTCTTCCCTCCTTCGTAGGTGGGGGTGGAGTTGGGGGGGTAAAAACAATAACAAAAGGCAGCAGGAAGCTGTGAAAGCAAATACGTTACTCCTAGAAAGAAAATAAAAACGACTGAAATATTTCCGTGAGGTAAGTTGAGCAATCCAAAGTTTTTTAAGGGTTTCAGTTTCTTGGCTTTAAGTTTAAAATAATGTTTTGTCTTTGGCAAAACAATAAAAGCACTTGACAAATACTGTATGTATAGAGTATATTGTTATTATATTTACTATTGTAAGAAATTTTAAAGCAACAAAAATCAGGGATTTTTGGCTCTCACACCATTTTTTTTATGACTATGGATGTCTGACATTAACTTCTGCTGATATCTATCAATTCTGATATATCAGGGGACTCAAACCTGCGGCCCGTGGGCCATTTGCGGCCCGTGGAACGAGGTTTTGCGGCCCCCACCTTGATGTGAAAGTTGAATTTATAATAATATTTTATAGGTTTGTTCCACATTTTATGGTAAATCCTATTATTCTCAAAACCCTGATCCACAGCCCTCTTCTGGTTCAGTGTTGTATTACACAGAATCTATGGGAAACTGATTTTTTTTTTTTTTATAAATTTTTTTCTTTTGCATTGAACACTGAAAGCTGACGCAGCCCTTCGGTGAAATGATAGTGTGGGTGGTGGTCCTCAGCTTATTTGAAGCTCAGAATCCTATATGTGAACTCACACATTGCATGATTATCACAGGAAAATAATATTACATACTAAGGCTAATTCATAGCCAATAATATGTGATATTGACTGATCAATCCCAGGGGACAATTCCCCAATTGTATCTAAACCAAATTATGGAAATTGCATGTGGTCATTAAATCCCTTAGTCTTACACTGTTTTGAGGAACTACTTTCTATGTCTCCCCTAACCCTGGAGACTGACTTTGACTTTGAGACTCAACACTTCTCCTCGCCCTCTTCTTCCCTTCGGTGCCAACATGAACTGAACAGCCTCTGGACACAGACAGCAGCATCTGAGAGCAAATTAGCCATGCAACGTAAATCCCACCCCTGCCCTCCTCCCCTGCCCTCTTATCATCAGGTAAACAGATGTGAACTTGATTTTCCTCCTGAGGTGAATTTGAGACACACTCAGCCTTCGGTGGTTGGCTCCTGTGATATAAATCCTACCTTCATTTCCTCTGTAATCATCACAGATACAATTTGTTGTCGTATCAGGATTGTGATTGTGAATCACTGGGTGTTGCTCTGCATCGTCGGGTTTGTGGCAGTTTTTATAGTGGATTGGCCGCAAAAAAAAAAAAAATGGATTACCACTTGCGGTGTTATCCCTGACCTTAATCTTTTGCTTCCCTTGTCACACGTTAGCCGGGAAATGTCAGCGTTTAGCAACAGTTTACTTGTCAAGAATAAGGTCATTTTTTTTTACAGCGCTCGTCACAATGATTTAAGCTTTGTCACTGTTTTTATCTCGGTCATAAATGGTCATCTCTTTGACAGACGGACTGGACCGCCAGTCTGAGGTGTAATTGGGTTTTAAAAGAGGGATCCAGGTCCATTAAATTATGTGCTGCATGCAGGGGAGCTAATTGGGTTTAGGCCCTGCTGGCACACTACATGTGCACTGAAAACATTTACCAAACATTAAGCTCCAATTAGGGTTTTTAAGATGGGAAACTTGTTGCAGGATGATGGGAAGAGAAGACGCTGATGCCAGTTCTATCGTATGTAGTTTGTCTCGTTGGCGTCTGTAGAAACAGTGGACTTCCTGTGGAAGTTTACCCAGCGTGCCCGTCCGTGCCGTCCTCCCTGTCTGGCTGCGGTGCAATGCAGTGGACCTGTCATGAGCACAAGGTGTAAAAGTCCTGAAGTGTGTGTTTGTGACTTTGTGTCTCTCCTGCACGCAGGCTCCTCCACAGTTCAGAGCAGCAGTTAATGCAGTTATATAACAGGGAGTGCAGTCTGTGTCTGCTGTGAGCCAGGCCAGTCTGGTTACATAAGCCTGTCAGAGTGCTATTAGAACAGTACGGAGAGCTCACACCACAGCATGTCCCCGCTCTCCTTCCACCTTCTCCTGCTCCGTCTCTCACTTCCTCCCACTGTCTGTCTCTGCTCTCCTCTCTCACTTTTTGTCCCTTTGTTGAGATGCTGTTTTTTGACAACAGGAGGAGAATTACCACGATCTCTGAAGCTGCGACCGCGAAGGCCTGGAAATATGACACACAAAGTAGTGGGAATAACAACGTGATTCTCCGAACGTTTCAGCACTTTGATGATGATGTCACTGAAGATGAAGACCTGTACTGTACTGACTGTTGAAAAACACCTCCCTGGTCTGATACTCAGTTGATGAGCATCATCCTGACAGTGGGCCAAATATATTTATTAACATATATTGAAAAAATTGACGGTAGTTGCTCATGTGTTCCCTTCTGTCCAGAAAACAATAAAACTATATATATATGTATATATATGTGTGTGTATATATATATATATATACACATATGTATATATATATGTGTGTGTGTGTGTGTGTATAAAACATATATATATATATATATATATATATATATATACATATATATACATACATACAGTGTTTTACTGTTTTAATGCGATTATGTGTTGTGATCACGTAGGGCCAAATATAGTCACATCAAGGGCCTGAGTTTGACCCATGGTTTTCAGTGCATCATTCACCTGGTTGTCACTGAACCTATAGAGCTTCGGGTTGTGGACTAGTACCAATCCGTGGGTCAGCTGGTACCAGGCCACAGACAGATAGTGGTTCTTTAATGTGGCTGTGAAGCCTTAAATACTGCTTTGCCATCTGTGGTCCATGGTGTAAAAGGTTGGGGAACACGGCTACAGGGAACAGCTACTTCCTGGTTCTCCTCTCACACTGACCTTTAAAATCCAGTATCTGGTCTTTGCAACATCTCCAGAACTCCCTCCACAGTCCACACCAATGTGACCAGTCATGTGTCTATGTATTTTCCATCCATATACTGCGTATCTTTGTTCAGTGCGTGGCCTCAGAGGCTGTTCACCACTTCATTATGAAGGTAAGTTTGACACAGAGTTGTTTTCTCTTTGACCCAGATCATTTTTCAGGCCTTGTTTTGAAGCAGAGGTCAGATCAGCTCTTCCTGTGACCGAATGAAACTGATGTCAGGTCAATATTTGGTCACTGACCATCTGCGGCAACAGAGCTGCAGAGCCAAACAATAATGGAGGACACTGTGTTCATGTGAGAACTGACCTGAGAGTCCACTGCAGAACACTGGACCTGATGTACGGACGTCCACACCTATCTGGCCCAGATGCTACTCTATAATAGAATAGTGCTTTATTGTCATTGTACAGTGGAGGGTGGACGGGTACAACAAAACTGAGGAAAATCTAAATAAAGTATACGCCGTATATCATATAAAATATGACATTTAAGTTATTATAAACAAGAAATGCTGAATATAAACACATGTTGATGTACAATGTATAAAAAGATGACGCAATACCACCCATAAACCCTAATTAGCTTTGCTGTATATTTACTCTAGGTTAAATTGAGTTCTTCATAGTTGACCTGCCTTCATAATCTCAACTAGTTCTAGTCTATTTATTGCTAACATCCTGATTTAACAGACACAATCATTCATAAGCACTCTGTATATCCCCAGGTGTGCATATACAATATTATTATAATAAAGATTTACTTACTTCAATTTATAACGTGATTTATCACTTATACGTAAATAAAAGTTTGTTATACTATCTAACGCCTGTCATTAGAACCGGAAGTTGGCTAAACCGCTACAATCTGTTGCACAACATCGTTGTTTTCTGGACTTTGGGTTGAGCTTTCAAACAAACACATAAATAAATTATATATTTTTTCAAGTAAACACGAGTTTTTGAGAGATTAAATCACTTAACGTATTTATTGCTATGTGTAATTTATATCGTTAACGTGGTTATTTATGGGGTATGTTCGTTTTCTTTTCCTTTTTGACTGAAAAACAAAATTTTCCAGTGTGTCCATTTTGGCTCCTACATGTTGATTTACAGTTGACTTGATTACTGATTACGTTTTCTCTTTACCACCGTTTACCCCCCTTTATGGACCTGTATTGTGTCTAATCGTCGGTCCACTCCGCAGCACCGACCAGGCCTCGGATATAAACTACAACCGAAGGTTGCTCCCATAGTTGGAATCCCAAAATTGAGCCACATCAGTTCAATTAGAATGAACAGCGTCAAGCAGGAACTGTTGATATCAACCAATCACAGTGTCGCCCAGCTGGTGAATATTCAAAGAGCGGGCTCGTCTCTCCATCTGATTGGCGGACGCTAAGCAGGAGGGGCGGAGCTTCCGAGGCTATGTGCTGCGGGTGGTGCGGAGCAGCTGAGTGTGTGCTTTTCCAGGGCGAGATGTTGTTATGTTGTGGCGATCAGCTGAATGTGCCACCGCTGTCCGCTCTCACACCCCAGCAGGGAGACCCCCGACTCTGTCCGGCTCCTTCTCCACTGCGACGCTCTCCGCCCCGGACGGCAGCTCCATCCACGACACCACGATCCAGGAAATGCCGACGTCTGGCCCTTCGGTTACCGGATAAATGACTGCAGCCGCCTGCGCCGTAGCACGCTGGTAATGATGAAGCTAAATTATTATCGCTATGATTATTATTGATATGAACGTTGATGTCACGGCCCGTTCGCTGTTGCTGGTTCGTACGGATGCTGTTCACCGGGGAGGCTGTGTGTGAGGTGTGGAGGTGAAGGCAGGCTGTCGGTAGTGTCTGACGGTCCGAGTGTGTCCTCAACTTCATCTGCCTCGTTATGTGTTGTAATGATAAATGGAGTGGAGGTGGACACGGGCACCGGGAGCTGACCATAGTGGCGGTAGAAGCAACAGCAGAAGCAGCAGTAGCAGCGGTGCCAGTCAGCCCAGATGGGTGAAGGTAGAGGAGGCGGAGGAGGAGAGAGAGGGACCACGGTTGTGGTCCAGTGTGGAGCAGCTAACGTTCCACGAGCTGACAGACTTCATGCATCACCAGTGAACCTCAGAGCATCCTATAGGTGTCAGCTGAGGACAGCACCGGTGCAGCAGCCGTGAACATGTTCACCTCTGCCTCCACAGATCCAGAGCAGCGTCCATTTGTAGTTCTTTTTTTTTAAGAAAATGTAAAAACATGCCACAGATCATTGAAGCAGAATTGAATATTCTCCTCATCAGGAGAATGTGGTCTTTATGAGGTCATGAGTCCACAGTCCCAGGGTGACACCTGTGAATGTGTCCAGACTGGGGTATCGTTTGCAGATGCCACCATCTTACCCTGGCATGATTCTACTGCAGAAAACATCTTTGGATTTTTGAAGTGAAAGCTCAGCAGGCAGACGCCAAAGAACAAAGACCTGATTTTTTTTTTTTTTTTTGGGGGGGTAGGGAGGTGTCGAACTTTCCCTGGTGTGATGTAGTGTGAGCTGAGTGTGTGTAGGATTTGGACGCAGACATCTGTGGCCCGGAGTGAGTCCCTGGAGAGACCAAACCTGACTGAGATGGTTTCACATGTAAATGACATTTATGTAGAAGTGAAAGCGAAAATGGGCGGCAGTGGTGGCCTAGCGGTTAATGAAGCAGTCTTAGGTCTGCAGAGCTTCTGGTTCAAGTCCACCAACTGCCACTGAGTTGCATGGCACCATTCTAACCAACATAACTTCCAGTGGGCTCACTGGTGCGGTGTGATTTGTGTAGCAGTCGTGGAGACTCGTTAAGGGATGAGTGGATGAAGATGAATGAAGGACCTGAACAAAACATTTTACTTGATTTCAAAGACAGTGAATCAAAGGTTCAGCAGTTGCGTCCGTTGCCCCTTTGTTCACAGACAGTGACGTGAATGTTTGACATCACTGCTGCACTAAGTTTACAAAGACAATAGTCTCAGTAGGAGGAACTGGAATACGAGTGGACGCGCTGTACTGCTGTGTATGATGGATGGGCGGGAGTGACGTCACAGTAGTTGTTAATGTGGTCGGGCGGGAATTGTGAGTTGAAAGACATGTACCTGGAACGAGCAAGTTCACTAGGGAATGCATCACAATCTGTTCAAGGTATGATGCTTTTAAGATTCCTGAAGAGAAACCAAACCAGATGTGTGCAAAAATTCTGATTTGTGTCGTACAATCAATCCTGAAATTTGACAAATGGGCAAGGTCAGGAGCAGATGGAGCGTGAATGTCATGCAAAAGGGCGAAAATGCTAAATTTAAGGGATGTTTTCCGTGCATAGAAGGCCTTTTATAGCGATATTCTCTCATGGCTTGTCATTATGGCATGATGTTGGGTCCTAAAGCCAGACTAGTTTATAACTATTGATCTATTGGAAAAATGCTAGCTTTTCACAGAAAAGACAAAAGTATATTGGTCACTTAAATTTACAGTACAATTTGGAAACGTTGGCCTGATTAAAAATCCTTGGGCCATAGTTTGCACAGGTTTGAACTAAACTAACAGTGTGGCTATAATTAGAAACTTTACGGTAAATAAAAAAAGAGGCATCTTAGAAACCCAGCTAGGCTCTCTGGTTCACAGTGGGTGCAGAATGGGATAAAAGCACAGTCCATATGCTATTGTCAGCAGGCTACATGTTGGCCCTACTAGAACAACCATATGGTGGTTAAGACCATGTTTCCACGTGTCATTCAGAACTAAGTCCTTCATCTGTCCACCTTCTACCACCAAGTATATCACCAAATAGTTTGTTTCGCTGTAAACACATTCTAGGTTTCAGTCTTACTAATAGTTTGCCATCAGACGTTCCAGATTTCTCAGTAGCCACGTCATGCTTTTGTATTCATTTGTCATATGATAGACGTGTAGTGTTGGCCTGGGCAGGTTTTTTTTGGCTGGGGTTCAGTCGCTAACACCTAGTCTGTGTTAGGTCAGGCCCCTGGTATTATTCAAACTGTTCTTTTTTTCCTTGTTTATCTCACACAGAGTTAATATATTGGCTCAGATACAGTTATTATGAACATGTTTGTCATGTTTTCACTTCTGGTGAAGATATACTTTCAATTTTCTTCATATGGAAACAAACATTTTGCACTCTTCATCTGTAGTCTTGTTCTCAGGCCCATATCCAAAAAACAAGCAACTATTGACAGTATATAAGGTCTGTATACTGTTGAACCAAAACTAATAGATACTTGATATGATCTCTTTTTGTGGGCCAGATTTGGCCCCCGGGCCTCAGTTTGACATGTGGCTTAGACACGAAAGTTTTTCATTTCACTAAAGACCTTAAACATAATCTCCAGACTCATTGATATTGTTATGAGCAGCAGCTTCACCAGCGTTTTGAGAAAAATGACTAAAATCCACCAACACAATGGAAAACAGACTACTACAGACTACCTGTTGCTATTAGTGTTGTGTTTGTGAGAAATACAAGAAGTTTTGTCGTACTTATGTATCTTGGGTATTAGTTATAAATCAGTAAATGTCATAATAAGCAGGTTTCATTATAATACATTTGGCAGGTGCTTTTGTCCAAAAAAAAATTGCTAATTTAATCTAAGAAAAAGTTGGGTTTCTTTTTTAAAAATTGACAAATCCAGTGTTTTTGTACATACAGTTTAAGTTATTCAATGTACATGTTGACATGTTGAAATAAAGCTTATATTCACCATTAAAATGGAGGACAATCAGTGACGGGTATTTATATTGATGGCAGGTTCTAATATCAGATTGACAGGATGTGATGTCAGGATAGCAGTTGCCTGTGGTTCTATATGAGAAGGAAGACCACACTGGTTGCACAGCTGTATGCACTAAATTCAGGTGCGACTGAAAAATGACTTTCAGTTTGAGGCAGAATGTGGCCATAACTGCAGCTCCTCTGAGTGGGTGAAGTGGATATTACAAAAAAAACAAAAAAACAATAGCGTCAGTGCAGCTGCAGTCTCTCTTCCCAGGTTTTGCGTTTGTAACGTTAACCTAGAGCAGACAGTGCAGTTAAGTGTGAGACCACACTGGTTAGAGAGGGGAGTGGAGAAAGGCCAGAATCAGCACAAAGTGACCGCCTCACACTCTTCCACTCTGGCCTGGATCGAGACCACGTGTGGAGACCGGCTGAAGGAGGGCGTGCTCTCACCAGGCCCCAATTCACTGCCTTGCACTTTTCCCAGATGCCTTGATATCGTGGGGGTATTTGATAGTTGAAATAAAATCCGGGGTTTAAGGATTACTGCCATTTATGGTTTTAAGGCAAAGTGGGTAAAAAGTCGCTCTTTTGTACTATTTTTGTACTATTGTAACGTAGGAGAAATGTAAGACGGCGGTTTGTAAAGACTAATTGCCACATCTCAAAACTGGAAGTGAACGTCTTATTATTTGCATGGCTGTAAAACCAGTTTTCCCATCAGTCAACAGCTAAACACTATGCTAACCCAAAACAAAAAATCTCTGGGGATTCAAGATTAGCGCCTTAGCTGAGAAATGTTCTGGATCACTGAGATCCATGGCTTGTGTTTAAGGCTCTGATGATTGATTTGTTTGACAAATCATATCACAACAACGAATTCAAACAAGCTAAAGCATGCATTTATTTAAATTGTAAGAAAAACATTAATTTACATCAAAAACAATTTATGGTATTGTTTTGCCAGATGTTTTGTTGGTACATCTACCCAAACAGTATACATCTATGTCATTGGCAAAAGTGCGACTTCCTGTCGTTACAGTTTGTTGCGCAAGAAAACCATAAAGTGGCTAATATGATGATGATGTATGTTGTAGGAGGTGTTCTGAGGGACTGGTCAGATCTAAGAAGCAGTTGATTTCTAATAACGGATTTATATACATCAGGGGGTTTCAAAGTGTGGAGCGGGCCCCCCTGAAGGGGCGCAGTGAGATGCTGAGGGGGGTCGCGTGTGACCCTGGGGAACATGCTTTTTTTTTCGCCGTACTACAATAAAGTGTAATTGCAAATCCTTGTATGTTGAACTATATCTCTTTTTTTTGTTTCTTTATGTTAACAAGGATACGATGTTATGCAGAGGTGTAGCTAGAACTATTTTATAGACAAATGCTGTTATTTATAGTTGAGGCGGAGAGTGGGTGGTGGGGTGGGGAGCCGTGAATTGTTTTCTTCTTGCTAAGGGGAGGCGTAACAGAAAAATATTGGGAAGCACTGATATACATCGTCCAACAGAAAATCCTTAAATATAAATATAACTATGGCAGTTCACAAGAATATGTGCTTGATGCAAACATCGGTTTATCGTTATTGCAACAATTTGGAAGAAAAAAAATAATCCAGAATGAGCTCAGAGCTCTGACATGTGTCACGTAGAATAGTGAGAGAAGTATTTCCAAGAAACACTTTGCAATTCGTTAGAAATGTTGTATCATGCATTAGGACAGTAGGTCTTATCTATTACTCAGTGTTTTTTTTGCCAGAGTTGGTAAAAGACGAAATAATCATTTCTTACAACATTAGTCATTTCTAATGTTGCTGACGTAGTGGGATTGCAGCCCAATTCACACGCAGAGTGAAGTCTTTTTTTATGTTTGTATCTGCCAATGAATAATCCCAAGACACTGTACTCAGCAGGTACTTACATGTAGCATAATTATTATATCAATCATTTTAGAAACCTTAGTGTAGTTTAACATTTAAACCATCGGGGGTACAATAATTTTTCTACCAACAACTTAACACTCAAGGTTAGCTTGTTAGCTGGTAGCTGTTGAATTCAGCCAATCAAGGACTTTGGAGAAAACTGCCGTTTGTTGTTGCTACGTTGTTGATAGTAGTAGTGTTGTTAGTATTGTTGTTATGTTATTGGTATTGTTGTTATGTTGTCGGTGCTGTTTTTATGTTGTTGTTAGCATTGTTGTTATGTTGTTGGTGCTGTTTTTACATTGTTGTTGTTGTTGTTGTGCTGTTGTCGGTTTTGTTGTTATGGTGTTGGTATGTTGTTTTATTGTTATGTTGTTGGCATGTTGTTATATTGTTCGTGTTATTATTTTGTTGTTATATTGTTGGTATTGTTATTGATATGTTATTGGTATTGTTGTTATGTTGTCAGTCTTGTTTTTATGTTGTTTTTGTGCTGTTGTTATGTTGTTTGTGTTATTATAATGTTGGTGTTGCTTTTATGTTGTCGTATTTTGTTGTTGGCATGTTGTTATATTGTTGGTGTTACTAGTATTGTTGTTATGTTGTTGGTGTTGGTTTTATCTTGGTGTTGTTCATGGTGTATAATTGATGTTGTGTAGTTGGTGTTGTGGATGGTGATATGTTGTTGGTGTTGTTGTTATGCTCATACTATTGTTCTTGGCACTGTATAATAATGGACTCACAATTCTTGTTGTATTTTTGTTGTTAACATTAGACTACAGTGAAAGCTTCTTCAATATAAATGTATTGGGAAATCTATATAAGCTAGTTTGGTACAGAGCTAACTAGTTAGCATGTATTACATATCTAATATGAGTCAACATGGATTTTCACACACACATATATATATATATACACATATATATATACACATATATATGTTTATATTATGGCAGGTATATTTATGGTTTTCATCTGAGTCACTGAATGTGAAGTTTGAAGAACAATGTCCTGATTGGGGCCAAATAAATCATATCTGAAAAAATTGAGCTTCCTTGTTAGCATGTCTGAGGTTTGTTTTCCTTGGAAAAAAAATAGAGCGAGACATGGCATGTGAGTGAGATGGCATCATCATCAGACTTCAGGAAAAAGAACAAACACTCACACACACAGTGAAACAGGCTGTAAAATCCTGCTGGTTGATGGACACAACCTTTCCGTGTCCCCGCTGCTGGTCATTAATCCTGTTGTCCTGAACAGAA
Organism: Paraplagusia blochii; assembly: GCA_016785265.1. Classification (NCBI taxonomy): domain Eukaryota; kingdom Metazoa; phylum Chordata; class Actinopteri; order Pleuronectiformes; family Cynoglossidae; genus Paraplagusia; species Paraplagusia blochii. Next base: position 23,754 of record JAFBJS010001191.1, read on the forward strand.
GAAAGAGAAAAGAGTCAGTGTCGAGCTGGGAGACTGGGCTTGAACCAAGGAAAAGACTTATGATACACAATCACACACGCAGTGATGGGAAATCAAGGCCAGTTGTGCCAGTCTGGCTACTTCACCAACACCTCACTAGTCTAGTTATGTTTGGTATTTAATAACGTTAGCAATAGTTGAACAACAGCCACCGACAACATGAATTTCCTTCTTCCGACTTCGGCCTCTTACAAAGATCCAGCTATAGTTTTTGTCTATTTCAACATTTTACTGGAATTTTATTTTAGTGTTGGCTTTTAAGAAAATTGTTAGTTAGCAACATGACATTGCTAACTAACATGTCAACGTTTTTCTGGGAAATTAGGGTATTTTTTATTGTCCAACTTCTTGCCTTCTTGCCTTATATCATCCTTATAATTTTTTCTCAATTTTTAATGGATCCTTTTCTGGACATGGTCTCTTGGTATTACCCAGTGAAAATTTTGCATTACATGCTTTTTTTTTCCTATTTTTTTTTTTACTTTTGTTGGTATTTCCCTCCATTTCGACCCTTCTGTCTTTTTTAACTTTTAATGTTGCAAAATTTTGGATTTGTTAAACAGTGAGATTTCCATTGTGGTTCAGTATTAATGTTACTCATGTCGGTCTGCGTGTATAAATATTTACCTTGTTGTGACTGTGTGACAGTGTCTCACAGCCAGACCAGTGTGTTGGCTGAACCTTGGAATGGAGATTGAGTTTCTGGGAGTGTGTGTCATTTTGTGTGTGTGTGTGTGTGTCAGCCTGGCCTACTCCCATGTGTGCCACCTGAGGTTATGTAACAGTAGTTGTAGATGTTTGATGATGTAGGCAGGTTCTGCTCTGTGGTCGTCCATTCAAGCGCTCCTTTCATAAGAGTTAATCATTAGCCTCTTCTGCACGGTTAACGGCCGAGTGGAATGTTGAGGGTCATTTTTAGGCTGTAATGACAACTCCACCTCAGAATAAACAGCGTGTTTTATTATTATATCAGGACAGTAAAAACTCTTCAGCAGAACAGTCAGCTTGTCTCATTCTGATTTATGACACTTTTCTGTTTGCTTCGTGCCCTTATCAACACCCTGGACATTTTTCCTGCACTGCTTCACTTTCCGCAGTGGTCACAGTTGTGCAAGAGTCGGTGTTGTACTGTAGTCTGATTGTCAGCCTTTGTGCTGCACACCACAGGTATGTCTGGGAAGGGTTTGGCCAGACTTTTATTGTTAGATTTTACACCACACTTGGGACACGCGGAAGTGTTGAAACTCTTTTACAGTAGCTTTTTAGTAACTTATGTGTGAGTTTCAGACAATATGATTGTGTGTATATATATATATGTGTGTATATATATGTGTGTGTATATATATGTGTGTATATATGTATATATATGTATATATGTATATATATGTATATAAATATATATGTATATATGTATATAAATATATATGTATATATGTATATGTATATATGTGTGTATATACAGTATGTATGTGTATTAATGTGTATATACAGTATGTATGTATATATGTGTATATATGCATGTATGTATGTGTGTATGTGTATATATGTATATGTGTGTGTATATATGTGTATATGTATATATGTATATACTGTATGTGTATATATCTATATGTGTATATATGTATGTATATGTATATATGTGTGTATATATGTATATGTATGTATATATGTGTATATATATATATATCTGTATATATATATATAGTGTACAGACTGGCACAGGATAAATGTCACTGTCACCCCATAGGGTTCGATTAAATGCACATATGAAACTGGTTGGGTTTGGTAGCTCCAACAAGGTTAAGAACCACTGCTCTGGGGTTTGAATCCCAGTTAGGGTGGTTGGTGTCTTCCAGTTAGCTCACCACCCACTGGAAGCTTCATGAGAGGCTGTAAGGTGCAGAGTGATTTGGGTTGTGATAATGGAAAAGCAGAGGAATATTGAGGATAGAATATAAATAATTGCATATTCTTAAACTACGCCCATAAAGACAGTTATTCCTGGCTATACCATGGTTGACTTTCTAGGGATTCATTGCATTGTGGGTGATTATGGCCAGCATACGGTATGTATTCTGTATCGCTGATTTTCTGGGCATCCCTGCTGCTCTCTACACTGCACCATAGTATGAGTTTTCCTAAGGGATAGCAACCTGGCAGCTGGTGGATTCAAACCTGGAACCTTGTGGACCCTAGTCTGCTTCCTTAACCGCTAGGCCATGTCACTATGGTGTGCTATTGTCATAGATATTTTTTTGTGCAGTACAAAAAGTTAGTCATCAAACTTTGTGCTGCGGAGATTGCGGAAGTCCAAACGTACACACTGAGGAAATAATCCTGGCTAACTCTTGACGGAACCAATCAGTGGAAACAACAAGTTGTCCCAGCGACACTGGGACAAAGCTCTCTCATTGTTGACAAATCGATTCAATTGATTAACCGTTGTTGCATAACAACTTATAAATGGAAACTCGTACAGACACATGCAGCATCTATATCAACTTCCATAAATATGTCATGTGTTTGCTAGACATCACGTCTTTTCCTGTACATCAGGGCGCTGGTTTGTTTGTACCGGTGGTTGTTGCAAAATACTGGATTTGTGCAAAAACAAACAAAAAGAAACCAACCAGTGTTGAGGGTTTACACCTGCAGGGTGAACGTAGTCTTCCTCTACCTCTGTGATTTTTCTCTCCTCCCAGCTCCCCTTGTTATCTTTTCATTTCCCTTTATCCTCCCGTGAGTCTTATGTCTCGGCGGCGTCCCTGTGTAAACTCTGAGTGAGGATTGGAGGGGATTTCTTCTCTGCGGGAGGGTAAGAGTGTTTTCAGGGGGAAAATCCTTCCAACCTTGACGTGGATTGGCTGAGCCGGTGAAGGCAGACCCGATCCAAACCAGTTTTCCACAGTCGTGTCACTGTCAGAGTGGTTAACATAAACCCTGGACGCCGTGCTTTAGCTGCTGTCCTTAAGAACCTTGTAAAACACCCGGAGCAGCCGACAGTAGGAGAATACAGATGTGTTTGTGTGGCGTGAACTGCTCTCAGCGGCATCATTTATTCAGCCATGAATTCTGGAAGTAGGAGGAGAGGATCTTCGGGTTGTACCTAGAAATATCATCTAAACACAGTAAAAGGGAGTCGTAGCAGACAATTGATGACGCAGACCTTCATCTAAGCCCATCTGGAACAACCAAGCTTGACTAGAGGGGGAGGTTTGCGTCATCAATTGTCTGCTACAGACCATTCTTCCTTGAGATCCCATCCTAGGAAGTTTAACTGCTCAGCAATACCAGAGCAGGTTTCTCTAGAGCAGTGCTTCCCAATCTTTTTCTGTTGCGCCCCCCCCTAGCAAGAAGAAAACAATCCCACCACCCACTCTCCGCCGCAAGTATAAATAACACCATTTGAGTATAAAATAGTTCTAGGTACACCTCTGTATAACATCGTATCCTTGTTAACATAAAGAAAACAAAAAGAAAGAGATATAGTTCAACTTACTAGGATGTGCAATTACACTTTATTGTAGTACGGCGGAAAAAAAAAGCATGTTCCCCAGGGTCACGGGCCCCCCTCAACATCCCCCCCAGCCCCCTCAGGGGGGCCCACCCCTCACTTTGAGAACCCCTGGTCTAGATGGTTGTGACCACAACGACTCACATTCACATATGGACATGTGACAAGAAAACTGCTCAACATCAGGAGCAGTTTCTGTCTAAAAAGGTGAGGAAACCAAAACAACTCTTCACACCTTTGTCCAGTGGTGAAGGGAGTGGTCCAGAGGTGTAGAACTACTAGTGTTCCCTCTGACATCAACCAGATATTGATGAAGTTCCTCAGTTGAGGAATGAAACGTCTTTCAACTCCAAGAAGTCCATTTGCTGACAACTCAACCCTTATTGGACCCACTCATCTCCCTACCCATCTTCCTTTCCCATTTATCTATCCAGGTTCAGATCCGGTGTAACTAAGCGTAGTTGAAGGGAAAAGGGAAGCAATAGAAGAAGCTAAAGTTGCTGAAGGAGTCAATGGGATCAAGGATTTAGTTTTCAAAGCTTTTGGTTCACAATCAGCCTTCAGGAACAAATTAAGTTTGTAAACTAGAGTTCCACTCTAAATGACAACCATACTTTGCATGTTGGCGTTAAAAGCATCTCTTTTTTTTTTCACTTGTTATTCTCCAGATGATCCCCTGTCTACAAGTTGTGACCTGACATTGTACGGTCAACTGAAGAACACCTCAGTTTAGATGCTGTTAATTATGCAGGACTGTGGTTGGCTGCCGTCACTGCAGAAGGTCGTTCGCTCTGAATCCCTTTAAGGACACGAAACTCAAGTTCACAAATATTGACCTGTCCATTTTTGTTGTGGTCTGACTGATGTCTTTTAGAGATAAAAACGCCTGAAAAGACCTGCTGTTGTCGTCGTATTAAATGAAACTGCAAATATAGGTTGTGTTTACTCAGGACTTGATTATTTATATTGCGTCTCTGTATGTTTATGTATATTCTGTGGATGTCTGTGTGTACCGTGTTTCGCTGATGCCAAAGTATCGCAGCCCTTAAGCGAGGGCGTCTGTCACCTAATTGAAGGTCAATATTTGCATGAGCATTCCTACAGAAAACTTTCCTAGCCTGCTCTCGACGGGACACAGACGACCACTGTACTTGGACAAATCAACCAGCCTGTCACAATCTAGACCCTTCCGTTTGGCACCACGTACCAAAAAAAAAAAAGTGAGAAATTATAAGGCCTTTTACAGACGACAATTATTCAATTATTCACAGCGAGATATGAAAAAAAAAACATCTTTTTTTTAAACTAATCAGAACTTTTGCTGTGCTCACAGATTTACTTTCTAAATACAACGGGGACACAGTTCTGAAGAACCTTCTGCTCAGAGCTAATTAAATTCAGCCAGTGTGAAGAGTTTCCCTGTTGGTTTGTAAACTTTAATATTTGGTTACAGAGATGATGAATTTAAAAACTGCGACTGTGAGGAGGAAGTGGAAGAAAACAGACGTGGTGGAGACAGAAGGCTTATTAGGGTGGAGCTGTTATCTACCCCAGTCTGGAGCAGTTTGGCCCATTGTGTTGGACGGTGTTTTACGGAGAGGATGCGCTGCCACGGCAACGCCACCGTACGACCATCAATAAGTCATATTCTGGACCATGATAGTGTTTCTGCACTTTTACTACAAACCACCACCAACAAACCACAGACTGTTCTGTCAGTGAACCTCAGCTCTGGTAGTGAATCCTCACAGTTTTTTTTTTTTCCCCCGTTTTACAGGCAAGCTGCTGCTGCTGCTGCTGCTGCTGCTGCTGTTCTCTGCCCTCGCCATATCAGGCTGTGTGGGCGATTCCAAATGGCCTTAAATAAGCAGCATTACCCAGCAGCCACTATGTGACACTCCTCTGTTACTGTTCTCGCTTGCCTGATTTTTTTCTCTGCTGGCCACCGAGTTATTTATCACGCGGAGGGACAACTGGGCGCAGAGTGTAATAACCATAAACGCGGAGATTTGAGGAAACGATACAGAAACACTGAAGTCCAGGGATTTCAGGGTTTCAGGATTACAAAGTTACGAGGTATAATTAGAGCCTCCCAGTCTTAATGTCCCGGCGCACCGCATTTGCTAAACTAATATACACAGTCATTTGTTTTAATTGTACACGGAGAATGTGACAAACGGGGGAATACTGGCTCGGCATAAAAAGACATTTTTCCAATCTGCGCCATGTGTTTAGATAACAGTTAGATGTCCTGCAGCTCCGAGCATCTGTTGGTCTCCGTCAGCTCGATGTGATGGCTGCCATGAACTGTTCATGACCAAAATATAAAATTATCCAATCTGAGCCCAGAACGAAACACAAAAGCAGTAAAATGTGACATTCAGACATGATCTACTGCAGTATCACAAGTTTTAGGCTGAGACAAATGTAAGGATTCAATCTACTTTGTTGGCAAACAGGCAGCTGGTGGACTCAAACCTGATGCCTTGTGGACCCTAGACCACTTCCTAAACGGCTAGGCCACTTCTGCGGCCTCCAATTGCAAACCAAAGAAAAATAGTTGATCATAGTTACATCTTTAACAAGAACTTCCTCTGACAACTTTGTTAAACAATACCAGAAATTCCGGAATACTAGATAAATCGATCAGTAGATACATCTTTATTAATCGGTCTGGAGTTTTCTTTGGTAGATGTAGGGGAACCACTCTCTAGCTTTGTGGATCCAAGTCTGCTTCCTCAACCACTAGACCATTACACCGGCTAGATTTTGCCATTTCTAAGACATTTCTGGCCTCATGCAGACTAGTTAGACCACAGGTGTCAAACTAAGGCCCGGGGGCCCAAATCTGGACAGCAGTTTAATTATATCTGGCCCCTAAGAATATATCAAATATGCACTAGAGTTGGTGGGTAGGATTTGTAATATTAGTGATGCATGGTCTTTGTCACAGCACAGACATTTAGTTTTTTGTTGTTTGTTCTTAACCCCTAACCTGCTGGTCTAACCTAGTACATTCCAAGTGCATTATTTAGTTCCAGGAACTAAGGACAGTAACTGGAAATGTTGGACGTGCATTTCTAGGCAGTGTTGGTTGATAGAACACCTTTCAAAACACTTCCTGTTATCTGTTCTTTCTGAAAAGGTCAGTGAACAGCATATTTAAATATTTCATATATTTACCTAGTAGACTTTCCTGTACACTAACTGACAGTAAAGTATGCAAATATTGTCAAAACAGACTTGTATTTTAGTGCACTGCTAGAACCCACTGCACTCCCTGTGTCCTAGTGCTGTACATTGATCGAAGGGAAAACCAGCAGTCTGGCTTTTAAGGTGCGGCAGAAAAGTACAACCAAGTAAACATACACAACAGAATAAAATGTCTTTTCCTGCTTGGCTGACAAAACATCAAATACACCTGCTGCAGTAAATCCATATTTCAAATAGGAATCCAGGAATTCTTTCCCTGGAAGCAGACTAGGCAAGTCTTCAGGTTTGATTCCACCAGCTGCAAGGTTGCCACAGAGGTGCACTGACCATAGCACCATCTCTACCCACATAACTCCCCTACCACCCACAGAAAGGCTCACAGTATGGAGCAGTGTGATTTGGGTGTCAGTCATGGAGACTGCTGTCCCTTGCAACTTGGCAACAGATAAGAGGATGAAGATGTGTAATGGCAAAATGCAGTCTGTGGCCCTGGGGTTGAGGACCACAGGTGTACGCTGTATGTGCTTGTAGTTCACTGCTGTCAAACTGACAATGAGCATTTACTGGATCAATGTGGTTTTGATATTTGGTCTTTGTTTCCTTAAGTTGGTCTTGTCCTAAATTTTGTCCAATTATATGTTTTATACTTTTTTAGTCATACTTTTAAGTATATATTTGATATACCATAATTTCCGGACTATAAGCCGCAACTTTTGTCAAACAATTTCAATGCTGTGGTCTATGCAGAGATGCATCTAATGTATGCATTTTTTTCTAACTGCTCGAGCAGAAAAGGTAAGAGTGAGACAGGTGGTGTCGAGGAAGACGCAAGTCACAACCGCCAATAAACACCATAGAAGAAGAAGAAGTTTAACGTACGGTAGTGCGCTTTGTACATGAATAAAATTAGCATAATCTGACCCTCACGGCTTATAGTCTGGAAATTACGGTCATTTCTGTGTTCATTTCAAGTTAAACAACCTGTTACTAAGTCACGGGGGCAGCAGTCTCCACGATTGGCACCCAAATCCCAATGCCCCACATTGTACCTTCCTAGAGGTGATGAGCGCAGTAGAAGTTCTCCTTTATTATCTGGAATTTACCTGTTTATCCTGTGCCGTATTCACTGATCTCTAAAACATTGATCCAGAGACTCAGCTGTTTCTCATGGACACAGGTATTTATTTGTCCGTCCTCTACAAACACCGTAGTAGAGGACAAACACAGGTACCGCTGTAGGACGCTCTTCCTCCCTACGTGATGTTTTTCATTATGTAATCCAACTGTCCTCCACAACCTCCAACAGTCAGCAGCCCAGCATTCTCACACAGGTAGTCCCCACCTCTCCTCCCTCCTCTCCTCCTTCCTCTCCTCCTTCCTCTCCTCCTTTGTGCACCGTCAGCACAGGAGCAGGGAACAACCACAGATGATTTCTTTTTTTAAATCAAATCTCTTGACGTCTAATGTCTCGTAATGACTCGCCCGGCTTTTTTTTTTTTTTTTTTTCTCAGGTGTCATTGATTTGACAGGTTGCCATGGACAATGACACGGTGTGTGTGTGTGTGTGTGTGTGTGTGTGTGTGAGGGGGGTGTGTGTGAGTAGACACATGCTGCATCCCTGGCCCAAGGCTGTGTCCCATCTATCACCCTGACAACCACACCCAGAGGAAAAAGCGGGAGCAGAACAGCAGGAGTCATGTGAGCAGCAGAGGAGACAGAGATCTCCTCCTCGGCTGGACCTCCTCCTCCTCCTCCTCCTCCTCTTTGACTCATTCTGAAATAGAGCTTCCAGGCTGTTTCGGTGCGTGGGTGGTTGTGAGAAGAGCTGATTGGGATTCTTTGTGGCCTCGGTAGCTGGAGTATTGAGGATGATTTCCCACTTATTGCTCTTGATCAGGGCGTCCACTGCTGTGGAACTGCCAAAATGACACGGAGGAGGGAGATCAGGCGAAACCCGAGTGAGTTTTTGGAGACGAGGAGGAGGATGAGGAGGAAGGGTGGAGTGGAGTGGAGTGGAGTGGAGTGGAGAAATCAATTTGTGTCTGAGCCAAAAAGCAAGTGACACAAATACGATGTTGAGATAGTTTTGTTTTTTTTTTTTCTTAAAAAAAAGGAGATGAGGGAGAGAAACTGTGGCCTGTGAGTCATTGTATGATTTCAACATTGTTCTTGTGGAATGAAACTGTAAATATAATATGTTAAGATGTTTGTTTCTGTTTGTGCTGCGCTGCATTTTTTGTTTTGTCTGCTTTAAGATCATACTTTACTGTCAGCGAGGAGACAGCTGGTCTCACTGGTCCTGCGTGTAGGACGGTCTGTCTTTCACTGGTCAGATTTGACTTTTATTACCTCCTGCTGCCGTCTTGTGAATATTAACACAATCACATCAGTCTCTGTTTGGACGGTCATCGGTTGGTGCTCACGTTGGGGACTTTGCAGCTCAGGACAAAGTTCTCAATCATTTCGTCGCCTGTTACTGTAGCTAATATTGAAACATGTAACTCCTCTTCATTGGACTGTAGGGGGCGTCAAATACAGCGTGAATAGAATATATATTATCATGTGAAATATTAGATGTGAATATATATTATGTATTGTTTCATATAAAATGCTTTTCCTTTAAGTAACTGTTTAAAAATAGAACTTAAATAATAATAATCCCTTGAGATTAATAAATACTGTAGATAGAACTTGATAAAACTCTTGGGAATATACTTTGGAAAATTAGAGCTCCAGCAGCAGAACAACAACGTTAAAAAGTTAAAAGTTAAAAATTGAAAGGATCGAGAATATGCTTCAGGAAATTAGGGAATTCATCGGCCACTGCACTAAACAGTACGTCGCATGTTTTAACTGCTGAAGATGGAGGGACTTAGCAGCATTTTTTAGCTCTTTTAACATTCAGTCTTCTTCTTCTTTCGGCTTATCCCATTTTTCAGGGGTTGCCACAGCGTGTCAACAATTTCCATCTCACCCTGTCCTCCACATCCTTCACTCCAACTCCAACCACCTCCATCTCCTCCCTCGCTGCATCCATCAATCTCCTCTTCGTCTCTTACCTGGTAGCTCCATCTCTAGGATCATTCTTCTCCCAATATAACCACTGTCCCTCCTCTGAACATGTCCAACCCATCTCAATCTGTCTTCTTTACCTTTTTCTCCAAACCTTCCTGTCTGTGTTGTCCCTCTAATCACCTCATTCCTGATCCTGTCCATCCTTGTCTCTCCTAAAGAGAACCTCAGCATCTTTTAACATTCAGTGATACAGCAATTCACTCTAGGAGACACTATTTACCAATACTAGGCCCAGTTACCCGTGCTACTACAGTAGTTTCTTTTTCAGGTTAGATCGTGGCGTCCAAATGCTGCTCACACTGCACAGGTGAATTGTGGGAATTGTTAATTCACAGCCGAGAATCGTGTTCTCACACTGTACAAAACCGATGGTCGGGTCCTATTGGACCGTACAAGACACCACTGAGTCCTGCAGCCAAATACAATCAGCTGCAAAATGTGTAGGAGCCCATAGTGGGAGATGCTCAGCAAATCTAGCAAAACTAATTTCCCTGGGAATTTGCGCTGAGAAAAGATGACGATGTGTGTGGACCAGGAAATCACTTTTGTCTTTTCATTTTTCCAAGTTGCTACTTGTTGTTTTCTCCTCTGTGTCCGTCCTCACATGTGACGTGTGGTATGGAAGTGGAAGTCGTGGACAAATTAGCAGGATTTCAAACATGTTGGATTTTCACACGATTAGTTGTGAGTTGATCGTAAGGCGATAATTATTTGTCGTAACCCCATGTACACTGCACGATGCGGGTCGCACAACTCCAATAACTGGGCCTCAAACCATTGCATGACTGAAAAGTTGTGGCAAATTTCCACAGTGTTCACTTGACTCACTACTGACAAACATTGAGTCTGTATTTGCTGGAATACATTTCAACAGATGGTCATGTAGTTTTTTTCAAACAGAAAATAACTCTTTTTTTTTTTCTAAGGTTTTCCAGTGAAGTTCAACTTCTAAGTATGATTTCTTCAGTCAGTATTTTTGGTTTATGATTCCATAAAAATAATCTACAGTTTAAAATCTGAAAACAAACTTCTGAGGCCTGTTGAAAAGTGAAATTTCTCAGATGAGCCTGTAACCTGTATAGTTTATTCAGGAAAGTAAAACCTGGAAAAAGAAAATAGTGAGAAATGTAAGAAATCTTCAGGTGGGAAGAGTTTCCATCCCCTGACACAGCTGAAGATCTGGACCCTGCTGACCACACAGGCTGTAAATCCACAGGAGCTCCTGAAGGGAATCACACAAAAATGAAGCTGAGCCACAAAAACCTTCTTTCAGACCAAAGAAATGTCAGGTCTTAACCCTCCACCATATAAACACATATGAAGAGAATTAATCCTGTGTATAAAATCCCCCAAATGTTCTGGTGGTTTGTGTGGTCACTTCAAGAGTGGTAGGTCAGGGATTTCAACCTGTCAGGTGTTTTAATGCTTTTTATGTACTAAATATATATATAAATTCTTCATCTGGGGGGATCTTGGCCATAAAATATGGCCAAAAAGTCTCAACAAAACTTCTTGTTCTTGAAAATCTCTTGTATTTTTTTACTTACTACTTGAAATTACTTCGAGTTCTTGAAAATCTGGCAGATCTTCTTTACCATTGCATATAAATAACACATTTTTAGGGAAGGAAATTGTTATCTATTTGACCAAAAATGAAATATTGGACTTTTTTGAGCTATGTGGAGCATTCGAAGTTTGCAGGGATAAAATATCAGCTTGAATCTCGATCGATTGGAAAGTAGAAAGTTCTCCCCTAATAGTAGAAGCCATCTCCGCGATTCGACTGTCAACGGTCTGACATATTTCAGTTTTAGTAAATTGAAGCTTAGAGCGCAGTGAGTTAACTGCTTCCAGGATTGTAGCTTGTCCCGCCATGTTAGCTTCTTGTGGCTCTGTAGCATTTGCTCCTCCTTTTCTTTTGCAAGGACCGTTTGCTTGGTTTTATCGTGGCTCCACTAAATGGCAACGTCGCAAGAGATATACTTGCGTCGAAATATTTAAAACTTTTGCAGGATAGCTTTTAGGATCTCAGGTTATATTGCTTTTTTATCAAGCCATGCAGGAGCTATTGGGAAAAGCGTCCTAAGCGTCCACAATTTTTTTTAATATGCCACAATAAACTGCGTTACAGCCAAAGGATCTGCAATACAAGAAATTATATAAAATAGTAACAACTCAAAATTTTAGAGGATGGCTATAAATACGACTGCTTTTTTTTTTTAATAATAATTTGTTTTAAACAACATCTTATTATGCCAAAAATAAAGTTTCTCCCAATGAACTATTTTAACTTTGTAAATAATTTTTAAAAATCAGTTTTGGGAATTGCACCAATGCACTGTGACAGGTTTCAAACCCCATTTTCACTCGGTGATAACTGATAATTGCAGTTTTGTCCTCTCCTAAATTCCATTGGCATCAATTTCCAAAAGGGTCAATGTCCACTCTGCGGTCTTCAGATCGAGGTTACGTCGAGATTGTGGCGAAGTATCTAGTAACCTGAAATAACAGGGAGCTTTTACCATAAATATTGCCAGTGGGATAATGTTCTCCGATCCAAGGACGCTTTATCAGGGAGAAAATTCTCCAAGGACGTTCTCATATATTACCGATTAAGAGGCTTACCGCCATTTACGCTCCCTGGTGCTATAAAAACGGTGAGATATTGCGGTATTGGGTCGTACCGATGTCCCTTCTCTTGTCTCAAACACCTGCTGCAAAACTTCATTACAATAGAGTTGTCAGAGCTCAGAGTGGAGCAGCCGTGTCGCGTCCATCATCCATCTCCAGGCAAAGCTGTCCAGACAGATGCAATTGTGGTGTCCTTGACTGTACAGAATTAAAGGCAGTCACTGCTGCGTGTAGGACTGACTGACTGACTGACTGACTGAGAGGTTTCCACGTCTTCAGAGGCGTCTGCCAGTGCAGCCTATAGTGTCTTTCTAACAGTCTTCAGGTTGACAGACTCCGTCTCTGTGGTAGACTCACTGTTCTGCTCATCATCGCCGCTCTGCCATCTGTACAAACAGCCGCCGCCGCCGCCTTCCAGCTCAGGCTCAGTTGAGTTGTAAGAACACTTCAAATATATGTTTAATGTCCTCCTAATGTTGTCATGAGCCATAATTGTGTCGTTTACATCAGACTCCCAGGGATCCTTGGGTTCTACTGTGAGAACCACACTCCTATGGAACCCAATGATTCAGTGCCTGCAGAGACATTAGAGCTGGACAGGATTAAGACCTCAGTTTTCCACAGTTGGAGATTGATTAGACCAGTGATTCCCAACTTTTTGCACCATGAAATTCCTTATAGGGTCCAGTCTTCAGTGGTGGATACATACAAACAAAAAAAATGGACACAACCAGCATAAAAATTGTAAATAACTATTGATAAAAGTTATGCCACAGTGGTTTCAACTTTATTAGCAATGTCATCATAACATTCCACATGGTCTCCATGTGGTTTAGAAGTTTTGAGGGCTTTACCACCTCATTAGAGAGCTGTACTGTATGCTCTCCCATTAGGCATACAACCTGTTGCGGTAAACTCCAGGAATTATCTGTTAAATGCAGCGTTCTTCTTTGAAGATGAAGACATTTCTTCTGTCTCTGTACTGGTTCTTTGTAGCCTAGCATAGCCTAGCATAGACTCTAGTGGCAGGGGTGTCAAACTCGTTCCTCAAAGGCTGTTGTGGTTGCAGGTTTTTGTTCCAACCTATCCAGTGCAAACTAGTTGACCAATCAGCTGTCTGGAAACTCAGATCATCCATCCATCCATCCATCCATCCGCTTATCCGGAGCCGGGTCGTGCGGGCAGCATTCAGAGGAGGGACACCCAAACTTCCCTCTCCCTAGACACTTCCCCCAGCTCGTCTGGGTGGATCCCAAGGTGTTCCCAGGCCAGCCGGGCAACATAGTTGCTCCAGCATGTCCTAGGTCTTCCTCTGGGTCTCCTCCCAGTGGGACATGACCCAAACACCTCCCGTGGGAGACGTCCAGGGGGCATCCGAAGTAGATGCCCAAGCCACCTCAACTGACTCCTTTCCACGTGGAGAAGCAATGGCTCTACTCTGAGCTCCTCCCGGTGACAGAGCTCCTCACCCTATCTCTTAGGGAGTGCCCTACCACCCTGCGAAGAAAGCTCATTCTTCGCAGGGTGGCTCGTTCTTTCGGTCATGACCGAAAATGAATGACCATAGGTGAGAGTAGGAACGTAGATTGACCGGTAACTTGAGAGCTTGGCCTTTTGGCTTAGCTCTTTCTTCACCACGACGGATCAATACAACGAGCGCATTACTGCGGTCGCTGCGCCGATCTGCCTGTCAATCTCCTGTTCCATCCTTCCCTCACTCGTGAACACGACCCCAAGATACTTAAACTTCTCCACTTGAGGCAGGATCTCTCCCCCAACCTGGAGGGTACTTACCACCTTTTTCCTGTCGAGAACCATGGCCTCGGATCGGAAACTCAGATCAGTTGATTGAAAATTCAAGTCAGGTGTGCTGCTGGTTGATTGGAACAAAAACTTGCAGCCAAACCGGGCCCTTTGTGGGTCTGGTTTGACACCCCTGCTGTGGTGCTAGCAATGTTATCCATTTGCAGCCCCCATCTGTTCATCATGCTGTATTGCAGGAGGGATCAGATCATAGCTCATGACTCATGTGCTCACGCTGTACGATCCAATGGTCTGATGTGGATTGGATTGCTCACAATGTGCGATCTACACAACACGCGTGACTCCTAAATGTAATATAATGTAATGTAACTAAAGACGGAGGAGGAGGAAGAAGAAGCGTCAGTAGGAGATGCGAAGATGCTCTCAGTTGATCTTTGACAATTGTACCATTCTGGGCACAGAGACGGAAAACAAAATGTGACGATGACGACATGTTTGGACCAGCAACCTTCTTGTGGTCAGTCTGGTCTGTCAATTTAGCCATGGTAACAAAGCCAGATTTCAAACAAATCTGACTTTCGCCTGTCATTCCTGAGCCAATAGTTGCTTTTCGTTATCCCATGTACACTGCATGACATGAGTCATGTGACTAAGCCAAACTTTGGGCCTGATCGGCAGTTAGTCGCGCGACTATCGTGCAGAATCGTGTCAGAATTCTACAGTGTACGCTTGGCTTTACAATGCGCTTTCCTAAAAAAAAAAGTTCTTTCCGATTTGCCCCTTATTAAAACTGGTAATTTTTCAAAATAAAACTTCAGAAGGAGACATTAAGTAAAATGGAATGAATTAAGGTTATCTATTCTTCCTGTGTGTCCAGTACTAATTGACCCACGGACTGAGGCCAGTCTGCAACCCAGGGGTTGGTGACTCAACAACTCAGATGTTTGTAACGAGACATGAGCTAACATCTAACCAACGCACCAGTTAGCCTCACCTGCATCAGTACAGAGTCTCACTTCTTCTCCACCCAACTGTCTCTTCTCTCTCCCTTTCTCCTTCTGTTCCCTCCAGCGTCTCTCTCTCTCTCTGCTCTCGCTGCATTTTGGTTCTGCTGCCTCGAAAGCCGCAGCTTCTCTATTTTAAGGAACGTCTTTTGTTCTCCTCACTTTGTTTTCGAGCGATCAGGCTCGCCGCGGCCCAGAGGACGAGAGGAATGGTGAGAGAAAGGAGAGATGAGAGGAGGCCGGCCGCGTTTTTGGACTCGGGTTTCTCACCTCATCTTTATGAGCTGCTGACAGCTGGAGGAATGCTCTGTTAATTCTCCTAATGTGGGTCACGTGACCTGGGGTGCTTGGTTTCCCTCCACGGTGATTTAAGCAATCTGGGTGGTCACTGGTCAGCAGGGAGAAGAATGTGCATCGATAGTGGAGCCCGTGTCTGCTGTACTGTACTGTACTGTACTGTCTCTGTAATCTTCTTTGTGTTGGTCTTTGTGTCTTCAGCCTTTATCTTTGGTTGGATATTTTTTCCTTGGAGCTGCTTTGATTCGTAGACACTCCTCCTCCGTTTCACTACAGTGTTAAGAAACAATATTATGCCAGTGGGTCAGTGGTTTGCATCCAAGCGTAGACACTGACCTTTAAGTGTGCAGGTGCACACAGGTGTTCTGGCTGTTTTTCTTTCAGGGAAGTCGATTGATTTCCTGCTCGACTAACAACAACTTAAAACGACTGTGTTGTTGTAAAAGCTGTTACTTCTGCACATATGACCTGGTTGTAGAATTGTGAGCCACTGGTGTTTCCACAGATTACACCACACCTGGGCAAAATAAGGTCCGGGGGCCAGATGCGGCCCGTTTGGCTTTTCAATACAGCCTGCCCAACTTGTCCAAATGATACTTTTAATTTATATTATCGCTATCCTTCTGCCTTTTCCCGCTCCAATAAATAGTCTCTTAAGACACTAAAAGCATTTGAACATTTTGCCTTTATTCAATACTTTACTCATCATTTATCTTAGTTCCCGCAAATACTCAATCTTTCTGATCCAGACGTGGCCCGTGACTCAAATTGTAGTACCACCTGTGGCCCACCGGTCAAAATAATTGCCAGGCCTGGGTTTACACTGTTAAACTGAGAGGCCACAATGGTGAAAGTTAAGTTAAAGAATTAGTTTTCCACTGTAACACAACACTTTCGATGATGCTTGTAATACTCACATTCATCCACAGCAGTGTCTACCACTTTTATTTTGGTGTTTTTATTTCTCCAAACTTAGCGTTCTATTAATTATATTCCTTAACTTTATTTACTGGCAATAGTTTTAGTGATTAATTATGGTTATTTATAATATTCTTACTAATAGACCTGGTAATAGTTTTTTTATAACGGAGAACTGCTAGATATTCCCATAAGTTTGACTGTGGAAAAACAACTCATCACTTCATGGTTTTTTTTTTTTCTCCTTTTATGGCATTTTTTTATTTTAAAAAATTGTAAATCTGACTTTTTAAAAAAAAAAAAAAAAAAAAAAAAAAAAGCATCCAAACCAAAAAAAAAAATTGTACAATATAGGGATGACAATTGACTTTTACTTTCCAAATGAAAAAAATTAGTGTGTTCAAATATATCAAAAATAGAAAAAATAATCTTTAGTATTTTCTAAGGGAAAAACTATATTTTCCACCATGTAAAAGTTGGAGCCTAAAATGAGAAAAGAATTGATATTCATGCTGCGGTGCTGATAGTTGACATGCATTTTATAATATTCTGTAAATTCAGCACATTACACACACACACACACACACACACACACACACACACACACAGATTTACCTAGAGACTGGGTTAGCTGCTCTTGATTGTGGCGTATGATTGATGATCTGTCTCGCTCAGGCCTGGAGCTGCAGTCTCAAGATATAGAAGCTGCACACAGCACACACATTTGATAGCTTTTATGAGATTGTCTCCGATGGTAGATAGAGTCACTCCTGTAGGCCAGAGATATTCACTGAGGACACCAGATAACCAAATACAAGACCTCTTTGTCTCCGTCTTTCTGTCTCTGGTTCTGCACCAAACTCTGATTTTTTTTTTTTTTTTACTTTTTGTTCTCTTATTCTCTGTGTCCCCGTCTCACTCACACCCACCATCTCTCTTAGAGCAACAAACTCACCAGCAGATGGTTTATGGTGTGACATTTGTATACATGCTCTGGGTTTGGACTTGAGCAGCTGATGGGCCGTTGATGGAGAGTTTCTGTTGACAGGCCAGTCAGGCAGTGAGGCACCAAGCAGAGCAGCCAAGCCGGGTGGAGAGGGTGGGGAGGTGGGGGCTCGTAGTAGGGAGACTAAACTGTAATCTGAGTCCAAGACTGAATGGACTTATTTATCCCTACGGGCAGCAATTACTGGGAGGTTTGAGTAAACTCCCTGATCGGGAGGGTGCCCTCTCTGCCAGAGCAGGATTCAAGGAAGTTGGTGTTGATACACTTTGCAGCTCCACCTCCACCTGTTGACTCTTGCCCATGTCTGTGTTTGTGCAGCCAGCCAGCACTCTAAATACGGGCAGCCTGAAGAGTTCTGATTTACAGGTTGGATAATGTGCAGATAAGAGAAGGTGTGTGAAGGTGAAGCTTCATAGGAACGGAGAAAGGGACTAGCTGCAATGATTAAAAAAAAAACATATATATATATATGTATATGTGTATATGTGTATATATGTGTATATATGTATATGTGTATATATGTATATATATGTATACATGTGTATATATATGTGTGTATATGTGTATATATATATATATATATATATATATATATATATATAGTCAGCCTCATAGCATAATTGCCTAAGTAATTTTTTTGGCCACTATTATCATTATTCAATAAAAAATACCAATGTGTTTTTTGAAAAATTGTGTTTTTCTTGTTTTCCAAAAACATTGAAATATGACTTAGGCAATTATGCTATGAGGCTAACGATTCGTGAAGGTCAGATGGGCAGGTGCTTCCACAGATGGTCAAAATGACAGTTTACCTTTTGTAGGACCTCTACATTCAGAAAAAAAACAAACCGGTGATTCCCAATCAAACTGAAGTGGTGATAATCATACAGACAGATGAAAGCTGTTGGCAGGTGTAGCTATCACCAAAAAAAGGAGCAGGAAACTAGTGATGTAGGAACAGAAGTGATTTTTGTCACTGTCAATAAAACCATGCAAAATGGCCAGAAATCAGCTCTGAAATTAAACTTCATTATGAGCCTTTTTTGTTATTATATATATTTGTCCAGATTAATGTAGATTAAGTGGAAACAGACTTTTAAATGTACAAGAAATTAAAGAAAGAGTGGTCTAATAAATTATTAAATTATACATATGTATGTATACGGTAATGCGTGCCCGTTTTGGCCCCCGGACCTTATTTTGACAGATATGACTGACCAAATCAAAAGATTTTCCTCCTGTATATAGATTTTCTCCTACAGTTTGGTCATGAGGAAGGAAAGGAAAACAAACTTCTTGTCATGGCAACACACACACAACAGGACCTCTGTATTTAACCCATCACCAAAGTGAACAGTGGGCAGCTTTGAGTGCCCGGGGTCATGCCATGCTCAGTGGACCTCAGTGGTAACTTGGCAGTAGGGGGTTTTGAACCGGGGGATTTGCGGACCCAAATCAGCTTCCTTAACCACTAGGTGAATGTACATGATGATGTAAACTGCTGTTTGATTCTACAAGTGGTGCAGCTGTGGTGTAGCTTCACCTGTTGAATGAGGACGAAACATCAGTCCACAGGAGCGCGGCCGTTCTCTAAGTTTATGGTATTGCGGAACTTTACAGCCAGTCAGCTGTGACTTATTTGTCTCAGCTGTGGAGAATTCTTTGAAAATGTTTATCTTTATCATTTTTCACATCTTCATCAGTGGCCTCTTCTGACGAAAGGTGCTGGTATCAAACCAACGGCCGTGAACTGCGGGCAGAGCGAGCTGCAGAGAAAAACTCGCACCGTAATCTTAACGTCCATGCTGTACCGAAACTTGTTGGCAGAGAGAGGGCGACTAATGAAAATGTCACTTCCTCTTTCTATATTTATCTGAGCTGCACATGTCACCGCGTCTCCTCATTTGTTTGGCAAATTGCTGTGTTGTTGTGTTTGCGTGGAGCTGTCCAAGGGAGGATGAAATTTCTTTGTGGGACACTTGGTTTCTGTTTCACTTCTGTCACAGCAGCTCTCAACAAGGCCTCCCAGTGTTTGTTTGCTGCTGCTGCTGCTGCTGTCCCAGATGTGTGTCTTCTTGTATGTCATATGATCTATTTAGACTTTCAGGCGCTGAGTCAAAGACTGCATTGAAGCTGTGAAAAATAAATATGGATGATTGTAAAACTCCAATAGTAATCCCAATGCTATTGCTCAGAGCAAGTGTTATATTTAGTTACGTATGACCATCCAATACGTATCACCATCCGGAGTCCAGCAGATTAAGATATTGTGTTGTACTGTGATACTACAGGTACAACAATATATACATATATTTACATATATTTTATATAAACAATAATGGTAGGAAAACTGTCAACTGTTCAACATCATGTTACTGAAATTATAATGTAGAGATCCCTTAATATTTAGGGAACCTGAAAGTACAATCTATCTTTTATCTGTCCACCTGTCTGTCTGTCCATCTACCTGTCTGTCTGTCCATCTATCTACCTGTTTATTTATCTATCTGTCCGTCCATCCGTCTGTCTTTCTATCTACCTACCTAACTATCTGTCTATCTACCTACCTGTCTATCTGTCTGTCCATCTACCTGTCTTTCTGTCCATCTATCTACCTGTTTATTTATCTATCTATCTGTCTGTCCATCTACCTGTCCATCTACCTGTCTATCTGTCTGTCCATCTACCTGTCTGTCTGTCCATCTATCTACCTGTTTATTTATCTATCTATCTGTCTGTCCATCTACTTGTCTGTCTGTCCATCCATCCATCCATCTGTCCGTCCATCCGTCTGTCTTTCTATCTACCTACCTAACTGTCTGTCTATCTATCTACCTGTCTATCTGTCTGTCCATCTACCTGTCTGTCTGTCTGTCCATCTATCTACCTCTTTATTTATCCATCTGTCTGTCCATCCGTCTGTCTTTCTATCTCCCTACCTAACTGTCTGTCTGTCTATCTACCTGTCTATGTGTCTATATAACTGTCTATCTATTTACCTAACTATCTGTCTGTCTGTCCATCTATCTATGTACTTGTTTATTCATCTATCTATTTACCTACCTATGTATCTGTCTATCTATCTATCTGTCTATGTGTCTAATTAAATTCTATTTATCTAACTGTCTGTCTGTCTGTCTGTCTATCCATTTATATATCTGTCTTTCTTCCTCTCTGTCTGTCTGTCTCTCTAGCTTTGTAATTGCTTGAAAATAATTCAATTTTATGGCATAAAGTTAATAATAAAATTGTTACAATGCTGTAAAATAAAACATATTGTGAAACGACATATCACGTTATCAGCATATCGATGATATATTTTCTTCCCACCCTTGTGGAAACACTGTACATTATGACTGTATACAAGGGATCCCTTATTTTACCCCTGGAGGAGGCAGGTTACTCCACATAATAACTACCCAGGAGAACTCAGGAGACGTGGTTTCCTGTTAGCTTTCCTCAGAATATACTGTACATGGTGTTTGCTTTAATGAGTACAAAGACATTGGTTTTAGTGCTCAACCACCAGGGACTGACGAGGGTGATGCCAGGCTGAAACTGAGACCTGGATGGGGAGAGGAGGAGATGCGGGGTCGGAGTCGTGCTTTCGCCTGGGTTTAATGGATAGAAATACAGAGAGGGAGTCCAGTGGCCAGTCTGTTAGTCTTTCACAGGATCAGATATCACATCTGCTGAGAATATGTATTGATTGGCATTAACGCAAGACTGGTATTCTTGAATCCATTAGCTGGCTGCTTGGAGCATCTCTAAAGCTACGTTTCGCTGTACTGTGTCTCGGCTTAGGGCACGGCAGAAATATTACACTTTTTAATTTTCATCGCCAAAAAAAAGATGGTAGTAGAAAAATCAGTCAAATATTCGCAGCAGTTTTGACTTTAGAAATCCTTATCGACAAACCACACCCTGTTCAGATGGGCGTCAGACAGTGACTGGGTGCCTGGGGTTGGATTAGCAATTCAGGGTTTGGTTTCTCACTCGGGGACATGGACACCCTGGTGGATTTAGAGTGAGCGGCTGATATGCTCTCCAACAAAACTGAGTCCATCCTTCAAAAAAAAAAAAAACTGAAATTTACATTTGGAAAAAGTAAAGAATTTTTTTTTTTACATCCTGATTATTTTTGTTATTTTAGGTTGGAAGATTTTCATTAATATCTGATTCGTTTTCTCTTATTTTGTTAAAATAGTTTGTGTAGTCAATGCACTGTCATAGTTTTCCGGTATCGGTGTTTCAACCTTTTTACTGTATCGTATGTAAAGTTAACATATCTTCACTCTGTTTGTGTAAGATTGGGAAAAGACTCAGTCAGTTAGAAGTAGTTTGTAGAGATCAAAACCAAATACCAAATAATAGGTGTTGGTGTGCTTTGTCTGCCATAAAAATATGAATAAAATCACTTTGACAACAGACCATCTCATTAGCCAAGAGGCAGCGTCTCAGTCATTGGTGTGTAACTCCAGGGTTCACCTCCTGGGCAGATCAATCCCATTTTGGGTGGTTGGTGCCTTCCAGTGAACTCACCACCAGGGTGCGGTGTGGTGCGATGAGGGTACCCATCGGCTCAGTAATGCATAAGTGGGCAAAAATGAACGGACTGAAGAGCCTGTTTTGGGAGTGGTGGCCTAGTGGTTAAGGAAGCGGACTTGGTTCCACAAGGCTTCAGGTCTGAATCCACCACCTGCCAGGTTGCCACTGAGGTGCTCTGACCACTGCACCATCCCTGTAGTGCGGTGTGCTTTGGGTGGCACTTGTGGAGTCGTCTTATCCCAGTAATGGGTAAGAAGTTAAAGATGATTGAATGAATTTTGAGAGCAGTTTTACTTGTACACGTGGTAAAATGTACACACAGCCAGTAGAGTGAACATCTTGATGGTCAGCAGCTGCAAAGTTTGGCCCATAAAACTCATTAGCTTAATACTATTGGCCTTTTTGGTGTTGAAATATCTTTGACTGTGGATCCAGATCTTTACTGGGTGACACATTTATTAAAATCATCGGGCCAGCTCCCCGACATGTGACTGAAGCTGCCAAACCATCATCCGTCTGTTCCGTGGCAAAGTCACGCTGTTAACTGGTGCCCAGTCGAAACCATCAACACATGTTCCACTGGTGCTTAGAAAAGCAATCGCGCACATGTATTCTAGCAGACTTCACGTTCCCATTTCTGGATATACAAAATATATATTTAGGGATGTAAAAGTTAATCGACTGCACTGCTGTTTTCTTCAATTTCTTGTTCATTTAATGCCTGGTTTCACTAAACAAGCATTTGTTTGGACAAATTAAATGAAAACAACAAAAATAGCTCATCAGAGTTTAATTTTTTAGAGCAGATATCTAGAAATATTCCATGTTTTTTTAAGTAACTAAACATTTCTTCAGGTAATATGTCTTTATTGTAACCAGGCATTAAAATGAACAAAAATTGGAGAAAACCAAAGTGGTCCAATGTTTTTTTTTTCCTTGACTGTATATTGAGATGGCAAGTAAAGGGGGATTGATACATTTTTAACTTTTTTACAACTTTTTTGACGCAGCCGTCTTTACCAGAAAACAACCAACAGACCACAGAGCTTTCATACTCCAGGCCAGTTACCCATTTTAAACAGATCTTGTTTCTGTCATAACCTCGTAGTTGTGTGGACAGAGGAAGGGTCAGTTTACAAGACCACACATCTGTTCATGCACTGCCCACAAAACACACACACCCCTCTCCTCAGACACCCATATTTGCCCGTCTTGTTGCCAGTTTTTTTGCAGTTTCATGGGGGCAAATGTCTAAAATAAATCTGCTTGTCTGAAAATGTACGAACCGCTGGTTTGGTCGAAATCATAGTCTGTGGCTGCACACGGACAGTTTCATGTGGAGCTGCCTGTTTGCGTTCTAGGTGTTGCTTGCTGCTGCATTATGTTGCACAGAGGCGTGTGTTTCATATGAGTAAAATTGTCTGGCGTAACCACAGGAGTGCCCTGGTTTCCATTTTAGGGAAATTGGAGAAGCTTTTAGTAACGGGCGTCTGATATACGGTACACTTGTCCTTTTTGTAGCGAGCCAGATGTTTTTGACCAGGAAGTGTATTAATAGGAAGCTATTTTTTTCCCTTAAAATATACTTTTAATGTTTTAAACAAACAACACAACCACTTGTGAAAATATGACGTAAGAAACAATGGAAACTATTTTCAGAAGATAATACTTCTTCTTCTTCTCCTTCTTTTTGGCTTGTCCCTTTTTCAGAGTTGCCATAGCACGTCAACATTTCCCCCTGTTCTCTGTATCTTCTAATCTAACTCCAACTACATCCATGTCCTCCCTCTCTGCATCCATCAATCTCCTCTTTGACCTTTTCTTTGTCTCTTACCTGGTATCCATGGCTCCTGGTTCCATCTCGAACATTCTTCAGAAAATAACACCGTAATTTCCTGGACTATAAGCCGCACCCAATACATTTTTTAAAGGAAAAAACATTTTGTACATACATAAGCCGCACCTGACTATATGCCGCATTCTTTTTGCATTTTCCATGATGAGGGTCAGTTTATGCTAATTTTATTCATGTACAAAGTGCGTTACCGTATGTTATACTTCTTCTTCTTCTATGGTGTTTATTGGCGGTTGAAACTTGCGTCTTCCTCGACACCACCTGTCTCACGCTTACCTTCTCTGCTCGAGCAGTTAGAAAAAATGCATAAATTAGCCGCATCTCTGCATAAGCCTCAGGGTTGAAATTGGGTGAGAAAAGTTGTGGATTATAGTCCGGATATTACGGTACTACTTTATGATTATTTTGTAGGTTGCAGGGAAGCTTTTATCGTTGAAGTATTGTCGAAGCTCAATCCTGGCAGCCATCTGCTGCTCACACTGTACGAACGAATGAATTTCAAGATTAATTTGCTCACACTGTACGATCGTACATGACACGTCCTGTCGCAGTGAACACTTGAAATAGCAGATGAGTTGTAAGAAAAACAGACGAAAGGGTTTTTCGGTCTCCACGACTGCCACCCAAATCACACTGCACCATACTGTGATGCTACCTGTAGGTGGTGAGCCAACTGGAAGTTATGTGGGTTGGATCAGTAGTAACATAGTAGCTGTTGGGTTAGAACCTGAAGCCTTGTGGACCCAAGTCTGCTTCTTCAATTGCTGGGCCACCACTGGTGCCCTTGCAGAGAGCTATTAATACAAAAGTAGTTACATGGGGGCAGTTGGTGGCCTAGTGGTTAAGGGAGTGGACTTGGGTCTGCAAGGCCCCCCGAAAATCCCTATCGCCAAGCATGGTCGCCCCACACTGCTCCCCGGGCGCTGGGGCGATGGGTGAATGCAGAGGCATAATTTCTTGAAGGATAGTCCTGAGGGATTAATAGTTTAGAGTTCTAAAAAAAAAGTATTTGGTACAGTTACTGTTACATGGAATTAAGAAAAGGAAAAACAGACTCCTTGTCAGTGTGATCCACACCACCCATCACCATAGTGAACAGTGGTGCCATGCTCGGTGGACCTTAAACCCACTGGCAGGTGGTGGATTCAAAACAGGAACATCTCGGTCCCTAGTCTAGTTCCTTAACCATTAGGCCACCACTGCCCCAACTGGCCCACATTACAGATGTGGATCCTTAGTTAAAACATAGAATGACACGTGCTGTAAGCGTTTCCCTCTGGTTATTTTCCTAGTGGCCAAACAGCAGTAAGACCTATATGGCACTGATTTCACTTTATTTTATAAATATTGAAACACAAAATTAAAATGGTTCTTGTTTGCAGTGTTGGTTCACAAATGCAAATGCTTATGTTACTTATGCAAAACTAATTTCTGTCATAAGTATTTACCAAAACCCAGTCCAGCATTTTCATCACCTAACCCTGTTTACAACCCTATGACACACTGGAGCTCTATCTTCCATCTAATCAGACTCCACTCCTACAGACCGGTCCCCAGCTTTGCTAACTGTTACGTCTGTGTGCAGCAACTTCGCTGTCAATCATTGCCACAGTAGCAGTTTTGTTCCCGAGCCTCTGCTCCCCTCGTCACCTTCCCGTCAGAACCCCTCAGTCTGAGGAACAGAGGACAAAGGGATGACAGATGGTTGAAGGTCCCTCGCAGGGAAGTACAGTACAGAAGGTGTGCGCTGTAGAGGGTGACAATGAACGCATTCAGGCGGACACAATACAGCGCCTCGACCGCAGAGGCCAGCAGCCTGTGAGAGAAGCCCAGCATCAGGGCAGCGCAGTCTCCTGCAGCAGTCAGCCAGCAGCCGCGCAGAGCCGGGGGTAATCACTGCATCCTGAACAACACTCTTATTGACTGGAGCCGACTGGAAGGAGAGAGGAAACACAGAGCGGAGGCAAAAGAGTCCAGAGAGGGGGCGGTTGGTTTTTGGAGCGGGATTAAATTAAAAAAGATGAGTTTGTACAAGAAATACAAAAGATGAATTTAAGCGACAGCACAAATAGAGAATGACGGGGCCATCTTTGCCTGTTACTCAACGTGTCATCTGTTTGAGTCCCACCAGGAGAACACGTGTTCTCGGCCTGTGTGGAGTACATGGCCTCTGCGTGTCTGCTGATCAGAAAAGCAGCCATCCACTCTTTCTGTGTGCCGACTCGTCACTGTGTGAGTGTATTTATTTAGAGAGTGTGACTCACACTTCCTGTGCTCTGCCAATGAGGCAAAGCTCTATGGAACAGCAGGACCACCGATCATTCTGAATTCTCTCTCTCTCGGCTTCTTTCTCTCTCTTGTTGCACCACTGATAGGCCCAGGCTGAGTAAGTTCTGAGTAATGCGGGGGCTTGCTTGAATGGATGCCACTCTGGAATCCATTTACAGATGCTGCACAGCACAGTGGCACTCTGACTTCAGCTGGTGCCGAGAGGGGGGCGGTAGTCGGTAGTTTGTCTCTGGCTCACCGCACTGAGATTACAGCTCTGATAAGGAGTTAATATTACAGGATTTTACCTGCGGGGCCCTGCCACGTACGGGGGGAAAGCCCCACGTTAGACCTGTTTGTAATTGAATCTGTGGGCAGTGTGCCACAACTGCCGAAAGTGTGCGTCTGAGAAAACGGCAGTGGAGGACGTCTCCGGCCCGACTGAAGTGTGTAGGTGTCTGTCTTTGTCCCGGTTTGACGTTTACCTTTAGTTACCAGGCAGTGGACGCCTTGTTGTGGTTTTAAGGTCAATGATGTGACTTTTTCTTTCTCTTTGAGCGTTAGATGAGATCATGAGTCACTTTCTGTTTGTCCTCGCTTCCACGTCCATGGCTCCTTGACTTCCCTTCACGTACATGTATACAGGAGGAACTCTCTCTCTCCCTCTCTTTTTTATATTTCTGTTTTTGCCTCATCTCCACTACCACTCTCTCACTCTTCTCCTCTCTCCATCTCTCCCTGGCTGTGCAACACACCCACTCAAACAGCCATATCCGCTCAGTCTTTGGCTCTCCCTGCTTGTCTCCCAGTGCATGTGAATCGTCTCTAAGGGGAAAGACCAGACTGCTCTGTCAGGTAATCTAAACTTTGTCTGTTGTTCTCCTCTCCCTCTCTGCCACCCTCCCCTCGTTCTGTCTTCCTCTCCACTCTCTCTGTTTGTCTCTCCCTCTCCCTCTCTCACTTTAGTCAATACTTTTGGACACGGTGTCTAGAAAATTACTAATATAATAAATGCGGCTCTGTGCCATAGTAGTAATTTGTGAACGTTTTGTCAATTTTTTTTATTGTCAATTTGTCATCGCAGGAGCATGATCAAGCAGTGTTCACTGCAGCTTTAGTTGGAGAAGTGATGTTTGTTGACAAAGTTTTTTTTTAACTGCTGGGTTAAATTATATTGAGTATTTTACCGTCACTGGAGTGTGAGAGTGTTTTGAGGGTTCAAGTCAACTGCAGAAATAAACTAAAATAAGTCTAATTTGCAGTTGAAGGTGAATTTGTGCTTTATGTAACCAGAGGTTTCCAATGTAGCCCAAAGTGAGGTGAAAGCATACAAGAGATGTATAATTAAAATGGACATTCTGGGGAAAATAGCCAAATGCGAGGCCTAAAATAAAACAAAGCCAATTTTTGCAATGTATAATTTTGCCCCCGTTGCGGTTAGTTTGTTATTTCAGTTCATTATGTCACCAGAGGAGCGCGTTTCTCCACCGGCAGAGGTATTATTAAAACTCTTGCAATCTTCTCCTGCCACAGAGGTGTGCATTATGTGGCTCTGCAGTCCCAGTCAATTTAAAGGTATTGACCTGCAGTTCACTGGCTTGTGTTTAATCAAAGTGAACATTGAAAATCCTGCCTTGCGAGCTGCCAATCTTATCAAAGCCCGATGAAGTCTCTCTCTGCGCCGTCTGGACTCAGAGGTGCAGTGATCCCCGCGCAGCAGAGCAGTGAGAGTCAGAGTTCTGGTATGTGTTTTTTTTTTTTGCAGACGGCGTCCTCCTCAGCCTGCTGCTCTAACTGACAGCAGTGGTATTCCTGGGTGAGTGTTGATAGGCTGGGGTTTTATGTTCTGTCTAGTTTCTTCCCCCATTTCTACGAGTTTGTTTTTCCACAAAAGTGAAATACGCTGCTCTTGGATCTGTAGATTCTTCGTGTGAACCTTTGGGCTTTTTGAGCCGGTGTTGGAGTGACGGTCATGTTTAGAATCAACTATCACTTATTTACCTCACACTTTTCTTTTCTACACCCTGAATTATTTTGTGGAATTGCCCACTGCAGATTATCAGCCTTGCAGTTGGAGCCGTCGCAGGTCGTAGCTTGTTTATCGATCTGCTGTCGCATCAACCCACCGTCTTCTGGAGGAGCTTGGATACCAAGGGTCAGCCCAGTTTTTCATTGCAAGGAGAGGCCCAGCGTTTCCCCTCTTCACTTCCTGCTGCCACTATGTTTCTGTAGTCAAAGAGGATGCTGGGAGATAAATTTAGACCTCCAGCTCCTCTCCATCTGCTGTTGCTCAGAGTAGGCTGGTTTCCATAGGAACCTGCACCAGGCTACAGCCAGAAAGAAAAAATTGGAGGGAGAGGGGTGTGTGTGTGTGTGTGTCTGAGTATCTGAGTGTGTGTGTGTGTTATAAAAGGGCGGTACAGTATGACAGCAGATTTTTTAAAAAGCACTTAAGGGTTTATCTATTCTCAGGGCACGATGTAATTTAATGTTTAGCCCATATTTTTATCCATCATCACCAGCTGCACGGATCCGTCTGGGTATTGATGAGGAAATGAACACTACCTCTGCTGGCCAGGCTCTCCTGTGAATGATAATGACGTCTAAACTGTACGACTGCAGCAGAGACGCCGCGCTGCTTATTGACCAGGAGATGAGCTTAATGTTTGTTTTGTAGGACTTGACACTTTTGGCGTTGGGAGTTCCCAGCTGGATGGAAGGAAAGCGCATGTCCATGCACGACAATATCAAACCGCCTGAGTGTCAGGGTGTGTTTTTGCTGACAGAGCCTCTTTGCTTGTTGCATTTTAACACATACACGTGTGTGTGTGTGTGGGTGTGAATGCACATTACTCTCCCATCCGGCTGCGCTTTTCCTCTCAGCCCACCAGTCATTTATCACATTTTTGGCGCAGACGCCACAAATTTGTGAGCCCTGCGAGCGAATCTCTGCGCGACATAATCATGTCATGTGAACTGGAACTGGACGACGTGTCTATGTTTTGTCAACTCTGTCTAATATTAGCTTTGTGGTTTTAATCTGACACCCCCATCAAAGAGCATAACACTGTATAACAGCTGCATCAGTGGCTTCCGCCTCACACACCTCAGCCTAAAAATAGCGCGGAGAGGAGCACGCCCTGCCCTGCTCCCATCGATGAGAGCAGACAATTAAACAGAACCCGTGTCTTTTACCTTGTTTGACCGTAACACAATCGTGTTTCATTGACCGGTTTACTTGAGATGTGTCTGTGTCTGTGTCTGTGCGTGCTGTCATCATTGCTGCGTGGAATAGGGATGACGAGAGAGGAAACCCCCCTCGTCCAACAGCAGGAGGATCAGCTGGGCTGTAGCAGCCAAGGTCATCTCAGGGCACTGCAGATGATTGGCTCCCGAGAACCGTCTGAAAAGTCGGGGACTTTTTCTGTGGTGGATCCTGTGCAGGGAGCTGTATTGTGTCCGTGTGCGTATGTAACGTAGGCAGTGCATTTGTGTTGTTTGGCCTGACGTAGGCTTGACTTTGCCGTTCATTTCCCTCATCTTTCTGGCACAGCCATGAATGTGTGTTTCCTCACTGAGTTGGCAGTCTAGACTGCCATGAATAATGTAAGCAGCGCTTTCTCCCTCAACCTTAAAACCTCGTTCTACGCTGTTTAAGGGCTGCATCAACAGCCATGCCAAAGATCATTAAATGGACACAGATAACCAACAGCAGGAGTGACGTTTATTACGCACAGCTCGAAGGAGGCTGTTCGTCTTCCTCTTTGTATTTACTAACCAGTCCTTCTTTAACATTTGGACCTTCAAACTTAATCCCTTTTTTTCAGTTACAATCAGTTTTAATCTTCCAGACAGTGCACAATCCGGCTGAAAGTTTGTAAAATATTCAGACTATTCCTCCCTCTTCTATGACAAAGGGAGTCAAACCTTCGGTGTGAGGGCCTACTTGGCACACTAAAGTGATTAAATTGGTCCAAAAAATGCAAAAGGTACATGGTGATATTAAATATACTGCTACACAAATAGCTGATCTCAATTCATGATATGCTAGCAGCCTGTTTGCTGAGTAATTTAACAAAACACGAAATTCTATTCACGCCTACTGCAATTTGGGTTGATAGCAATGTCATGAGATTGAATAGAAACTTACACCATGAAGTTGTTGCTCTACAAATTTTATCATGCAATTCAACAATGTTGCAATGGACTGATCTACTTTTAACCATTTCCTTTTGTGACAGGACACCTGTTAATTTTTTTTAGTCTTCAGTAACACCCACTATGAGCTCCATGTTACAGAAAACAATTGTTTTTCTGCTTTACATGACTTTAAATACTCCATATAGCAGCAAATAGCTATACAAACAAAAAGGGAGACTAACAACCAACTGTGGAAAATCATTGATTCTTTCTTCAATCCCATCGAGTATATAAGTATTTTGTTCAACTAAACAGACCAAGGTTTTACACTTAGTAAACATTAAAACAAATTTGACTTTAGGGGTTGTAAAAGGGTTATTTAATTGTTAATTAAGGAAATTGTGATTCTTTTTTTGTAAATATGTCTCTTTTTACTGTAAAATTCAGGCGGGTCAGGCAGCTTATCTAGAAT
The DNA here is from genome assembly GCA_016785265.1 of Paraplagusia blochii. Taxonomy (NCBI): domain Eukaryota; kingdom Metazoa; phylum Chordata; class Actinopteri; order Pleuronectiformes; family Cynoglossidae; genus Paraplagusia; species Paraplagusia blochii. Next base: position 54,498 of record JAFBJS010001191.1, read on the forward strand.
GTTTGGGCTCCATTAAACCATGATCTCACTTCTCTCTGCATGTCTCTGGAGAGTGTAATGTGTCTCCCTCTACAGCTTCAGATGAAAAAAAAAGAACACTTGCTTTCACCACGTAGGACGTTCTCCCGTCCAGAACTGTCGTTCAAACCCCGGTATGCGGAGAGCTGATTTTAATGGTTCTTATTTTGTTGTTAAACTGTCTAATTGTTGAGCATTGAAAGTATGAGTCTGCTGTAACCAAAACACTGGAGCGCTGGGTGGGACGTACTCCAAACAGATGATCAACCCTCACAGATGTGTGGGAGCACGGAGATGGAGCTGAGAATCTGTCAAGATTTTCCAAGAAGCTGAGTGATTCTAGTTCCCTTTTTTTTTTCCCAGTGAAGACTGGCTCTAACGAAGGCTGACTGTGCAGCATGTGTTTTTAGACATGGGAATAGAGCGAGTGTGGCTCATTATAAAAAAAAAACTGTCACTGCTGCCTCGCCACCTTAAGCTGCAGTCTAAAGCTGCCGTGCATGTTTTCTGAGCTCACAGATCACTGCGTTTTGTCTAATCTCCAGTTTTTATTTTTATATTACTGCCTAAGTTTCACTTTTTGAAATATGGCTAAACACTTGTGCATTTCCATCTCTTTTATGGATGTTTTTTCTCCTTTTTTTTTTTTTTGCTTTTGCTCTGCATCAGTGCAGAGCATTTGGAACCACCCTCTCTCTCTGCGTCGTCTTTCTGGGAATATTCTGACAGTTGGTGGCTGTGTGTGCTGTCTTAACCATTACAGCCCTCTTCGGCTGTGAGGTGAACGTGCACAGTGTCCTGCCTCACTGAGCACTGATCTCCAGAGTCTGACAGAGTCGGGGAATTGCCAGCAGTGTCAACCTCTTAGATGATGATTGATACACTGGTGAGCCTGTGCTGGGACTGTCAGCAGTTAGGCACACATGACTGCTGAGTGAAAATGTTTTGATTGGCCCCATCCTCCCGCAAAACGTATTTTCAATGGCCACGGTACAGGAATCCTGGGTCTGAAGTTCAGATGAAGTGCAGGATTTGTAGTAAGTGGAAAGTATTAGCCAACATACATCATGATAGAAGAAGAGAAATCATTTAGCGTCATCTTCCAGGGTGTTTCCTGATCATCTGTCCTCATAAACACAGCCATGTGTGAGGTTGATACATCAAATATTTCAGTGGATCTAATTTAATAAAGTATTTCAAAGTATGCTTTCACAAGAAAGCAGTCCCTAGTTGGAGTACACAGCGCACTACACCCCTGAGTCCCTCACCCACTAACTCCTCACCCGCCTTTTTTGCCCCCCCTTCAGCGTCATTGTCAGATCAGATAAGTGAAGTCTAGTCTACATGTATTTCTGATGTTTGTTTTGACTTTCTGCCCTGACCCTGCGGTCTTCTACACTGCTGCCAATGTTTCCGGACTGCTGTGTCGCTCAATAGTGACATGAATAGATCACGTAAAACTGACATTTTTGTTAATGTTATTGACCTAAACAATGCACATATGTGTACATTGATTTTTTATTTAGATTTAATGCAAACTGTTTAAATACTTTATTTTTACAACAACCAAAGACATATTTTTTTACAATTTTTACTCTTTAAAACAATGTATCGCTGCGTGTGCATGAATGATGCAGTAAAATACAAACAAAGTCAAGTTATGCCAAAGACACAATAAAAATCAGAACTTTATATCGTATCTATGAATCCCAAATGTTGTTAGTACACGTCTGTTTACTAAAGAGAAGAATAATGTTGTTCTGGGAATTTTCTAAATCATTTTTTTTCTATCAGAAGTTGCAGCCAATATAACATACAACTGTCTAACAGTTAGGAAAGTTAAGAAAGATTTTAAAGTTTACTTACAAAGATATTAATCTGGTATACTAAACTTCTGTGTTTTGTTTTCTCTTTTGTTTTAGATCCTTCTGACGTTACATCTGACCCACTTGACAACCAACATAGGAGATGCAAGGAAGATGTCTGCAAAGTTCTTAGGATGGCCAAGGCGGGACAGAAGCAAAGCGGCGTTGTGAAGAGAAATGATCTATGTTTACCTGCATCCATGCAGCTCCAGGGCACCATTTAATGATGCCTTGTTCAGTCCTGTTGAATAACTGTCGGCCCACACTGAGGAAGGCCCTCTCTTTTCATTTACGGTACATTCTGTTGATGTTCCCCTGCCTCTGACCTCTCTGCTGCCTCGCAGTTAGCCCCATGAGGCTCCAAGAGCCCTTCCCTGCTTGTCTGTGAGGCCTCTTCTCCACTCTATGGAGGCTGAGCCCAGCCGCTCAGCTGATGGGCAGCGCTCTGAAAGGCAAGAGCTGCAGCAGCATGTGACAGCTGAATCTTCACAAGGATCTAGTACACTTCAGCAGCCCCAGCAGCCTCTAAATCCTCGCCCCGTGCACAGGGCTCTCGGACGCCTCCAGCATCGCCAGCCCAGACGAACTGACCTTCTGCTACGGTTGCAGCAGCAGCAAGCAATAGCATGGCAGCACTCAGAAAACCCCGGTCCCTCTGGAGGCAGCTTCTATTCTCCAGCTTCAACCTCCTCTCTTCAATCTACTCCCTCCACCCTGGGTGAACCAGGTACATTGCCCCCCTCACAGTCCAGCCAAGAAGGCACAGAGGGGGCAAGCTCATCCAGAAAAGGAGAAAAGAAACCCCAAAAACCAGGAAAATATGTGTGTTCCTACTGTGGCCGTCCATGTGCCAAGCCAAGTGTTCTTCAGAAGCACATTCGCTCCCACACTGGGGAAAGACCTTTCCCGTGTGTCCCTTGTGGTTTTTCTTTCAAGACCAAGAGCAACCTGTACAAGCACCGCAAGTCACATGCTCATCGCATCAAAGCAGGATTGGCATGCAGTCGTGATGAGCCTAGTTTGAGTGGACCAGAGGGCAGCGGTGTTGGCGAAGACCCTGAGGAACATTCTGAGGGGGAAAGCACTGAGTCAGAAGAAGAGACAGGACAACACTCTAAATCTTCCACAAAGGAGACAATGAGTCAACATAGAAAAGGTGGAAAGGAGGGGCCAGGAGCCTCAGAGGAGATACTAAGACCTGAAGACTCTCAGGCAGTTAAGCAAAGGTTGGCACTGAGGCTTAGTGAAAGAAAACGTGGACCTAAGCCGTCTGCTGATGATCCATCGTCCTCCCTTTCCACTTCATCTTCTTCTGTAGGTCCTGGCAGTAAAGGCAGCACAGAATCTGGCTACTATTCAGGATCCGGAAGCACTGAGTTGTCCCAGGTTAGCCCCCCCAGTGCAAGTGCCAAAACCTATGCTGAAATTATTCTAGGGAAATATGGAAGACTTGGAGGACAACAGCGCACACCCCTTCAACAGCATCCACATTCTTCTCTGTCCTCTTCCTCGGTAACAGAAGAAAAGAGCATTCCATTTACTGTACAAAAAACCCAAGTTATAGAACACATAACCAAGCTCATTACTATCAATGAAGCAGTGGTTGACACTAGTGAGATAGACAGCGTAAAGCCTCGCCGCTCCTCTTTGTCTAGAAAAAGCAGTATGGAATCACCTAAATTTAGCGCCCCTAAAGATCCTTACACATTTGATCCCAAAGGGGAATCCCCAGGGCCCAGTGGTTTGAGGCACCTCCTGAATCCTGAGGCAGAGGCATCAGGACCTCAGGGGTCGTCATCTGCACCTCTGCTAAGAAGCCAGTCATTGCCATCGTCTACCAGCCAAGGAGATCCTTCTACCTCTGGAACCAATGCACCTAGAGGTTATCGCCTCTGCCAGTCATTTGATGAACAGCAAGCAATGGTAGCGGAGATGAGGGTCGGCCATGCTCACCGTATGCTAAGGCGCCAGCCTGCCATAGAGGTCCCACTAGGAGCTGAAGTTATGCTGGAAGAGGCTGTGCCCAACACCTCCTCAACCAGAGACAATGAACAAACCAGGCAGCTGCAGCAACAGCAGAAGAGTCATGGCCTGTTTGAATGTAAAGAATGTGGAGCTCACTTCCAGTGTAATGATACCTACGAATCCCACAGAGTTGTCTGCCCTGGAAAGAAGGCACAGGAATATGAGAGCAAGGACATGCCGAGAAAAACATGCCGAGAAGATCGCCCCCCAATGATGATGCACTATAAATTCCGGGCATTGGCAATGGCTGTGAGGAAGAGAAGGAAAGAGGAGAGTCTAGAGGAAGATCCTCCTAGTCCTGGACCAATGTCCGCATCAGGCAGCTCTGCAGGCCAGATTCTCATGTCAAGCAGAATGGAACAAAACCCCGCCCCCTCAGGTGTGTGGTTGTTTATTTTCAAAAGTGGCAGATCTTTAGACACATAATAAATAAAGAAAACAAGGTACAGCTATAAGGTAAAACCCCCAGAATGGAATAATATCATCTTGTTGTTAATACATTTCAATATATTGATGAAATCATTTAATTGGGGAAACTATCAACAACAAGAAACCACAATTCTAATGCAGGAATCAATATCATTAAATGATAAAAATTTTTTTTTTACTTTTCAAGGTTCCTTAAAGACTGAGCCAAAAGAACAGCAGCAGGACAGGAAGGGAGTGTCTGTCATCCAACACACAAGCTCCTTTGAGAAGCAGGAAAGTGTGTCCATGGAAAGTCAGGAGCCAGACCTCAGAGAGCGTCAGCAAACACAAAAACCCGAGCCAAAACCATCACCCACTACATCTCGCCTCATCCGCCAGCCAAATATCCAAGTGCCAGAGATACTTGTTACTGTGGAGCCTGATGCTGACATGCCATCTGTGACATCACCAGTGGCAGCTGCCACCTCCAAGGTACTTGTATATTTAAGGTTTACGTTTTGTATTTACTCTGTATTTACTGCTTGGGCGTTTGTTGACCTGAATCTTTGTGACAGTTGTATACGGTATAAATGAGATGACTGTGTATCTGTTCCAGGAGGTGGAGAAAATGGAAGAGTTCCAGTGGCCTCAGCGTAGTCAGACGTTGGCCCAACTACCTGCAGAAAAACTGCCACCAAAGAAGAAGAGACTTCGTCTGGCAGAAGTAGCTCATTCCTCTGGCGAGTCCAGCTTTGAATCTGTGTCTCTGTCACGCAGTCCGAGTCAGGAGAGCAGCATCTCCCACACGTCAAGCCTTTCCGCATCATTTGAAGAAACAGCAAGATTAGAGCCCACCATTTGGGCGGTTGGCGGCCAAAGCTCCCAGATGTTGATGGTTCCACCTGTTTCCCACCCACACCACCATAGTCACAAGGAAATGAGGCGTTCGGCCTCAGAGCACACTCCATCCAGCCCTCAGCAAACAGAGCAGGGCTCAGAGACCAGAAGTAAGTCCTTTGACTACGGCTCCCTCTCTCCTCAGCAGCAATCAACGTCCTCCTGGAAAGAAAAGAGAAAATGTCTGCTGGTGAAGCACGCCACCTTAGGGGAGCCTGATCCAGAGGAGGGAACAAGCTCCAGCCAGCTGTACAGAGGAGAGGGTCCAAAGTGTGGGGCTTCCCATTCATTCCTTCCTCCTCTGTGTTCAGCAGAGGGAAGCTCTCAATTCGGTCTGGAAGAAAAAGGAAGAGCTCTGCAACGTTTACAGTCACAGGTCTTCGTAGCCCACCCAGATCTGCAGCCGTCGAAGCCCAGGGGTCAACAAACATTCCCTGCATCAACCCAATCCCAGCTATTCCCTGTCGCTTCAGTTGTGTCTGAAGTGCTTTCCACAGAGATTGTTCATAGAGGCTTGGTACAGGCTCATTCAGGACCTGCACATTTGCAAATACACCCAGCACGGATCCACATGGCAGAGCAGCTGGGGTTTCCACTCCATCATCTTCCAGCTGTTGTTCCCTTGCAGTTCTCTTCCAGCAGTGGAGTCAGTGAGTCTCTCTGCTTGCCGGTTCCTCAAAGACACATCACATATGTTTCTTCATCTCCTTCCACTACAGACAGCAGGCCCTCTGTCGTATCCATGTCTCCTGACCGCGTCCATCAGTCGTTGGTAATAGCTCCCTATCACCACCCAAGGCCAGTCATTGCAACATGTTTGGCACAGCTTACGCCAATTGTATCTCTTGTGGTTCCAGTGCGCCTTCAGACGCACATACCAACATACGCCAGTGCCATGTACACCACCCTGTCACAGATCCTTACCTGCACTCGCTCACAGACAACCATCACCTGCACGGCCATGGCCATTATGGGTGAAGCCGAGAGAGAAAAACTGCAGAGGTCCTACTTAAAAGTCCCTTCTCCAGACATCATTCTTCCCCTGTCTCTATCTGCTGAGCTGTCCTCAGGATCTGGTGAGGCATATGGTCCACTGGGGGCTGGAGGAAGTAAACGGATGCTTTCTCCTGCTGCAAGTTTGGAGCTCAGCACAGAGGCTCAGCGCCATCTGAAAAGGGTGAAAGAGGAAGAAGAGGGAGACAAACATAAGGAGAAACAAGAGGAGGAAGAACAGGAGGTGGACGTTGAAACTGGCAAAATTAAATCCAATGGGAGGAAACTGGATTTAGGAAAGAAGGAACACTCTCCAAGGGTGGAAGTGGTCACAGTAAAAGTTGAGGGGGAACAGCAGAAAATGTCAAGGAAACATACCAAGGAGGAACAGGAAGATGAGGCAAGGAAACTGACTGAAAAATCTGGCCAAAAAAATGAAGTGGCACCCCTTGTGGTAGAGGGTCTAGGAAGACTCAGCCTCCCTTCATTTCCAAGCCTTCATACCTCCACCTCTGTCAACTGGTGCTACCTGAATTATGTCAAGCCTAACCCAGCTGCACAGAGGGACCCCCAAAATTCTGTTTATTCTACCTGGAGCATAAGTGCCCACAACCCCAACTTGCCTGGCCTCAGCACTAAAATGGTGTTGTCTCTGCTGTGCTCCAAACAAAAGCACAGCACTGAGACCTACACCATGGCCACGGCCCCACCACCAGCCAAACACAGCTCACGCAACACCAGTAGCAGGAGTCCTGATTCGTCAGAGGTAAAGATCGCAGACATTTTGGAAGAGATATTTCTACATTTTTACAGTATATATTAAAGTCTCCCTGCTTGTAGGTACCTGCCGATTCACCCAACAGCCCCTCTGATGTAAGGGATACACAGCAACAACAACAACAACAACAGCAACAACAACAGCAGGACAGGGAGGAGCCTAAGGAGAAAAAAGAGGAAGAAGCACCGTCTACTTCTAAACAGGGCGAATCTTCTCGTGTACGCATCTTTGAAGGCGGGTAAGAACTAATAATAACCGCTTCATATTAATAAACACAACACCGCAGTAGTAGCACCAACTAGTCATAGCATTCTTCGGTTTAATACTAACACTTTGCGACAGCACAACAGTAAACGCAGAGCGCCAACAAGAATACGCAGATAACCACATGAACAGATGGGACTCAGTGGAGTCAGCAGAGACTTGGTTTGAACCTGCAGCCAAGCTCTTTCCTCTTACTGCTTACATAAACACCTGCATATTAATACTCATCAGAGACATGTGCACAACCGTGCATGTGTGTCTACACCTGTCCGCTTATGTCAGTGACTCAGAGTTCGGTTTGCCATTCTAGTATTTTTCTCTGAATTCGTTTCCAACGCAATCTGCGCCTCTTCCTCAATGTTTACTGCTGAAAATGTTTCTCTGCGCAGACAGAGATAAAGCAGCGTTAAGACAAAGGAAATACTACCACACTAGAGTGGAGAATGTGCCCAATTAACAACAATTAATGGTGTGAGTTTTCTGTCTATACTTACACACTAAGCGTGGATGAGTTGTCTTCCTAATCATAGATAAGGCACTAATTACCAGTTTTTATCACTGGCAGACACATCAGACACTCTCTCAGTGTATTCTCAGTTACATCTTTCTAACAAAATCCTGCTTCCCTTATGTAAAGCCCTGTACTATAGGCAACCATTTACCCTAGCTCTGCCATCTTCACTCACCCCAGCATTTTTTACCCCTCACCCCAGGCTCATGTCACCTCCTTCAGTTTTTTCTACACCCCTGGACACCATGCTGCATTTTCGTCATGTATGCAAGGAATGTTTTGTTCCCTGACTCAGTTAGGACGCATTATTCCTATTTTCCTTTGTCAGCACTTTCAAATCATGACAGTAGAAACTAATTTCTATTCTGGAGAACAATCAACACTTTTGTGATGAATATTTATGACAAAGCTTTGGGTTTGGAGCCAGATATCGACCACATCTTCATTAGAATCTAATATCAGAGGCGTTCCAGACAAAAAAGTCAAACTTTCAAGTCAGGTTTATGGTATCACACATATAAACCATGACATGACTGACTTGACTTGATCTATTGGAAGTAAATTCAGAAATGTATCTGTCTTCTACAGCTAATTCTTTTTTTTAAGAGTTGCAAAAACAATGAATACCGTCCACCAGCCCATAACATGGCCAATATTAATATGAATAATATTTCACTTTTTGTCACATTTTCTACTCCAAATATAAAGCATTTGCAATCCAAACTGTAATAGTATTTTTGTTTTCTGACATATTCAGTTGTTGCCTAAAAATGTACTGTATTAATTAGTCAGTGACAGTTTGTTCCAGTCTGATATGGCGTGTGAAGCGGAAGCTCAAGCGGTGACAGACTGGTGGTGAAAATTCACTGTGATTTTATGTATGACTTTAAAACGGATCTTTGTTTTCCCTGAAAACACATGCCAGAGAGCAGTAGCCTAACACAGAGTAAAAAGACAACCCAGTGTCTCTGCGGAGTCCATTTCACATATGTGTTGTGAACAATATGTGCACAATGGGAAGCGTTCACAGCTGGGTGCGTTGTAGAAGTGCACGTTCTGTGATTAACACACACACACCCACTTCACACACTAGATTTTTAACATCCAGGCAAAGTTGTGAATGTTTTGTGAAGAAGTGAAATCAGATGGAGTTTTTTTTTTATTCGAAGACTGTGGTTTAGCGTGTCCACAAATAGACCTTTGGTAAACATCAGGATGTGTGTAAACAATGTTTTTATAGATCTGGGTAAATATGTTATTCAATTTTTATATATAGTTTCTATTTAGGGGTGTTGAGGGGTGTAGACAAGCTTCCCTTCCCCCTTAAGCTGCTGTTTTTGTTGGCAGAGACACCTGATCACAGCAGAGAGGCTGGTACTTTCTGTGTGCCCAGGGTGTGGAGGAGGGAACAGCCTAGGGACTCACTGTTGCTGGGGTTTTGGTGGGGCTTTCCCAACAACCCCTCCATAAAGGAACCCTTGTGTTTATGGATGAGGGTATTTGCAGACAAGTGTGTAATATTTTATGTGGTGAAACCACATTTAGTCCCAGCTCAACTTCTTAAAAAAAGGTCTGATGTGTTTTTTGAAGAGATGATTCTCCAGATTAATCATCAATCATGACACTTTCGACTAGTTTTGTATCTTCATTACTTAGCTATTTTTTCTGCTACATGTTTAGAAAAACAAAGCACATTGGTCCACATGGATATGGCTTATAACTAAATACAGAACAACCTACCCTGGAACTAATGACTAAAACTAGAGAACAATAGAGAGAATAAGCAAGAACAAAACTCACAGTGTTTGGCTGAGGGTTAATCAAAACTCACGTCAACAAAAAACTTTTTTTTTTTTGCTATGTTCTACGGTAACTGGTAAGCTTTCACCAGATTAATTGAAATTAAATGATTTTACATTTGCACAAATCAATTAAATTGATGTATTTATCTTTGTCCTTTAATTCCATTTTTCAGGTATAAATCCAATGAAGAGTACACATACGTGCGCGGGCGTGGCAGAGGGAAGTACATATGTGGCGAGTGCGGCATCCGCTGCAAGAAACCCAGCATGCTGAAAAAGCACATCCGAACACACACAGATGTCCGTCCCTACATTTGCAAACACTGTAACTTTGCCTTCAAAACCAAAGGTAACAGAGATGGATAAAAACTGTCGGCATGTACGTTGTTTTCATTGTCATTAATATTAGTGACATGATGTAATATCTGTAAGAACTTTATTGGAATATTTCATTTTCCCCAGCAATTGATGTAAAAAAATGCTGCAAAAAAGTTTTGTGGATAAAAGGCTGTTTATTTAAACAAAGGTCACTAGATGGCAGCATTGCATTTAATTAGAAATTATTATGTGCAGATAAATGTATTAACCAGGCCAACATTGGAAATTAAGTTTGTATATATATGTTAATATATATATATGTATATATCTGTTTGTAAATGGTATATATGTATGTAGATATAGATAGATAGATAAATATAAATCTCTTTAATCTCTCTTATGAACTGCGTTTTGATACAGGATGTGCATGCCTTAGTTCAATTTTCTGTGTCTTTTTCCACTCCTTACCTAGGAAACCTTACCAAACACATGAAGTCTAAGGCTCATGGGAAAAAGTGTCAGGCGATGGGAGTATCTGAGTCATCTCTGGATGAGCCAGAGAGTGAGGAAACAGGTACTTGAGAGGGGATGGGGAAACATCTCACATATTTCCTTCCCACTTTAGGGAAATCTTGGTGCACAGCTGAATGAAGAATAATGGCTGCTCAGCACTGATGACTTATGTAACAGCGTGTTCTCTTCTCCCCCCTTGGCCTTGCATAGAAAACAAGATAAAAAGTAGGAGATAAATAAATAAAGAGTGCGCAGCACAGCATGCCATTCCCGTGTGGCACGTGTAGCTTGTCTTTGAGGACCCAAAGCCCTAACATTGTCCTCTTTCAGGGGCATTCTTTATAACCTTTTATTCTTTGCTGCATTCATCACAATCAAGGACAAGTCATTTAGTCTTAGTCTCCATTCAGACGTCTAATGAACACGGGCATGGTGCTTCTGCGTTTCATTTCCTTCCGTGGTCTATTTATACATTTTTCTTTGTATTGGGTAAGGTTTTTCAAAAATTACTTTTTGCCACTGAAGTTGGTAAGGTTTTCAATGTAACATTATCAAACCTGCTGATTAGTTCACACAAGATATAGATTAATGTCCTTATGTAAGTGTTACATGTTCATCCCCGACAAGAAAAAATCAGAATCACTGACTTTTTAAAATATTTTTTTTAGACATTGCAGTGAGACAGTATTTTAAATAAACCCAAGTCTTAAGTTTTCTGAATTTGGCTTCCACTAATAAAATTTATAAATCATGATTCTGGTTCATTGTGGAATTCCCCCTTACTTTCAACTCCAATTTGTTTTGTTCTGTCAAACAAAACCAATAATAAAAAAAAAGATATTTTAAGTTTTCACAATTAAATGCATTTTACAAGTATATTGTGAAATTTGTTGCATTATAATAAATTATCTATTCATAAATATATTGTAACAAAGTAGTCTGTATTATGTGGAAATTTAAGCTGAAAACTAACGATGTTTGAAGTAAATATTAAAATTTCTGGGGGATAAATGGCTGTACATTAAAGGAATTGCCACTAGATGGCAGCATTGGACCTCATTATTAATCTATTTTAAATGTCAAGGAATTGTATGCAGACTGCTAGTGCCCCCCCTGCCCTGCTATACTGTATTCGTATATATTTCTAAACATTATACACACAATGTGGAAAAAAGCTTATCCACATTATCTTAATGAATGTGTTGTCGTTATTTTCTCTGCAGAAACAGCAGGAAGCGATGAGCGTGTGTGCGGCTCAGAGGAACAAGAGGAGCATCAGTTCTCCGACGAAGAGTCTGAAGAAGATGAGGACAACGATGATAATGATGATGAGGACGAAGAATCCGTATCCCACGACAATCCACCATCCTCTTGTTCATCAGACACCCACCTCTCCACTGGAGGACGCTCCAGCTGCAGTAGACAGTCTCACCAGGGTACTTCTGACCCGGAGCCCTCCGCAGGCCTTAGTCCCAGTCAGGAGCACTCTCCCAGGGGGGTTTGGCTCAATAGACGGGCTGCATCTCCAGGCAGCAGGAGGGCACTTTACTCCCAGAGGGCCTGGAAGGCATCACCCAGAGCATTCTCTCCAAGCAGTGAGAGCTACTCTCCCAGCCGCAGTCTCTCCCCTCGCTTGGAGCTGTCCTCGCCCCTCCACAGCCTCTCTCCTAGGACTGAGCTTTCCTCACCCAGCAGACATGTCTCACCTTCTCCTGAAAGGGGACCATCTCCCATCAGACCCCTATCTCCTCTTCAGTCAGTTTCATCCAGCTGCTACAGATCATCGAAAGCTCGGACCCCTCCCTCACCGCTTAGGTTACAACACAGGACAACTGGATATTTGCCGTGGGAGAGTCCCGGTACAAGGACGAGTCATGCTAAACTGGTGAGGGTTTTTTTTTTTGTTTAGTTTTGCTTAATTTTATACAACAAGTTCCTGCAGGCTAGACTCACTCCCTACATAACTCCAGTCCTGTGATGTGTAATGATAGTGTTTTTACTCCCCCTACAGGAGAAAAGAGGAACATCAATTGGTGAGGTACCAACATTCCCAGAAACCAGCTGGTTCCCATCTGCTTTCCGTCTTTCTGTATGTGAAGGTTATCCTGGACAGCAGGCAACGGATAACATTTTCAGCCATCTTCCCATGCACTCCCAACAAGCCAAGGTCCCCTGTTTGATGATTTCCATCGGAGGCATTCAAATGGTGCAGGCCAAACACAGGTCCCACCCCACCACACCCTCGTCCCCCACATCTCCGCCCTTGGAGGGGCCGTCAGTGGCCAGGTTTGAGTCATACTGGGGTAGAACAGCCAGAACTCAAGGGCTTAGGACTCCTGGAGGCCACTGGTCAGAGCTCCCGACTGCAGGAACCAGCCAGTCAGGGGGCTACGTTTTAAGCACAACTCCAACATGTTCCAAAGTGGAGATGGAGACCACAGACTCAAAGCAATATGGCAGCTCACATAGCTCCGCCCACACTCGTCATTCTGGCACTGAGACTAAGGAATGCTGCGTACGAGACAGTCGTTCAGGAGTGTCCCTCAGTCCAGAAGCTCCTGTAGCTGGAGGTCTCACTGGACAGCAGCAGGAGGAGGGGGAGCCACCATCTAGTAGTGATCAGGAAGAGGGAGGAGCTAAAAAAGACTCGTCCAGAACAGACCACAGCACTTAACGGTGTCTGCAACTCGATGCATCCTGCATCTCATTTTGCTTTATTGGTTGCTACACTAGTCTTGTTTTTTATTGGTTTGTTTTTATACAGTTTTCAATACTTGTTAACTTAAATGTTTGTTCCTTGGCAACATTCAGGTTTGTTATAAAAAGCACTTTTTTCTTTGTGAAAATGTTTCTGTAGATTTATCTATTTAAAAAAATATAAGTATATATATATATATATATATGTATATATATACCAGTATATATATGGTGTATATATATATATTTACAGTGAATGTTCTTAATTTTTCCAGTTAGGATTTAAATTTGCCATGTGTCAGTCTTTCCAAAGACAAGGCTGAGAAATAAATGCTATTTTTAAAAAAGTATTCCTATATCAGTATGCATTTGTGAACATCTTAATGTTATATCTCACCCTGTCTTTTTACTAAGGTCAGTTTTACGGCGGTAATTATTTACTGGATAAAAAAGCAATAGAATACAGAAGACAACACAGACCTAGAGGGAAACTGACATTTGGCAATGACTAAGCCCAGAACAGCTGTTGGTCAAAATATTTGATTCACTTTGACAAAATAATATGGTTTTCTTCATATGATGTCCACCTTGGTTATTACCTGAAATAGCTCACATTTTTGGCACAGTGCTGATTTTTTTTTTTTCAGTTAGCTGTGGATAATCATCTTGTTGCCCGGTTGTACTAAATAGAAGTGGATTGACCGAGTAGGATCATTCTTTGTCCTATGTGGGTCGCACATAAGTGTCAAAAAGTGTTTCCTCCTTGTAATGACTCTCAAAGTAACGTAGCCTTGTCTTCATCCTTGGAATTATTATTTAAATGAAAAAGATTTTATTAAAAAGATCTTCCTGTAATAAGATACCAATATTCTGGAATTGCCTGAGATCAGGTAGGGCAACACAATCGAGATGTAATTGGTAAATTAACTTGAATTTATCTTGTTCACCAAAGCTCATTATTAGTGGCTACACAGAATTTCATACACAGCTCTGTTGCTGGGTATGAAACTGCCTGAAAGGTTGTTTTACCCTCACCTTGTGTGCAGCTCTTGATGCATCTCTTTGGTGTGCAGGTCCTGAGGCTGTCTTGTTTTTCTATTGTCAGCTCCTTTCAGTCAAACGTCCTCCTCACCATGAGTCTCCTGATGACAGGACGCAGTAAACACAGCATTTCTTTACAGAGAGGAAGACAGAGAAGCTTCACCAAAGCTCAGTGGGAGCCCAATATGTACAAACAAACTAAAAGAAATCACTAAGACGACATGGTATATTTAAATTTAACTGGAATAATTAATTTAAAAATACACATGCACACATGTTTGATTTGACATTTAAATATATACATATACAGTACATCTTTATGTCTCTTTGAATACTATAATAAAAAAAAGAAACATGAATAAATTTGTAAATGACCAAAATGAATAATTATTCCATTTTTGTTTGTTCAGTATTATTCAAACTATAGTTACTTGTGCCTTTTCTGTGCAGGTTTGCTTTTCAGATGTACAGTACATGTAGACAGAGAGACGGCTGTGAAAACTTATATCTGCTATTTGTGTTGTTGTTTAAAGAGGGATAATATTTGGTGTTTTTTTTATTATGGTTTCCTTTTCAGAGGACATTGCTTTAAAACGCCAGGGTAATGGAGAATCACGTGGCGAAAATGTTGAAGGAGAGGAGAAACAAGTCAGAGGAAATGCACTGAAGATCTATTTTTAACTACAAAAATAGATTAAAAATTATCTCTGTACAGGGAAGAGTGTTTTTTATTTATTGTTTTTTTTTGGCGATAATGGTCATAATGGTGATGTTCTTTTTCCCTTTTTTTTTTCCTTTTGTTATTGGGAAAAATACTTTGTTATAATGTGTTTTTTCCTTGTTTTTGTTGTGACTTGAATTGGTGGCAGACATGAGAGATGGACTGGTTTAACGCCAGGGTAATGGAGAATCACGTGGCGAAAATGTTGAAGGAGAGGAGAAACAAGTCAGAGGAAATGCACTGAAGATCTATTTTTAACTACAAAAATAGATTAAAAATTATCTCTGTACAGGGAAGAGTGTTTTTTTATTTATTGTTTTTTTTTTTTTGGCGATAATGGTCATAATGGTGATGTTCTTTTTTTCTTTTTTTTTTCCTTTTGTTATTGGGAAAAATACTTTGTTATAATGTGTTTTTTCCTTGTTTTTGTTGTGACTTGAATTGGTGGCAGACATGAGAGATGGACTGGTTTCTACTGGAGGATCAAGTGCCCTGCAAATTTCACACACAGCAAAATTTCTTATCACTGAGGAAATAAAAAAAAATGCACCATACTCTCATACTGTGCTCTTCGTTTAATTCAACCTAAAATGTGTCTGAATGAATCGGTTTGTATCAAATGTTTTTAGGCTGAAGAAACATTGGAGTCTTTCTCTGCTCTTCGCTCGTGGGTGTCCACAGCCGTGTTAAATTGGTAAGTAATGAATTTCTCACTGGTCTCCATCACGGAGTCAATTTTTTCACCTATTATTTTGAGTGCACCATCTTTGTCACTTGGGGTTTCTAGACAGTTCTTCCTGTTGTACCACATTTGTATGTCTATAGTTCAACCACTGGGTGTCCTCACTGAGTCATCATAGTTCACACATTGGTGATAAAAACACTCTAGGGGCAAATAAACGCAAAACGAAACCACAAACACATATATCGCTTTATTGAGGTAAATGATTTATTTGTTTAGTTACCGATTTTTAGCGGAATCAGAGAATAACACTTAGAATACAAATTAGGCCGCCGTGAAACTTCCGGTTGTTAGTTAAAAAAAATGTGTAAAGTAATTCCTCAGCTGTGATTTTGACTCGCATATATTTACTCAGGGACTTGACTTAAAGTCAATATTACAGTATAAATACGTTTTCTCATGTTTGGCAATATTAGATTCAAAATTAAGTTGAATTTTTGACGTATTCCTTTAATTCGATTGTCGTTTCTGCAATACACGGAAAACGGAATAATTAATTATCCGGTCTAAATCTAATATTAGGACTTGTGACAAAAGAAACAAACAAATATAAGTTATAATATTAATGTTATGCCTTGGTCTACGTGCTTCAGCAAAGACGGTTTACTGTACGAGAGATTCAAACATACAGTATATAAAGTATTTTTACCTGAAGTCGCTACTTTTCTTTTCGTGATGACGATACGTTTAGAAAACGTTGTCAAAGTAATATTCAATTTATATTAGTCCTTTGCCGCTTTATTGCATCTTACTTGTCTTTAGTTTTTAACGGCGGCTCAGCCTCCCTGGAAGACCGCTACTGCCCTCTGCTGGTTGATTTATATGTTTATTACATTCCATGGGGAAATAAATACAATTAATAAGTAAATTAAGATAAATTAATAAATCACTTTCAAGTAACAAAAAGGAGACGAAGTAACTCGACAAAAAGCTTTTTGTTGCGTCTGAGGAGTGAAAAATCATCTACTATTTATCTGCCTGGGTAACTGCAGCTGCCCTTTAATGTGAATTCCATAGCAGTCGAAAACATCGTCCTTCCCAGAAGAGGGATTTTTTTTACCCTCACGTTATTTGTACAAAAGCATTTTGACAGCACAGCTTGATGTATATTATGTAAAGTTTACTCAGCTACGGCCACCCTGTGTTGACAAAAAGCAAAAGGACGGGTGTCTTTATTATCTGAACCTTTACGAAAAATGAGCAGAAAAGTCTGTGAATGCGATTTTAGACTGTACTTTAAAAATAACCTGAGGTAAACAAATCGTCCCACCTCCAACGTCCAGAACATGCTGACAACACAGAGGCAGACGGGGTTTGTAGGAGGTTATTTTTATATATATATTAGAGTCAAGTGAGGAGACGAGGGCTGTTAATGAAAAATAAACATCAGCTTCTTAGACAATTGTCAACATCAGACACCAAGAAGATTACAGCTGGTCCTGACTGCTTCACATGTAGTGTCTGTCTCAGTTATAGTCATAGAACTATGAGTTAGCTAAGTCTATCTAAGTATCTACATTTGTTTACTACACATGACACCAATCCAAAACGTGTTTATGAGTCAATGTCATGTATATGGTGTTTCCTTGTAACAACCTACCCCACTACCAGGGTTGGTTGTTACAGTTGGTGGGGTAAGTTGTGCAGAAATGCATTTCTAAAAATATCGCTAACCAGCTCCTGTTGTTTTTATTGGTCTTTTATAAATCTGGTGTAGCTGACACTCAAAGTCATTCATTTCCTAAAATTCCACGGTAACCAGGGCTTTGAAATGAAATAGATTTTTTTTTTTGCCATTCGGTTCTAAACAGAAAATATTTTATTCTTACTGGTTTATGTTCCTGAACCGGTCAGAACAAAAATTTTTGTTCCTCGAACTTTTCAGGAGACAAATTACTTTTATTGTCTTCTTCTCCTTTTGGCTTGTCCCTTTTTCAGTGGTTGCCACAGCCAGTCAACAATTTCCATCTCACGCGGTCCTCTGTATCTTCTTCTCTGACTCCAACTACCTCCATGTTCTCCCTCACTGCATCCATCAATCTCCTCTTTGTCTCCTACCTGGTAGCTCCATCTCTAGGATTATTCTTCTACCAATGTGTCCACTGTCCCTCCTCTGAACATGTCCACACCATCTCAAAATTTGGCTTCTCCAAAACCTATCTGTCTGTGTTCCTTAAATCATCTAATTTCTGATCCTGTCCATCCTTGTCTCCCCTAAAGAGAACCTCAAGACAAATGACTTTTATTGTAGAATACACTTTTTAAAGAACAAAATACAACCATGGTTAAAAAAAATGGGATTCTATTCCAGAACAAAAAAGTTATGTTTCTGGTTTTGTCTTTGTTTCAAGAAAAATGTCAAAAGTTACTGGTTTTGTTTCTTCTTCTGTGCTGTTAAAAGTTGTGGTCTGTGTAATGATGGATGATTTTTTATAGTTGTTATTTCCATTTGAAAATTTCTCACCTAAAACAAAGTGGAATAGACAACCTGGGTCCTCTCTGGTCCCCCAGACTCTGCAGTGATTTGCAGTATCTGCTCCGTGTTACAGGGCAGATCTCATCTGCATCTACATCTGTTCTGACTTCTCTGTGACCTGATCAGATGCTTTTTAAACACATTTCCAGGCACACCCCTGTCAGTCTATCTTGTCCACTGCCTAGGAATGAATTTTCTTACCCCTGATTGGTTGACTCGGTGGAATTACAACTCTCCCCATGTCTCAACTATACCTGGTCTCCCCTATGTGATGTATTGTGGTGTGGGTGTGGGAGGGGAGGTCGCGGGGAGAGGAGATGGAGACACAGCTGTGCTCTAGAGAAAACTGAACTTCTAACCTTTAAGTTGGAAAATGTTTTCAAAAACTGATACATTTGGTAAATGTAGCGTGTGATTCTCCAAGTGTGTGTGTGTGTGTGTGTGTGTGTGTGTGTGTGTGTGTGGCATCTCATTGCCATGACATTTAGTACATTCCTTGCATTTGCAGGTGAAAGGAGCGTGACATTCTCTGCTATTAGACGTCTGGAAAAAGATGAGTTTGACAGAGAAATAGTTCAAAGTGACTGACAGACAGTTACAGCGTCTGTGGTTGAGAGGACAGGAGCGATGTGGGTGGGATGGACTGCACTGCAAATGATAATAATAATAATTATCAGTACCATTATTATTATTATTGTTATTCATTCGTTCATCTTCATCAGCTCATCCATTATCTGGGTCCTGGGTCAGCAGTCTCCACAACTGACGCCCAAATTGCACTGCACCATGCTGGATGGTGAGTCCACTGGAACCGATGGGTTGAGACACTACTATAATCAGAGCACTTCAACTGGTGGACTTAAACCTGAAAACTCGTGTCCCACTTCCTCACGCTAATCCACCACTGCCACATTATAATAATAAAGAAAATAATAATAACTACTAGTATAACAATGCTATAGCAATTGATGTATAAAAGTGTTTTTAGGGATGTCCCATATATTGGTCCAACGAGAAATATCGGGCCGAAAATTTTTAATATTGGATTATATCCATATCGGTTTTTCCACCAATATTATTAATCCAATGCTGCAAAACCGGGGTCTGCAGTTCTGACACTGACCAGCACGTGATTAATGATATCATTTAAAGGGACAGCTACAATGAGCAACGCTACAGTACTGGTTTTATTTACCATCAAGAAAACCACAGAATATGTTTATGAGCAATTTGTAGTTATTATCATTATATTTATCCAAAAATGTGTCTTTAGTGGGAGCAGTCAATGATATAAACAAAACATTGAAAAAAGGATTTGTTTTGCAAAAAAAGAATCACTAAATCATCGCTAAATGACAAACTATCTAAATCTGCATAAATATGACTGAACAAAAAGTAAGCAGAGCTTTTTCACTCCCGTCTTCATCTAAACAGAGTGACTCTATCTTGATGATCTGCTTGTTTGTTGAACAGTGGGAAGAATAGACACTATTATTGAAACGGACAAGACTTTTCATCTAGTCTCTGTATTTTGATTTTACGCTGTGAAGAAGGGAAACAAACTATTTAACCTTGCGACCGTTTTCCTCCGAGGCAACACATGTAGCCACTTATCTAGTGAATGATCCTTGACTGACTTAACACAATCGTGATAAAAGCTCAGTGTCTACTATCAGCCTATAATAAGTGATAAAGCTGGAGATAAAGGGAATTTTTCGTCTGAGAACCGCAGTGGTTTGGGGGCAGACATGAATGACCAACAAACTCAGGTCTGTGTTCTGTTTGAGGGACTAAAAGGGCCATATAATCTTGTTCAAAAGTACATTTGCCACAAGAATTGTAAGTTGCCTTGCATAAATCCGTCTATTAATTTTTTTTGTTATGCAATGTTAAAAAAAAAAAAAAATCTGCTCCACTGGTCGAAGTCTGGATATCATTATCTCTTGCTCTAAATGAAAAAATAAAGAATGTCTAATATTAATTTTTACCAATATCAGATTTTTCTCCAAATACTTAATTTTACAATACCAATATTTTGTTTTCTGAAAAACCTAGTGTCAAGTCGTCTAATGAAACTCTTTAATTTTTTTAATTCTTTTCTTCTTTTTATTGTCAACACCCAAAAAAATTATTACCAGTCCAGAAATATTCAATCTCAATAGACAAAACATGCTGAAATCATTCATAGCCAAGGCTAAGGCAAACTGTTCTCAGCTATTTTCAATAGAGCAAATGTAGAGTTAGACAGTGGGTTGTTGTTGGGCCACATTGCATCAAAACCAAAGAAAAAGTTTCATTTCATCCCCTCTTGTTTGTGTGTTCGTGCAGTATTACTACAGGCACTTGGCACAGTCAGATTAGTCTCCATGGAAACAGCAGTTTCTCATTTGTTATATTTTTCTTCCTTTCAGTGAAGTGGATTTTTTTTTGTTTCCTTAAATAAAAACAGGCTGCACCAGGAACTGTGGCCTGAGCTCAGGCTCTGACTCATGACACTATATGTTTTCCTAATGAGTTGTTTGCACACTTTTATGTCATGATACTTGATACTACGTAGATATTCAAGCACTTTATTGTTGCTGTGTTGATTGCATTGGTTCCCAAAGTTGAGGGTGCGGAACAGTTGCAGGGCAAATTAGTTCATATTTATTTTATTTTATTTTCTTTGTGCCACATGCAAAAAATAAATATTATTATCAATTTTTCCAATCGTTTAATGAGGATAGCAGTTAAAAAATAAAATCCAGCAGAGAGTTGAAACAGCAGGTCAGTATACTTGGATTGCATTAGTCCAAGTTACAGAAAGTCTACATCCCTACATCTTTACAACTCTAGCATGTGTCTCCTAAGACATCTTCTCAATTAATAAACAACTAGAGACAGGAGATGTCTCTCAGCAGGGGACAGTGGAGTCACAGTGAGAAAAAACACAGGGAAAAAATTCCTGGAATGTATCGTAGGTTCCAACACCCTGAGGTTACGTGGCCGTGCAGTAGGTGGGGCTATTAACATGACTTCATGGGGAGGAAGGGGGCGGGAGGGGGTTAAAGAGAGGTAAAAAGCTCACTCACCTTCAACACTTTCAAAACATAACCAAGCGTGAAGACGTGCATCTCAGTTTCCCTCGGAGAAAGATCCATATCTGCCCACAGCCATGTCTGCTCACGTCAGTGTTCTGCTGCTCATCACTCTCTGGGCTTCACTGCAGGAAGGTGAGTTCAATTTCCCTGTCAGGTCTCACCAACCTAGAAGCACATTGTTCTTAAGACTATGTCTTAAGAACAATGTCTTTAGTCATTTTTAAGGCTTTTAAAAAGCTTTGTCTTTGCTGCACATGGTGCAGTTACGAGTCAGTTTACTGTGATTGACAGTCAGTTACCAAGTATAATTAGGGCCAACACAAAGGATAACCATTGCACTTGCTGTATTTACATGTTTCGCCACAAGTCCAGAACCTTAGGACATGTGTCACACTAGAACCGTACTTTTGGCTTTTTAAAAAAAGCATTAGAATACAGTACAGTATACATATATCTATATGAGCTTCATTTGATCTAGGTGATTTTTTGTAATTGTCATTGTGCAATATTTGCACAACTTTGATTATTTTATAGAAAATTATGATAAAATTTTACTTTTATAGGCAATTTTTTTGAGGATTTTTGATTGATTGAGTAATTAATTTCTTTAAATCTTGGTCTTGGACAAGGTTTTGGAGTTCCACTAAGGGAACAGCTGGAGGGAGATTCTGCCGATGATCATCCAGTTCAGAAGATCAGAACCAAGCGTTGCGCTTGCAACGACGTGCTGGATTCTGAGTGCCACTACTTCTGCCACCTGGACATCATCTGGGTCAACACACCTGGGTAATTATTAGGGGCATCTCACACATGTTCTGTACATACACTGATACATATAGCTGTTTTTAACCACCTTCACCTGAAACAAGTGTATAAATTAAAAACAAGGTGTTCCTCAGGGCTATGTTCTTGGTACATACTTATTTTTTAATTTATATCTCATATGTACAGTCATGGGAAAAATATTAGAATACCTTACTGTTTTCTTCAATTTAGTAATCATTTTAATACATGGTACCACAAGGTACAGGGTACATTTGTTTTGTCAAATATAATGATAACAAAAATACAGTAACTCATAAGAGTTTCATTTAAGAGCTGATATCTAGCCATTTTTAATGGCTTTCTTGATAATAATCAAATCCTTGTTTTTACACCATACCTTTGGCATTGTGCTGCCAAAACAGTTTTTTACGGAATTTCATGTTTTGTGTTCATTTCATTCTTCTGGGACTATACCTATAGTGATACTTTTACTTGTAGTAAGACCTTTGCTCAACAACATTGGTGCCATGTGTCCCACAAAGGCAACACTGTCAAATAAACCTGAGTCATTATACAGAACTGCGTAGATTAACAAAGAGCAAAGTCTGCCATTCTTTTATCATGAATGTGAAATTCTTCTCTCTACTTTCCCCTGCAGTAAAACCACAGTTTATGGTCTCGGCAACGCAGCACCCCGTCGCAGAAGGTCCAATACCCGATGCACCTGCGTTAACCCTGGTGATCAATCATGCGCCAGATTCTGTCATGACAGGTGAGCTTTATTGACAAGGAAACAAAAACCATCCCATCAGTTAAAGGCCTATTTGGGTTAATAGTGTACATGTTTGCAGAGGCAGGTAAACCTTGAGATATTTCATTTTGACTGGTTGGCAGGGCCAAATATTGGATTTTGAACTGACACACTTACACGTGACATGGCAAACAATAGCAGAGTCATTCAAGGGCAAACCACAGGAACATTTTTAACTCTCACTGAAACCTTTACGGTAAAATGTCACTGTCAGGCTATGTTCTTTGACTAAATCAACTATTTGCTTCTTTGCAGCCCCGTAATAAAACCTCAGAGACTTCACGACGGCGCCAGGTAAGCTTAAAATCTCAAAATATCAAACCAGTCATTGGCAACTTGTCTAGCAGGCATAAATTTGTCCTAAAATTTGACACAGGGGCCGGAAATAACATGTAATAATCATGCATAAAGACTAAAATGCTAAAATGTTGTTTTCTCCATGCCATCTATATGAAAATTTGTGATTTATGGTGAGCTCACCGGATGTTATGTGGGTCGGACAGTGCTAGGCTTAGAACACCTCAGTGACTACAAGTGAATTTGACTTCCTTAACAACTATGTCACCACTGCCACCAGAAGTATAGTCACATTATAAACCAAATATATACTTTGGAGACATTTGGCCACATTACGAAACTGGGTCATATCTGGCCCCAGGCCTTAGTTTGCCTGTACTAGATTTATCTTAACGTAACTGATACATTTGCCCACATATTCAATAAAACAGACTTTGTTTGTGTCAGCAGATCCCAGACATCACAGGATCCCTCAATGCTGACTCTTCTGAAGATCATAACAAAAGTACTTGCCGTACGAAGTGGCTGACGATGATCAAGAACCATCGAGACAAAGAGGACAGCGAGCAGCTGAACAAATGACTCTCCTTTGATGGAAACACGGGAGAGAAAGAGCTGCTGAAAGATGTGTCGGGCGCCAGGAGGCCACAAAGACGTTTGTGTGTACCTGGAAGCAGACAGTGGAAAAACACATCAGGGTTTCACAGACACATCATGGAAACCAGTGTGGTGGGTGGGCACTGAGATGAGTTCTTAGTCATGCTCTGCTGTGGTCATGTTTGACTCACACTGCCAGGTAGGACAAAGGAGTAAACCAACGACTACTTCTCACTAAGAGTACTGGACTTCAGTACATTTATAATATCTGATGTATGTAGTAGCCAGAGAAGCCGATAGTAACACATCAAAATGTCTAAAAGTTGATGACATTATGGATTCATGAAAAAAACACAGTTCTCATCATCTACTCAATTCTCAATTGTGGTTTGACGTTTTTTTGTAGATTTCCAAACACAACTTGCAGAACTCAACTCTCAGGAAAATAAAAGAAAAGTACATTGAAAAAACATAGCACACTTAGAGATTTGAACTGGGAATCGATCTTGAATCGAATTGGTACCCTTAGAATCAGAATTGAATCAAATTGTGAGAGACCCAAAGATTCATATACCTGAAATCCAATCATATTTTATATATGAAAGAATAGATTAACACCATACCTTGTTTCTGTGTTCGGTGGACCGGATTAGAGATCCCAGTGTGCTGTATCTGGCCCACGGGCCATATGTTTCCTTGATCTGACCTACATGATTGCATACAACCTAATGGTTTAGGATTTGGTTGAATTACTATTCAGTTCAGTCCTGACTTGGTAGAAAGTGTGCATTATTGGATTACTATTGAAAAGTAAATTAAAGTACTACAGAAAACTGGGTCATAAACCAAACACACATGATGCTGTCCGGGTCCTATCATGAAGAGCAGTCGGTTGCTACCCAAAAGTGGGTTGCGGACCTGTTCAACTGGTCAAATATCAGCTAAATAATGTAAATCTGCTGTTGAGCATGTGTTTTATTTTAGAAAATATCTTATTTTGAAAGGCACACTCTTCTGAATAAAATGGATATGTTAAAATGAGTGATTTTTCAAAGGCTTTTTAAAAAATCAGCTGGGTTTGAATTCTAGACCAGTTGAGAACCACTGATGTTGAGAATCCAACAGTTGGAACATTGTTTCATTAAAAACAGAGAGCATTTTGTGTTGTGCATGTGCAGAGTTGATACAATGTCAACCTCCATCTGAATACATTGTATTTTATAATCTTTACCATCGAACAACAGTTCCTTGTTCTAAAAATAAACATTTAATCATAACAACTGCAGCCTGACCTGTTTTTTTTTTCTGAGAGAAAAGTTTCAGCCTCCTGTGTTTGCTCTAGCGGCGTGCACTGTGTAAAGAAAGTCATTACAGTAAAGAAACCAAAGATGAAGAGTAATTTCTGGGAGAATAAATCCTCATACGCGGCATGTGTGATTCAATTGTGTGACAAGCAAACACATTTCTGAGTTCAAACAGAGGCCCGGGATGGATGAATGGTCCAGGAATTCAAGGCTCACAGTGATTATGAGTTTACCTGGTTTCAAAGACAGCGCCGCCTGTGTTATCACAGGGATCTGTGGAAAGAATGCTGCATTTGGCCGTTTTGCTCAGGGGCCGGGAAAGAGTCACAAAAATGCCTTGTCAGTCCTTGTTCTCGCTTCGATTTCTAGCTCTTTGTGCACACCTGAGGTGTCCGAAGTCGGGGCTGCAGACATGAAGTCAGGCAAACTGACCCGACCCAGGTTCATATACCTCAGATTTCCTGCAGTTGATTTTTGGCTGGTGATCAGTCATTTCCTTCCTGACTGATTTATCTCCTGTATCTTTTCATGGCGAGCCTAGAGCCGTCTTCACAGAACAGGTCTGAGCAGAGTCAAGGCTGTCGGTAGATGTGGTCAAAGCTGCAGGGGTCTGCAGTCAAACGCTTCAGGGAAGGATTGATTGATGAGATGATTTATCTGTTGCCTCACAGGGAATCAATAAGAAATGGAAACACGATACAGTGTTTGTGGGGAACAGGTGATGTTGAAGAAAGAGGAGGAGAGGTAAACAGAGAAAAGAGAGAAAGAGAAAGGGAGGCGGGTGGAATGACTCTGTCCCCGAGTGGAGTTAATATTTGACACAAATGTTATTGGAAAACTGTTTTTTATAGACCTTATCAAAGACATCATAAGAGATTAAAAAAATTGTGTTTGTTTTGTTATGATGTGAAAACTTCTGGGAAATGCATAAAGTCTTGAGTCTAATCCAATCCTGACCTGATTGGTGTGGGATTAACTGCTTTGAGATTAACATAGAAAATTCATAAAAATCAGAGGAGTTGCAGTTTTATTGGAGTTTTGCTGCGTTCACTGTCAATGAGGGATGATGACTTCTGACCACTGACATTACCAATGGGGCTTAACACATTTCATCTTCTTTAATTTAAGACAAATTATTATTACAAATTATGTAATTTACAATTAACTAGTTTGAGGTAACAAGAAACTTTGGTGACATAATTGGTGGAGAAAAAAAATCCATCTGATGTTCTCAATAACTCTGTCCATGGTGCTGGAGCAGACAATCCACGATACCTGATGGTGAAGCATTTAGTTTGTCTAACAAATCACCATATCTATCTTTGTTTTTACTCATCCACTTCATCCAATCCAGGATGGTTCAGAAGAAGGAATGTCGTTTCAGAAAAAGGAACTGATGTTTCAGTTCCTGAGGTTGTTTGTTTCTGAGGTTCACGAGGAACCACAACCTTGACAATGTTAATCCTTCTCTATAAGTTGCTTTAGATAGAAGTATCTGCTCAAGGGTAAAGGATACATGGAGGATCTGTCACTCTGCTGTAGCTTTTTGTGGTTTTACACCACCTGTCTGTACAATATAACTACTATTTCACACTTACATGTAAATAGACTTAAAATCGAAAATTGAAGGAATAAAATAGGTTTGAAACACTTGTTTTTGTGGTATTTACATTAATTTCCCATTGGTTTCTTTAAGTTGTTCCATGACAATTTAGAGTTGACACAAGAGACACATTTTTTTCCTGAAAAATTTTACACGTTGCCACCCCAGGAGCAATGTCCCTGTGATGTGGAACGCCAGGGTTCCCCGCCTGGGCAAATCCCAGTTAGAGCGGTTGGCTTCCAGTTGGCTCACCACCTGCTGGTAGGTACGGTGTGGTGCAATGTGATTTGGGTGGCAGTTGTGGAGGCTGCTGTACACACAACCCAGCAATTTTACACACAGGCGACACTGGTGGCCTACTGGTACTGCAAGTGGACTTGTCTCCATAAGGGCTTCAGGTTTGAATCCTCCAGCTGCCAGGTTGCCACGAGGTTGCTCTGACCACAGCACCATCCCGACCCACATAATTTCCACTGTGCTCACCACCCACATGTAGGAGCTCACAGTAAGGAGCTGTGTGATTTGGGTGGCAGTCGTGGAAACTGCTGACCCGGCAGTGGAAGATAAATAAAACAATAGCAAGGTTTTTCCATTTTGATGAGCATTTTCTTAATCTCCTTGTCATCATTGTTTCTTTTGGTTATAGTGGTTTTGCCGTAGGGCAAATTAGGAAACACTACAGTTTATTGTCCTTGCAGCGCTACAGTTTATTAACGTCCACTGCATGATACTTGGACAATAACAGATACTGGTCTGTGTGAGTCAGTTTCCGGTAAACCACAGCCCAGAAAAATAAAGGCCATCATCACATTATGACTTCATCCCTGAGTCGTGTCCTAAATACATAATGATTAATATTATAAGACATTCACCATGATGCAGCAAAATCTATTTGACTTTAGTCCAATGACATTTAACGTCTCTCACTGTACAGTCACATACAAAGGCAATAAGCTTTGATAAGCATGTATATGAAGCCATGACTGAACTTTCAGTCTGAACCATCACTTTGACCAGAGATAACAACAAGAGGAGAAACTCAAACTCATGGTGTCACACATGGTTAATAATTGTTTTACCAGACATTCCACAGTCTAATTTAGTCACCACCGACAGCCACATTATTTCCTTTTCAAGCCATAACCTACATTCCTGTGCCATAGAAACCTTTTTCCTTTTCCACTGTGACTTCAATCCCCTCATTGCTGTAATACAAAGGCCCGGAACATTTAAAGAATTCCAATTTGGAAGTTTTCAGTTTAGAGTTTTCTGTCAGTTCCTAACATTGTCATGTTGAAGGATTTAACTGGCATGTGTCCAGATGCGCTGTTATGTAACCGACAGATTTTCATGCTTTGTAGCCGGGAGTTCATGCAGGGATTTGTTTTTACAGTGAACTTCAGAAGTCAGTGTTGACCAAAAATGGGTCAGAGAAGATGCAGGTGCAGGATCAGAAACATCTGGTGCTGATGGGACATATTCCGTGACTGAGCATTCTCCTCTTTAGAGGGAAGTCACCGTGTTCTAATTGGCATCTGTTTCTCAAAAGAAAAAGTAGAAAGAGAGAGAGTGAATAATGCTGCTGTGCAAACAACACCCTTTAGGATGATCAAAAACACTTAAATCAGAAGTGTCAATCTCAGGCCGGGGGGCCAAATATGGCCCACAGAATAATTATTTTTGGCCCCCAAGATCATACCGAAAGTGCGCTAGGGTTGGCCACTAGTATAAGCTTTATACACTGGCAGGATTTGTTGTAATAGCATTGTATGTGCTCTGTTGTGGCACATATTTCTTTCTTTTAAATGGCCTGCGGAAAAAAAGATTTACATTAAAATACATGGATGAAGAAACTTCAGTCTTCAAAGTATTTCAGTCTTCAAAGTATTTCAAAAATATTCATTCATTCATCTTCATCCACATGTCTGTTGCCAGGTCGTAGGGACCTCGTCTTCACAACTGCTCCCCAAATCACACCACACCATACCTTCACCCTGTGGGCTGGGACAGTACCTTGATAACTCAGTGGCAACCTGGTGGATTGGAACCTGAAGCCTTGCACATTCCAGTCTGCTTCCCGTACCGCTAGACACCCTAAAGTATTTATTACCCCCCAAAAATTGACAAATATTTTCAATGCACTGAGTCTTCAGGTTCGAATACACCAGCTGCCAGGTTGCCACTGAATCATCATCATCCCAACCCACAACTTTCTAGTGGTGTCACCACCCACAGAAAGGCTCAGACTATGGTACTGTGTGATTTGAGTGGCAGTCATGGAGACCTGCTGGGAACCGATAATGGATAAGTGTTTTAATACAGATACATGTGTTTTTGTTCCAGATTCAATGTAAAAAAAAGTTTGAAAACATTTGCACAACTACCATAAATCTTTCAAGAAATACTACGTTTGCCCCATTTTTCTTTTTTTGATACCCTGTCTTTAATATTCCCATGGACAGTAAATCAAGAAACACTTTTTCGTGCTTCCTGCCATTTTCAGTGAATACAAGTATTTGTTGTATTTGTACAATGACAATAAAGTTAAATTCAATTCAATATAATTAACATTATGGTAAAGGAAAATATTATTATGTTTGGTTTTGTTGAACCTTTGACTCGACACACACAGCTGTTCTACAGGAATGTTTAATGTCCAGAGACCTGATGTATTTGTCATAAACATTGTTGGGGGGTAGTCAGTTTGTGTTAGTTCAAGTGTGTGTTTTTGCCTCCTGCAGTGCATTGCAGCAATTCTTTACCCCCAAGGCATGAGGTCCTACTTCCTTTTACGTAAAAATAAAGCAGCTGCTTGTTCAGTGTATGTCAACATTTAACTTCAGTCGGGACAATCCCTACTGTTTAACAGCGGCTGAGTAATGAAGTAAAGGCCGAAGAGCAAACGCTTACTGCGAAGAAACTATGATACGGTGGTTAAACTTTATTACAAAGCGGTATCAAGAAAAAGAAAATGCTGGCGCTCCCCTTAGGAAAATTTATCAAACACCATCCCATGTTGTTAAGGCCTGAGCACAGTTCCAGGGAAAGAGTTTATTTGTTTATGGGGAGTTAAGTGATTTTGACGTCAGATGTCAGCCACAGCCCCACTTTTATAGGGTCAGTAATAAAACAGGATAAAAAAAAAATAATCACAAAATAAACATTAGTCCATGCTTGATGTGTGAAAGTAGAGTAATCCCTTCTTTTGTACAAATAAATCAACATTATTTGTAGCCATAAAATACGTTTCTCTTACAAAGTTTATCTATATTTTTCATTTAGACGCAACAAATTCACTGTTTCAGTGTCTAAAGTTTCCCTAAAATTTGGATATAAAGACCATGGCAGCCAGAATAGACGTTCTGTAAAAAGGAATCTCTACCATTTATAGTACATGTGTTTTCAACACCTTTTATGCTATTGCGGCTGATGTTTTCTTTTTCTTTTACAAAAAAATGTATTTCTTTATTTCTTTTGAATTTATTTAGAATTTTTCATGGCCAATCCATTCAGCCTGCTATTGATGTCCCAAAAATAACGCTTGATTTCTTTGGAACTGAAAAGGCTTTGATAATGTTATTGTGGTTTAATTATGTATTACATTAACTTTTCACAATATTGTAAAACAATAATATATATTTTAAGTTTATCCTAGTGTTCGTGAAGGGATTTACAAGGATAAAGCAATCGACTGCTGATTCATGGAACTAATCTCGAGGTTCATTTACAGCTATTGACCAGTAGAGGACGTGTCAGTATCGTAAACTCAAACAGCAAGAGAAACAAATACACGAATACATACAGTCCATTTGAGTGGCATACGCATAAATTGACTGTAAATTAGTGGTGAAATTGGAAGTATAAATATAGAATAGAATAACAAAAAATAGAATGTTTTTTTTTCTAACTTAAGAATATTTTTTAAAGATCTGTACAGGTATTATCTTATCCAGACTCTGTTGAAAATAAGCAACGAAATTATTTATTTATTTAAATATTTTTAAATAAATTAAATGCATGTTGAAGTTTTCTATTTATTCTATCAAATTAGTAAAATATTTTTACATTAAATATTATTTTACTATTCTGTTTTTGTTATAATCCTTTTAAAGTATTTTTTGTCCCCTTTATCCGACATGGCCGCCTGTGACGTAGTAAATAAAAACAAATAAACTTAATAGTGGTTAGTTTTCTGTTTAAACGTTTTAAGGTAAAATATTTTTGTTTATACTCGGACATTTTTGTGTTAAAAAAACATTTTAACGGTAGGTAGTTCTAAAGGGGAGGGAGCGGAGAGATAGCGGGTGGAAGGCGCCAAATATGACCGCCGCTCAGAGTCCAGCTGAATCCAACAGCGCGGAGGTTTAACAGCTCTTCCTCACTATCACACTCAGCCTGATCCATGGTGGTATTTGTTCGTCACTTGGACCAAACCCAGCGCGATGGATGCGGCGTAGAGGATGCTGGGATATGAAGTATTGTGAACACAAAGCGAGGCGGCATTTGTAACGCTCGCAGAGGAGACGCAGCTTCCGCTCAGAACTACGGCTACCGACATGCTCGTAACTGGATGGTTTCCGGTTAGTGCGTAGAAATGTTTGGAGCCGGCGCTGGAAGAAGAGGGGAGTAAGGTAATGCGATGACGGGCTTATTTTTGAAACAAATATATTATTATTTTGTTAAATAGGAGGAGGTGGTGTAGGAGGAGACGAAGGAGGGTGAGTGACGAGGGCGGAGCTGTGGGAGCCGAGCTCCTAGATTAAGAAGGCTTAGGAAAACCTCAAAGTGTGGAGGGAAGATCTTCTCCGCAGACAATACGCCAACTTGAGCTCTAACTTGATACGAAGATCTCGTGTCGGCCGTAGACTGCGTGATTGGAGTGAGAATGGTGCAAGTTGTTGCCTAGTTGCGTATTCTGTGCGTCCTTTTCTGCACGCGTTTGCTGCTAAAACCACTGCTGCAGCTTCTCCACATGGAAACATTTTTCCACTGATGCTCTGCTGCAGAGGCGTCCACGCACAACAAAGGATGCGTGCGATTTCCGGGCTGGAGACTTTTCAGATGATGCTTTCACTGTTACTATCCGAACAGCAGCCCCTGTGTTCCAAATGACAGTCAGGACAACTTTATAAACCTGAGTGCCGCCACATTTTATCGATTACTCTTTTAGCGATACTATCATCATTATTATTATGTCCTGTTTTTACTTTAACGTTTGTGAAGTTCTTAAAATATTATGTACATTGTGTCATTTTGCAATCTTGTCTGTAAAAGAAAACTGAATATCATTGATTTGATCATAACACCAGTAAAAATTAAGTCAAGTTATTTATTTTCCCATCAGAATGTTTGTGTAACAGAAAGGATTGTTGTAATATGTTTCCTCTGGTGTTTTCATGGAAAAGCATAGGAGCCAGTCTTGAAGAACTAATTGCAATTAGCACCATCACTTTGATTTGTATTTGATGTTGTCTGTAGCAGATGTGATAATCACTGTTGTTAGATCTATACACATGATTGACAGCAGTGTTGACAGAGGTCTGACCAAGGTCAGAAATGGGTATGACCATACGCCACTGTCACTCATGCCAAATAGCCAGATAATACCGTAGTGACGTAGTGCACTCCTATGTAAAAGTTCTTTCTTTTTTTGTATTGTGCTGTTTATTTAGCTTTTATTACCTTTATCTTATCTCATTGTTTGCAGATGACATTGTAATCTGTAGTGACAGTAGGCAGCAGCCAGTTCAGAGCAGTCAAAACTGTGCAAGATGATGGAGGTAGGATGGAACAAATGGAGAAAAGTGTCAGCTAAGGTGAAGTTAAGGTTTACAGGACAGTTGTGAGACCTGCCATGATGGATGGTAGGGATTACAGACGCTAGGAATAGACAGAAGACAGGAGGCAGAGCTGGAGGTGGAGGAATTAAAGATGCTGAGATTCTTTTTAGGAGAGACAAGGATGGACAGCATCAAGAATGAGGTGATTAGAGGGACAACACAGACAGGAAGGTTTGGAGAAAAAGCTAGAGAAGACAGAATGAGATGGTTTGGACATGTTCAGAGGAGGGACGTTGGATACACTGGTAGAAGAATGATCTTAGAGGGTAGGAGACAAAGAGCAGATTGATGGATGCAGTGATGGAAGACATAGAGGTAGTTGGAGTCAGGTAGAAGATGCAGGACAGGGAGAGATAGAAAACATTGTGCTCCGACATCCCCTGAAATAGGGACACGTTTAAAGAAAAAGAAGAAGAATCCTCATATTATCTTATATACTCAAATAGTTGTTTTTTTTGTTTTTTTTTGGGGGGTTGGGGGGTACTAGAGTTGGACTAACAGGATATATGCCATATATTCTGAAAGAATTTGTAGTATTAGCAGTGTATGTGCTTTTATAGAGTATGTTTTTTTTTTGTTGGCCTGTAAAAATAAGATTTACACTAAAAAGGAAGTGAAAAAGCTACAGAAAGAGAGACATGATGAAAAAATTCAACCGCTTTGTGTTTTATTCTAGTTTTGAACTTCTCATGTGTTTATAATAATAGGTTTGGTTGTTCTAGATTTTATGTAAACACAAAACAAAAGTTTATTTTTATATGAAAAGAAATCATTTACATTTCTGGTGAGAAAGGAGAATATGCTATTTTTCATAGTTTTTCCATAAATATTGAGTTTGGCCGCGTTTTATTTTAACCTTACTGCAAGTGAAACGATACACCTAGCTAAAAACACGTATCCCTTTGCGTTCGATAGTGCTTTTATTTTGAAACAAACGCCCGGAACTTGCAGTAGTTCCTATGTCTGCCTTAACCATGGCCTCGTCTTCACACACAGAGAGAAGGGGGGAAATGTCTGTTACTCTTTCTCTTTACTCTAGCGGCTCCGTGTCTCTGCTCGTAAACCCGGAGTAACGGCGGTGTGATTTAATGCTTATCACACGACAGACCGAGAGGTCCGCCACCTCCAGCACCTCCTTCGTCTCCTCCTACTCCACCTCTCAGGTAATCTGCGCTCCGCTCCAGGACCGTACGCGGTCAGAAGTGACAGTCGGTCTAATCTCAGCGATACAATTAGAAATCGGCGCTCCATTTACGTCTAATTAGGACGCGGAGCGTGAGGGCAAAGATGGATCCACTCGGCTGTTCTTACTCACGGCGATGCTCGTTCACACACACGCGTGTCTGCTGCTCTACATGTATGTTTGTCAGGGAATAAATGTGATTTTTATTTTCCTGTTTCTTTCAAGGACAGTCACAACATTGAATCACAGAAGGAATGCTCAGTGATTTGCTGACGTCACGGCTGTCAGTGGACCAGGCTGAGACATTCCTGACAGTTCATGATAGTGATGGGTGCCTTGTATTGGCAGCAGTGATAAGCTGATTAGTGCATGAGGAGAGAAAATAAGTTGATGGTTTGGAAGTTTGTTCTGTGATAGGAAAAGTAGATGCATGTAGTATTGTCAAATTAGATACTTTGACAACACTACTAATACTATACTATTGTCATAGTATAGTATAGTATTGTACTTGTAGTATTGTAGTATTGTCATAGTATAGTATTATTGTACTATAGTATAGTATTAGTAGTATTGTCAAAGTATCTGTTTTTTTTGTGCATCAAGAACAAAATATATTTATTAATCAAAACATTATTCCATAACATATTTGTTGACTTTTTTTATTCCTCTTGTATAAACAGTTCACACTTGTGTCAATTGTAGTAAATTAAATCCATCAAGTGTCAGATATGGATATTACACTCATCATCTTTCATCACGTTAACTTCGACTCAGTCAGATGCTTCCTCTACTGTTACATGCATTTCCTCTTGTTTCTCCGACACCCTGCCTGGTGTAATTCCTCCACAACTTAATTCTCCATTGTGGTAGAAAAATGCTGTCTGGTATCATGTGGTGTAGCTGAACTCCTTCC
Source organism: Paraplagusia blochii (assembly GCA_016785265.1). Classification (NCBI taxonomy): domain Eukaryota; kingdom Metazoa; phylum Chordata; class Actinopteri; order Pleuronectiformes; family Cynoglossidae; genus Paraplagusia; species Paraplagusia blochii. The sequence goes on from JAFBJS010001191.1 coordinate 88,960, forward strand.
ACTTCTCCCTGGAAGCCCCCCGCCTGCCCTCTTTAATGGTCCATTAAGAGGCAACCAGAATGGTTAAGTTGTCAGCCAGCACTGATTGATTTGGTTTAGACCTCAGATGAAGCCGATGTCTTCCTGAGATTCCTCACAAGCCCTCGGTTCAATATCCTCCTCCTCTTCCTCCTCCTTCTTGCATCTCCTCCAGGCTGTAGCCGCAAGCAGTGGAAGAGAGCAGAGGTTGCCAGTCTCGCCTCAGAGGAATGTGCAGTGGGCATTGAAGCAGAGCATGTTCATGCCTGGGTGTGAATAATCAATTGGCTTTCCCAGAGTAAAGCTGTACGTTAGCTGTACGATTTCTTCTTTCTGCACTCGCTGGTCGCTGCAGTTGCGTTTTCCTCCCTCAGGTGGAGGCAGTGACACCAAGAAGGAAAGTTTAGCAAAGGCAGAAGCATTTTTGGGCTCCTTGTTAAAGTGGGCCACCGGTCCCTGTGGTGACTGGTTCTTTTCTGGGGCAGGCTCGGCAGTGACGCTCACCCAGCCTGGATTTGGAACAGACACTTTTGTCCATTCAACCCGAGAGAGAGTGTGCAGTTGGGATACTTGATGCAGTCAGAAAGCTGTCAGAATTCGGAACCAACTTGACTGCGACTTTCTGATACTTTTGGAGCAGCACCGTAAGTACTGACTCAGTCCAACTCACTTTGGTTTCCACTACTTTGATAGATTTCCTTAATGAAATCAATCTGGGCCAAAGGTTTCCGTTTGGACCTGCCGACCTAGCGGCTTTTTATACACAGATTGTTAGCACTTGAGATGAAGAGGCTGGGTTCTATTTAAAGATGGCATAACTGGACCAGCTTCTGTCATTTCCGCCTCCATTCAAATTAAATTGTAGATAGCTAAGTGTACCACTGAGGGTGTGCGCACTCCACAGAAGATTCAGTCAGGACATCTCAACTGGCACTAACGGCTACTTGCACCTACCTGATTGGTGGCTCCTATTCCTGGTAAGTGCGTTTGTGGAACAGAGTCTCGAAAGAGGACAGTAGTTGGTCTCATCCGTCCCTTAAACTATCATCCAGCAGAAGGATGTGGCTTGTTAATGTGCATTTTAAACCAGGTGCTTTGTCCCGACTCCACAGAGTTTTGACAAGACAATAACATGTGCAGTGATAGATGCCCTTGGGAACTGAGGTGACTTTTGGCAGACATTTGACGTATTTGGGTTTGTCTAAAGAGAGACAGAGGTCCTGCATGGTTTGGACAGACTCTGTACAGTGAAGTGTTATAGGGCAGAGAGCGTGGAGAGGGTTAACAACTCAAAAAGGAACCAGGCCACCAACATCCTTTTTATGGACCTATTCTAGGACTGGCTGTGAGCCCAAAAACAATTGGCAAGTGGAAGAAGGGACCAATATTTGATCATTCGACTAAATTACTGGTAGTGGACGAACAGGAAAGTGTGTGCATGTGTATGACGTGCAGAAATAGCTTATACCTCTATGGCTAAAAGGATTCTCTACATTTGCACCTCGGCCCCCTCATTGCTTCAGATCTGCTCTTACTTTCAGACACCAAAGATATTTTTTCTCTGCCTGTGTTGAGGGAAACACACTCACCACTCAGCCGAGGCTGTGGTGATGGGCGGGAGTGTAAAAAATGTCATCTTCCACCACAGATGCATCTGACTCCTCAAACTGCCGTGAGGGTTTCCTCTACTCTGTTTGGACTCACAGAATCCACCTTCACTGTCACAGGGATTTTAACTTTTAATGGGGCAGTCAGTTGGGATATTTCAGGAACTCACTAAACAACAAGTTTTTCTAGACAACATCGATCCAGTCCAATAGCTGTATCTGTCTCCAGTACAGACTAGTTCAGTCCAGTTCATTTCAGTCTGCACTGTTAGCGTAAATGTCGTTTTGTGCTCTTCTTCTTTTGACTGAGAAGTTCACCTTTGACCATGTTAATCATTGTCCTGGTTGAGTTAAAAGGGAAGAGAAGAATGCGATGCAGAGTCATACGTGTGAGAAAATGTTTGAGTTTATACGCTCTAATTGTTGATCACAAAGACCTACATCAGCCGGTGTGTTCCAGGCAGGTTGTGCAGGTGAATGGCCATTGATCCCATCAGTAATGAAGTCAAAGGCTCCAGTCTGGTCATCAGTCTGGACTGCATCACAGTCTGGAGGGAACCTTTTGCTCCAATCTGTCTCCATTCATTACAACATTAACGGTAGCCTGAGGGACAACAGCGGCGCAGTTTGATTAGACCAGTAATTTATTGAAATGTCAGAGGATGTGAGGGTCTATTAGACCACCAGAAGGATTACTTAGCAATTACATCTATGGTGGGAGAAGAAGTCGGTAAATACTGTGGTCGCAGTTATAGCTGCTTTAATTTGGATTTTTGCATTTTGCTTCTTTTATTGAAAACCTTGTCGCAGAAAGCAGAGGTTTTTCTGTCCAAATCCCTTGGTCATGGGGACATAGTCAAAATAACTACAGCTACACTATCTCTCAAAAGTTTGGAGTCAGTTTATTTTTGAAAGATGATGATATCTTTAAACTAATCAAAATACACTCTATACATTCCTCATGTGGTAAATTACTACTTGCTGCAAATGTCTGTTTTTTTGGTGCAATATCTAAAGAGTGTATACACGCCCATTTCCAGCCACTATCACTCACAGTGTTCTAATGGTACATTGTGTGCGAAGACTAATGGACATTTAGAAAACCATTGTGAAGTCATGTTAGCACGTGCTGCAGATGGAGGCTTGAGTTTGAAAAAAAATAATTCAAATTTAAATCTTTATTTCTAACCTTGTCAATGTTTTGACTCTATTGTCTTTTCATTTTACAACTCAAGGTGGTAAATAAAAGACTGAGTTTCCATGGAAAACACAAAATTACCTAAACATTTGAATAGTTGTGTATATAAAATTTCTATTGTCAGAAAATGTCTGATAATCAAGGTTTTATACTATTAATACTATAAGTGTACTATGTATACTATTAATATAAAACTACGAATCTAAAAATTACATAATTTGTCACTTTTTCTTTACAAGTTAAACCATTAAAAAGATACAGATTGTGTGTGTAGTCGGGCCACTAAACATTTAAATATTTAATTTTAATACCCCTTCAGTTACTTCCTGATCATGTACTTTGTGTTTTTTTTGTGTAATTCCTTTTTTCCCATGGTCAGAAACTGCAGTTCTTCTCCAAACTGAAGTCAAGTCTCTAAACTCAAAGTTCCTCTTCTCTAACACTTTCTGCCTAAGGGGTCTCCAGCAGGATGGTTCTCATTCTCCCAAGTCTCAAATCAAAACTCAGAAGTTTAACAAAAGACTTGCATGTTAAAATTATGCTTTTACTTTCAACATGGCTTGTGCTTGTTTTTCTGTCCTAAATTATAGACCGCAGCCTAATAATTAAATGGAAAATACTCAAAAGTCAAAGACAGTATAAATGCTGCGCTGCTACAAAAGTGTTTTTGTGGGAAAATGGATGAGAGTGCCTGTGGAATTAGTCATTTTACCATAGAAAACATCCGCTGTCAGCATGAATATCTGTTGTAATTTCTTAGTAAAAGATATATTTTGGAGTGGTGAAATGATTCATTTGACCGCCACCACTGAGGAAGTGCTTGGATGAGTTGGTGCTGTCTGAACAATGCCCAGATGGAACTGAGAGTCAGAGCGTTTCTCACGATGGTTAACGCTACCATCATGATGGATCAAAAAAATCCATTTGCACTTCACTCTTTTGACACTTCTGACAATTTTGTCAGTATCAGTGTTTCATCCCTACTTGCTGCAGTCTTGCTGTTTCGGGAAAGTTTTATGTAATGTATTTTTATTCTTTATTGTGGCTAATTTTAATGGCTAAACTTCCTTTTTTCCCCCAGAGGTGTTAAAATGGCAGGAGCTGCCACCATCATCTTCATCAGAGGACCTGAATGAGGACTGCCACACTGCTACCTACCCAAGTCTATCCATGACTTTTTACTGTGTAAGTGCATTCTTATACTCCTGCTTATTCAGTGTAAACCCATGAACACAGCACAGACTGTTCATTTAATACGTGGGAAGATTCTGACAATGGGAGTGATGTGGAAAACAATGAGGGAATCTGGGGCACCGCCACATATGACCAGGTCATCAGTTAGATTTAGGCCTTTAGCATAGAGTGATATTGCAGCAAGACTCTAGTTTCCAAAGTTGGGTGCATGCCCCTACAGGGGGCCGCAGAGCTTAAGTGAGGGTTTGTATAAAGGAAACTTTATTTTAATCAGCATTATTTTTATTGTCGGGTCTTCTTTAATATTCATTTTATTGACTTGGATTAGTTAGTCTGTAGGAATTTTAATTTGTTAACATTCAGTACATATTGGTGTACAGGTGTCAGGTGTCAAACTCAGGCCCGGGGGCCAAATATATCCCGCATTGTAAGTATATTTGGCCAGTGAGATCATATCAAATGTCTACAAGAGCCGGCCCTCCACTCTAGGCCGTGAATACTGGCAGAATCAAAGCATAATTGATGTATGGTCCTTGTTATAGCACATACATTTTGTTTTATTTGTTGTAGGTTTGTTAAAAAGGCACAGAATAAGAAATATTTACCACATATATTTTAATTTATAATTGTCTTGACACTGTTAAGCATTGACTGTTCTAGATTAAATGTTTCCATTTCCAAAAAATTGTTTTTTTTTTGTTTATTTTTTAATAAATATTGAGTTTGGCCCGTGACTACATGTTAGATTCTAATTTTGGCCCCACTCTGACACTGAGGTTGACACCTAGGGCCTACAGTAGGCTTCCTCTAGGTTATTTTTATGCATTTTAACTTCTAAAAGTACTCTTCTGTTACATTACGTCATGTTTTGAAGTACTCTAAAAGCAGTATTTTAAGGGTACTCTAATGGGAAAATCGCTTCTGCATCGATCATAAGATGCCATGCAACAGGAGCTTTAGCTGAATGCAAAAAAATGTGAAGCAATTAGGATTAAATCGTTTTCTTGTAAACTCTTACCACTCTGAAAGTGAAAGAGTCACAGTTCACATCCTGATGTGGCACTGATGCTCTCAAATGTTATTTTTCAGGAACCGTGGACTGCTGTGCCTCAGACTCTGTAATGGAAAATCGCGGTGAGTACCAAGTTGCTCGTTGTGGTTTTGTTAAGTGCAGTGTTAATGCTGTGAAAAGAACTGTGGATCCACTCATCTTGCTGTACATTCGGAGTGTTTATGAGCTCTGTCTGCCTCGCGCTTTCTTTATGAGCCTCTCAGGAGGACAGGCGTACATATATCTTCTTCACCTCGCTGCTCAAGTCAGGATCGGTTTCCCATTTCATGTCTTTTCAGGGTTTTCCCTTGTCAGTATTTGTCAGTCTTTATAATACGTTAAAACAAGAATGCCTAAGTACAATATCTGTTCAGTGTCAGCTGAAGTTTCTCTCCGTCTGTTGTGATGAGGCGAATGCTTTATAGCGATGGTGATGAATCACATGCGGCTCTTTGTTTCATTAATTTTCTTTAATGAGATCAACCTGACAGTGAAGTAGTTAAAACGCTCTTTACGTTTGAAGCAGTGACAAGCTGTTTTTTGTGACTGACACCATTTGTCACTAGAACTTAACATTTTCACAATAAAAGCTCCAGAACGCTCGTATTTTTATGCTTAATGTGAAAATCTGAGCTTTCCCAAAAAGTTAAACACGTTCAGGATTACATTATTTTTCAAGATATGATATTTACAGCCGTATTTGATTCATTTGTTGACATTTAGTGTCTCCGCGCTGTCGTAGATAATGTCAGGCCAAGTCTAATGAAGGTCTAATGACATTTTTAGTATGAGCTGTAGATTCATCACAGTTAACCATGATGAATATGTTCATAATTATTAGGATTACTTTTATTTATTGTGATAAAAAACATTCTTATAGATGACACTTTTTTGTGAAACCAGACCAACATTTTTGAGTTGGTTGTGTGATATTTGCTCAATCGTACAATTGAATGTGAGAGCTGTGATTGGTTTATATTGTTTGAAAGTGCTATTTGTGTTAGAAATGCTCTGTTGTCTGTGCGTAAACCTCGCTCATGTTGTCTACCTGCCACAACAGCCTTGCCAGACTTCTTTCCAGGTCAAGACAAAAACTGAAGTTGTGTGCTTTGGCTCAGTTCTCTCTGGAAGTCTGTCTGCTGTAAAGCCTCTATATGGAGCACAGGGAAAGGAAAAAAAAACTATACCCACCTCTCTAGTTTCAGCATTATAAACAGCTTGAGATGAAGCCAAAAGCTCCCAAAACCCTGGTGGATCCATTAATAATAATGACACAGCTTGGTCCTTTGGAACCCGGCCCTAAGAAGAAGTCAGGCAAGGTTTTCTAGAGACAACATCAAAAGTATGAAAAGGAACAGGGGGGTTCAGTCCACTCTTTTTTCTTCTTTTGTTTTCTGACAGTGAATAGAGCAGCTCCTCTTGGCAAATGTCTATGAACGTTATTCTTATGGGTCCACAACTGTTTATAATGTGAAAAGAAATTTTGGAAAAGTTCATGAAATGGTGTCTGGAGGCAGCAGACGAGGTGAGGAGCAGCATGATAAACACTGTTACCCCTGAACGGCACCCATCGCTTAATCTCGGAGGGAAACGTCAACAAACAGTAACGGCAGTTTTATTCCTGACCAACGGATCTTCCCATTTTTTTGTCTCCCAACAATTGGTACAAGCTGTTGATACAAGTGGTTCAAGTTATAAGAAAGTAATGGAGACGCATCATTCTGCGCATATTTGTAACCGTCTGCCCTGGTTTAGAGTTTCTCAAACTTTTGGATTTGTCCCTTTCATAACCATTTGCTCGTCTTCTTGTAAGCTTTAGAAACAACTTACACCAGCGTGTGAGACATAATATTTTTCTGGACAAACAATGTGGTCTGAGCTTTGCGGTCTGAAGTCTCAGGCTTTTCTGCGGCGCTCATGTTCTTTTATTTTTCTCCTCGGTTTGGAGCAGTTTTTATAATCATACGAGCTCTTGTTCTCCTGAGACCCACTGCACCACAGAGCATGCATCACATCATTGCTGCATGCACACAATGCAGCACATACCACAGCGCACACATGAAATTGAAAACATACTATAACTTCTTCGTTCTCTCTGGAATGACAGGCATCTCTCTCTTACTGAATGCTGACCTGTGCTGTGAGCCAAGGAGGGAGGGTCAGTGAGAGGGGGAGAAAAGGGAGTCCAGCTCCTGGAGGGAGGGAGGGAAGGTCTTAAGGAGATTGTGAGAGGGAGGGACAGAGAGAGGTCTGAACAGAAAGGAGTGAAACAAGACAAGAGAAACAGAGAGAGCAGGAAGATCAGGACCTGAAGTGGAGAAGATCTGAGGAACTCGGAGGACAAAGGCAGGTGGCGTCGCTCACTGGTCCAGTGTTGGGGGGACATTTTTGGGTGAAGGACAGATCGAGGCCCCTAGGGGGCTGGATCATGGGACAGAGCCTTGGTGTGGAGACTCCAGCTCGGATCCCACAAAAACACAAAGATGGGGGTGAGTGCCGTGGCTAACTCAAACACTCTGTCCTCCCTAGACTTCTGTGTTGAGTTCAACTTCTTGGTGTCTTTTAGCGTAAAGTGTCGAAGGCGTGCAGGACAAAATGCTGTATTCTGGCTCTTTTCTACCCCCTTCAATCTCACCACAAGGAATGTTAAATCGGAGGGATCACGTGGATGAAACACAGCTGTGTTTTTAAACTCTCATGCATGCATTTTCTGTACAGCGTACACGGATGCGGTCCGAGACGTTGGAAACACATGGGACGCTTGTTTGTTTTGGAGGAAGGATTTTTGTAATTCCTGGTTTATTAGCACAGGTGTTGCTAAAGAAATCTGCTATTTCTCTTTGTTTTGACAGGACAGTTTGGTTCCTACTGAGTTGAGGTGTAGAGCTCCAAAGACCAGGGTGATATCCGGGGCCAGGGGTTAGGCCTTCAGAGGAGGAAATGTGAATAACTCAAAGTAACAGTTTTATGGTTTCATAAAGGAAAGCTGGTTGTTGTTTTTTCTATTGGGATCAATTGTTGATTTTCTATTCGTCAAGATGCCAATAGGAGGGTCACTGGACTTGACATTATGGCTTTATGCAAAAAGTAGTTTATGGTGACCATAGGCTTAGATTAGAATAGAAATTCTGGCCGTGGGCCATTTGCGGCCCGTGGAACAATATCTTGCGGCCCTCACTTTGATGTGAAAGTTGAATTTATAATAATATTTTATAGATTTGTTATTCACATTTTATGCTAAATCCTATAGTTCTCAAAATCCTGATCCATAGTCTCCTTCTTGTTCAGTGTTGTATTACACAGAATCTATAGGAAACTGATTTTTTTATCAATTTTTTTCTTTATTATTGAGCACTGACGCAGCTCTTTGGTAAAATGATAGTGTGGGTGGTGGCCCTCAACTTATTGAGAGTCCCCTGGTATAGACTCTACTGTAGACACATGTCAGTGTCCACATAAAATGTTGTAGTGGAGATGGATTTAACCAGCAGGCCTTCAGTAGGTTATAGTATATCAGACTGGAGTTGATCACTGACTCAGATGTGCTGTTCCCCAAGATGATGTTCTTGTATCCATTGTGCAGTCTCTGTTCATCAAACCAAAAACTCTGCTTTGTTTTTATTTTTGTAACTGTTTAGTTCTAGTCACAGAATCAGTTTTATATAAAACTGCAGGGCATTACAATTTCCATTACAGCACCCCCTGCAGGCGGCGGCGGCGGTGGTGGCCTATATATTCTAAATAGCTTGGGATTTAAGAGGTTGCATTAATGTAAAGCTGGCATGAGTTACGTACATTCTGTTGAATTACATTTATATTCAAATATTCTGAATACTGAGTTTAAGTGAATGTAGATAATGAAATTGTGAATGCATTAAACAAATGCCTTTTCTATTATTGCGTTGGTGAAATTGTAAGTACGCAGTCACAGTGGTGCAGCCCTGTTGAGATTTAAATGGTCTCTCTGTAAGTCTTGCAAGATTTCACAAGCACCCATTTAAATAGATTACATTTTATAACCGGTCTTTGCAGAGATTAAGGTTATAACGAGGTGATATTTCGCAGTCATTCCAACCAAGGGAGTGCGTTCCTTATGTAACTTAATGGGAAGGTTGGTGGGAATTGATTGAAAAAGCAATTTTCTTTAACCCCCTGTGTGCTGCTGCCTTGACCTACTGAATCACGAGGTCAGATGCCTGTCTGTCGTGAGAGTTGTAGGTGCGTCTTCATGTCCAGGGCTACGTCAGGGCACACACTGTGTCACACGCCCCCGCGTTTCCTGACTGGTGTGTCTTATCTTGGCAAAGTTGCTGATTGCACATCATGACTGAGATTCTGGAGCTGTGTTTATTGTGAATGAAAACTTTTTATATACGTTTTATATCAGCAGTGTCTTGACTTAATCATATTCACCTTCATGGCAGCGTCCGTCAGTGTTTCCTTCAGCTGTACAGTTGGCTGCATTGTGCTACGACAGGGGAAGGGGTTGTCTTTGTTCTCACATGCAGAATCAGGGTGGAGTGCTGTTTCCTCCCTGTGTTTCCAGGCTTCCCCCCTCCACTCTGAAAACTCCTGTACTTTTGCTCACTTTTGTAGCTTTGTTTGCCCTTTACTCTCATTCCCACAGTGACACTCAGCTGTGAGACCTTCATCGCACCACGGCTGAAACAATGACAAGCTGGAGAGCTCTTCTTTGTTACCGCAAGAAATTATTTTGAGGGGACAGACAATTGCGTTTACTGATACCATTTGTGTCTGTGATTTGACACATTTTACACTTGGGTGACACCAGTGGATGCGCAAACAAATCCAAGGACATGAATTTTCATCTTTTCCAAGTGGATGCCTCCTGCGCCGCGCTGAGTCGACTGCACTAACGTGGATGTGTGTTGGCCTGGCACCGACAGCTTTTATTCTGCTTTATTTCACTTCAGCTGTGTCGGAACGGTCTGAAGCGTGGAGAACGTCAGGATCACCGAAAAGATGACTAAAGCTCTTTTTTTATCTGAATGTTATGGCAGCTGGTTTGAATCCTTAGGTCTTTAATCGGCCAAGTTAAGCTGGATTTTCTCTGTGGTGATATGTTTTCAGGGTTTGGAGACTTCAGTTTTTAGTTTCTCACAGTTCCAGAGAACTCTTCTTTTTTTTTTAATTGTTGGGACATAAAGAGGACACTTTGATTTTTGGAGAGACAAATGTTTCCAATTTCCTCATGGCATGTTGTTTTAAGTCCCATTACCATGCAAGTTGGACGCTCAACACCAGCCTCTCAGGTAACATCATGACTTAAGAGACAGTTTTTCAGAAATATTAGCTATCAAGAGACTCATCCATGAATGTATGAATGTCATCAAATCTAAAACTGAAACTATTTTAAGGGATTCTCTTCTGACATAAAACTTGTAAAAGATCGTCAATGACACAGCCTGCTATTCTCATCACTGCTCTTTTAAAGCCTTATATTGTTCGACTGGGAAGTGACCATGACGTATTGTTGGAGTCATCTCTGCACTGGAGTTTTAAGAGATTTGTTGATGATTAGTGCTGGGTTAAGAAAAGTAAAATGTGTTAATAATAAGTTTAAATAATTGATTGGTCCCTCCACTATAGACCACCTGTTAATAAGGTGTTTTTATGCTTAAATATCAATTGTTCAGCTTTATCAATGATTCATACCTGTCAAATGGCAGAGCTACGGTTCCCCAATTTCGTTGTACCCCCCAAGGTGCAATGACAATAAAGGACTATTCTATTCTAGAATATTCATGTCTAAAAACCGTGTAAGACAGTGTTTTCCAACCTTTTTTGGGCCACGGACCGGTTAAATGTCCTGTTCTATTTTCACGTACAAGTCGTTAAGTAGTGGCAGATAAATACCCCTCAATAAAATAAAATTTCTGTTGCTCTTAAATATTTTCCTACCTATAAAATCTTCTTACCCGAAGTAACTGTGCATGGGCACAACAAGGATTTCTCAAGTCCACACAGTCTATAACTTTCTGCTACCAGAATGGTATAAAAAATTAGAATCTTGTATCAATGACTCTGCGTCATTTTGAGTTTATTGTTGTTGTCTTCACTGAGAAAATATTTCCTAATCAAGTATCAATCTTTTGTTGATATGAGTATGGATCAAGTGGAAGTAATAAACAGATGGGGCCAAAAGAAAACAATATTTCTCTGCGCCAATTCACCCATGGACCAGTAATGGTGCCCAACCACTGGTGTAAGGGACAGAGGTAGACTGAGGATCCTTCATGTATGACTTAATTTATAATTTGTGATCACTGCTCAGTTTCATGCCTCTTACAAAGGTCTAAAGAACTCCCTGTCCTTCGGTATCAATTCATTGGCCTACTGGGCCTGTGGATCAACTTAGTTTTAATGTCAATATACTTGATACTGAATCTCTGACCTCACTGAAGCACACACTAAGTGTGTAATGACGAAGAATTCACAAATTCAGTGCACCTGTATGTTTATTGTCCTTTGCTGTCAACAGCCCATGTCAGTGTTGTGGTTATGCTAAGCCACTGTTGTGGCTGATGTGTCAGTGCCTTCGATGTTTTCAACAGAGTAAATTAGTTAATTTGTTTGCAGAATTCAGCAGCTGCTGCATTCAGAGCTACTGCTAGTACCTCTTGGCGCTCGGCACCCAGTCAATTGGCCTGTCAATTACATAACCTAGGCAATGTAACCATGGCAACCAGTATAATGGACTACTTGAGGTCGGGATCTCCTGATAATAATCCTGTGTCGGTAATATTTTGTTTAATAGTTTCTGACGTGATTGTTCAAATACATGTATCCATTGACACTTTTCCTGCCCCTGTGTGATTGCTTCCATGTGTCTGCTCCCCTCCATGGAGAGGTACTGCAGGCTAAAAGGCAGATAAGGCAGTAGTGTCCATCCAGCCAAGGAATTTGAGCACTTGACAGTGAGAGATGCTGGCTGTTGGCCAGCGTTAGAGCTCCCCTGTTAACTGTGGATGTGTGGAGGAGTCCACAGCATCACCCTGCCAAAGCACGTTCAAACCCCGAGTGCTAACGGCCGAACATAATAACAACCATTATGATCACAGCCTTCTTTGCAGCAGCAAATGAGTTCAGTTAGAGCAGAAAAAAAAAAACTCATGTCATGTTACAACTCCTCACAGATCCCGGCGTCAGTGAACCGTTTCCTCACCTCCGCGGTTTCTGTCTGCATGTTTCTGTCAACAGTGGTGAATACGCACACTCTGAATGTATGTTTTTTTTTCTCTTCTGTTGTTTAGATGATGAAAATGAGCAGCACCACAGCACAATGGTGGGAGAGGGGGGCAGCACGGGGGACAGCACTCCGAAGCGCAAGGGCAAATTCTCTACCCTTGGCAAGATCTTCAAGCCCTGGAAGTGGCGGAAGAAGAAAAGCAGCGAGAAGTTCAAGGAAACCTCTGAAGGTTTGTGTTTGTTGAGGTCATTGTTCATAAAAAAAAAAGAAAGAAAATTCCTGCCCTGCACCTCATCCTTCTTCCTCGGTGGTTGAATCAGCTCATATCGGTTACATTCAGCTTTCATCGGAATTCCTCAGCGACTTTCCTGTCTGGAAGTCAGAGCCTTCAGGTCTCACCTCATTTTTAAGTACACCGGCAGTGAGAGGATAAGTCGGAGCTGCAGACAAAATCCTTTTGTCATTGAACTGCAGAGCACGAGCTCATCCAAACTCTCTAAACGAGGGGCACATTTTAAAGGTGCAACAGCAAACTGAGCTTTAACCTAAATTCCTTTTATTGATGACAGAGCTGGAGAGAAAGATGTCGACGAGGCGCACGCGTCAGGAGCTCATAGAGCAGGGAGTGCTGAAGGAGGTCTCAGAAAATGGTGAGAGATGCCTCTGTGATTCAACAGATCTCTGTACACTCTGCTTTCTGCACCTTGACAGCTGCGGCCCTCAGGCCGTCACACCCACACAGACAGTACAGTTAAGTCATCAATACAGGAACACTGTCCTCCTGTCCACCAGGAGTCTGAGACATGTTTTTTTTTCTGAAAAGGCAAATTTGTTTTCACCTTGCAGTTTTTTTTTTGTAATGTTGTGTCTGTTTAAAATGGAATGCCACTCTCCTGAGCAGAGGAAAGTAGAACGAATCATGCCCTGCAGCAGGATAGCTTTGGGAGGGGAGTGTGCATGTGTTCTGGTCCTGCTGTAGCAGACGCACATTTATTAAAACCTACAGCTGTTCCTTCATCATACAGACAAACACAAGCTGGGCTTGTGGGCAGTTTTTTTTTCTTTTCTTTAATTTTTTTTACTGTTTGATATGCTGAAACTTTAACAGATTTTGGCTGTGAATAGGACTGTAGTCCAGTTGTAATATCAATGACAAGTTGTAAATTTGATTTTAACTAAATTACTAAAAAATTACCTGGAACCTTTGTCAATACATGTGGCAATATATGATGTGGCAAGATATGTGCTAGATAAAAAAAATGTTATTTTAACGTATTATTTATGTCTTTGTTAGTTTACCCCAAATTTAATAACAACAGCAAAAAAGATGTTTCAAAATGTCTTGCAAACCCTAGCCCGAGGGAACTACACCTGCTAACTTTTTACATGAATTAAAAGGGATGTCCCATATAACTTTTCTCTTTTTATCTAAAATGCCAATATTGTCCAAACACAATTCTAATATCAACCCAAATCAATATAGGCCTGGTATTATTCATTTATATATCTGTACAAACAAATATGAGTTGCTGGCACTAACATACAATTCCCTCATTATTAAAATAGATTGATAAAATGAGCTACAATGCTGCCACCTAGTGACTGTCACTATATATATAACTGTTTATCCCCAAAACTATTTTTACGCACAGGTTATTAGGCAAAATAGATTGCATTGCCTTATTAGGTTTTTGTTATAGTGATTATGCTAATATCACCCAAAAATATCAGTTGGCCGATATTATCAGAAACTGGTCATTTGGACCAGTTGGTGTTTCCAACTGTGGAATGAACAGAAGAACTAAATTTTCCGTCAGTGAGATTCTTGCTGTTTAAATTTTTAAAAAATGCTTTGTATTTGTTGTGTTTTCTTGGGTTTTTTACCAAATATATATATTTTTTTTTTGCTTTGGAACATTTTCAAGATGCAGAAACTGACACACAGAACACCAAGCAGCCCTATGTGAAGAACGGACACACACTTCCTGTGAGTGCCGGGGTTGGTGGTGGTGTTGGCGCCAACAGTGGCAGAAGCCCATGCACTCAACTCCCCTTAGAGTCGGACTTTAGGGTGAACCCTGCCTGGCTCAGCCACACAGAAGACCGCAAAGGCCGCCATCCATCAGATGGAGACAGACGCGGAGGGCCATGTTCCAGAGGCACGGGGATGCATGATGATGGGCGGCGAGGGGCTGGAGGGATGGGGATGCGTCCCCATGGTGAGGGCGAGTGGAAACCTAACATGGCCTGGCAGGGTCAGCTACACAACCAGATGGAGGAGGGCAGACGGGGAGGCCGACCTTATCCGGAGGATGGACAGAAAAGACCCGGGCTGCAGAAGGCTCCATCTGAGGATTGCAGACGGAATAGACCCTTGGACGTAGACTGGAAACCGGCGCTGCCTCGACATGCATCTGTGGAGGAGAGCAGAGCTCACAGAGGTGAGTGGGCTGCCAGATCTAAAAGCCTGTCATTGTAATATGGCTGTTGAAATTTACTGAAGCAGATGAGGTAATGTGTCCCTTCAATCATTGGTTTCCTTTATGCTTATTTAACTGAGCCAGTGATTCTACAGCGTCCATATATTTTCCTCCACTTTTCTGCTCATTTACTGTCTTTCCAGATATAGACAGGCTTCTGTCGACTCCCTGCGGCCCTGCTCCAGCTATGTTTCTTATTCAGGCACATGAGGGAATAATTCGTCCTCTCTTCCCTTCCCCTAATTAATGTGTCACAATAACCAAACCCATCACTGTCCTTCAATGCTAACAATGTCGATTCAGGCAGATCAGATTTCCGTGATGTTTTACATTTGACGCAGCCAGACGTTGGCCATTTTATCTACATTTTCAGTCTTGTCTTTACTTTACACAATCCTAAAACCAGGTTTGTTTGTACCAAGTTTTTAATGTCTTACATTTGGTACAATTTTCACTTTGAACAGCCATTAAACTTGGATGTGAAAACTTGAATTGCCATATTGACCATATGGTCCAGACTAGAGGCATCACAGCTAAGTCCACTTGGTCCACATACGGCTATAGGTTTCCAGATTTAGTCCTGTATCTGGGATGTGGGCAGGACTTTTTGGAAATATGGACTTGGAAGTTTGGACCAAACTTTTGGCCTTGAAGAGACAAAAATGTATTGATGCATGTAGGTCACATGACCAATGTGATTTTTAATTTTTTTTTTCTTGTACATATATTTTGTCATGCGATACAACCCACAAGTAGCAATAATATGACTGAATATTTCACTCTAAAACCACACACTGTAAAATATGAATATTTTACAGTGTGTGGTTTTCCCTAAACATCTTGATCACATATTTGAAAAAAAAAAGTCAAGCCTGAATATTTTAAAACAAGAAAGAACTCAGTATTTCTCTGAAGCTGCTCCACTCTCCCTTCCAGTCTCTCTCTTCCTCTCCTATGTTTTACACATCTGTTTTCTGACCTTTTGTTTCTCTCACTCCGTCCTCTTCATTGTTCGGGCCCTTATTGTCTTATCATTTATTTCCTTTTTGCTCGTATGATATCATCACAGTGAAGGCCCATTAGGAAACAAGAAGAAAATCCTCAATTTCACAGAAAACACCCTGAGGAATTGTGTAGGAGCTGCAGCAGCAGTGGTCCGTGGGGGTGGATTGGAGTGGAAATGGGAGGTTGGTCTCTGGTGCTGATTGCAGATGCCTCCTCTGTTTGTCTTTGTTGCTGATCTGTAGATAGTGCAATTCTCAAGCTAGTGATATCACAGAGTGTAGCACTGAAGGAGTAGGAAATGGCTCTGTTCCTCGAGTGAAATACTTATTAATTAAAGGAAATGTTTACTGTAAATGAGATAAGAAACAGACTCCTCTGAAGTCAGCACACGTGGGTGTGTGGTAGTGTGTAATCAATTGTCCAGGGTGATTTTTCTTATACACAGTACGCAGCTCCTGGTGTCTAAAATCAAAATGCTATTTTTCTTCTTCTTTCGGTTTGTCCTTTATTTCAGGGGTTGCCACAGTGAGTTAACCATTTCCATCTCACCCTCTATATCTTCTACTCTAACTCCATCTACCTCCATGTCCTCCATCACTGCATCCATCAATCTCCTCCTTATCTCCTACCTGGTATCTCCATCTCTAGGATCATTCTTCTACCAATGCATCAACTGTCCCTCCTCTGAACATGTCCAAACCATCTCAATCTGTCTTCTCTGTCTTCCTGTCTGTGTTGTCCCTCTAATCACCTCATTCCTGATCCTGTCCATCTTTGTCTCTCCTAAAGAGAATCTCAGCATCTTTAACTCCTCCACCCTCCAGCTACAAAGTATACAATAATACAAACAAAATATATTTATTTTAATAAATACTGTAACACCATACCGTAACTTTCTTTAAGAGTGAAGTCCATATGCATATACAGATGGAGGAGGAGCATGAATGAGGACTTGTCATTGGACACTGCCATTAATACTAGTTTTTGCTTCATCAGCCATGAAAAATAAGGTTAACTTGAATCTAAATGGTATATTGGGAAACTGCTGTGTGTCACATGGTTTTAGATTCTGGTAGAGCTACTCTTTTGATACAGACAATTTAAAAATAGTTTTGGGACATACATCAGTGGCCACTCTTATTGCCATCATATTTTGCTCCATTCAAATATCATTGGAAATATAACTGATTCAAAAAGCACAGCAACAGTACAATTTATTAACCTTTTGCTTAACAAAAAGTTTAGTTGTAGGTAACTGGACTTTTTGGAGTTGGAGTTGATGCTTTTGCTAGTTTTTTTTTGTGAGGAACTCGGCTGCCACCTAAGGTAGTCCATGGGGGCTGTTGGGTGACACTCACGATGTCTCTTTGCTTCTAAGCTGCTTTTATAGCCAACTGAACATGGTCTGAAGGGGGAGCTGCTGCACATGCTCTGTGTTTACCAACACCCTTGAACACACCCTCGTACTCTATCTCAGGGGTCAAATAAACATCCCCCGCCCCCTTTCTGGTTTCTGTGTTGATAGAGTCTGACAGCCATTACGATCCTGACCAGGACGCCCAGCACAACACCCTGCGTGAACCTCTGCCACCCAAACAGACTATGATTGCTCCAAAATGGCTGATGGGCCCTGCTGAACCAGACAGCGAGGGTTCACCACGCAGCCACCCTGGGGCCCAGTACCCCTCCCCGTCCCCCACTGCTGCCCCAACCTCAGCATCCAAACCTGTCCGTGGGGTGTCCTCTGCTGGTGTGTCCACGCAGCTGTCCTCGCCTTCTCCCATGACATCCAACCCTCAGGTCACCAAGCAGCCACCTCTGCCTCCGCCCAAGCCCATGAACAGGAACAACGCCAACATGTTGGGTGAGTTGTGTGAAATTGAACAGGAACACACACACACACACACACGCACGAGGAACACCCTCCGAGGTCTGTTGTGTTATTGTGCTGGTGACAGTGTGTACATCCATGACTCAGTGCACAAATGATGGAGAAGTGGAGTTTCTCAGACACATCTCGCAGCATTCTCTCTTCTACCAACACCAGAGTAATGATGTTATTGAAAAGCTTGTGTGGCTTTTCCCCAGCTAATTACCTAGCGCGCTTGGACTGTTTTAGCTGCCACTTCTGCTGCAGTTCAGATCCCGTAGATAACTGGGACTGCTGTGACTTGGGGCTGCTGCTCAGACAGATGCAGCGAAGCTGTTGTTGTTTACTGTGGGCTCGAATCATCTGGGATCGTGCCTTAATTCCCAGTCAAGCAGAGCTGTCTAGTGTACTCGGGTTCTTTTTTTTTTCCTTTTCATCTTATCGGCAGATCTTCTGATGTTGGTGCCTTCCTGTCTGTGTCATTGGAATTTGTGCTGTTTAAATCTAGTCTTCATGCTAATTAGCCGTTGTGCCAAATAATTGAAAAAAAAACATGTATCTGATAAGACCTAATGTGATTAGAAAGCAACTCCAATCACTAGAAAGATTTCATTATTTTGTCTTGCAGACTTTCAGCTGATGTCATTAGATATCAAAAAAATATTGTATTGATTTATACATTTTTTAAATGTTATAGCTAAATGGCAGATGCATTTGTCCACTTTCATCTTTATAATTAAAAAAAACACTCAAAACAGTGAAATAATTTTAATATGAGAAACAAACCAGAATAAAATGGACAGAATAAAAGTCCTCATACAATTCCACACAATAACAAAATCAAACTCCCTGCTCATTACAAGCTGAAGGCCTGCGTCTCCTCCTTGTTAGTCTCCGCCCTGCAGGGGGGAGAGAACGCTCAGCTCCCTCTCTACTGGTCCTGCTGGAAGCGGGAGTGTGACTATGATGTCTACCTGTCTCTGCCCGTCTACCTGTGCCGACGGGCGGGAGGCCTGCGTCCAGGTAAAAACGGATGTTTTTTTTTTTGGCCAGTGCTGGAATGGCCTCCTTCAGAGTCTGCGTTCTTCATGTTGTTGCGTCCTATCAAGCTGCTGACATTTCCCTAACAGACGTCTTTCCCTTTGCTCTGAGTGGCCTTGGTTGCTTCTCTCTGGGTGCTTTGTATTAGAGTCGCATGCACATAATGGGCTGTTAATGTGTTTGCTAGGTGCTTTATAAAGATGAAGGCCAACTTCTGCCTGTGTAAGCAGTCATGTTCATGTACTGCTGAGTTCTTCTACGTGATCAGTGAATGAGGGAAAGGCAGTGGGAAGTTGAGTCATTGCTACAAAACTATTGTACTTTGTCTTCACTCAAGATGGATGAATTAATCCTGACCAAAGATATAATACAGCGCTACACACATTTCCAGATTGGTACACTTCCTGAAAATGCCCCCAAAAAAAGCAGTTATATATTTTTAATGAAAAAAGTTAATTAAAAAAACCCAAATTATTAGATTTTTTTACCCTAGTATCACAGGATATCACAGTATATCATATTTTTGCCCCTGTATCATGACAAATATTTTATTGCCATATTTGTGCTACTAAATTATGTGTATGAGTCATCGTATATATCGTCGTAATATATATGGTATATATTAAATATACATTGCCTTTAAAATTGAAACAAGTAGTGTACTCCAAAACTGTGCTTTATTTATAGTAATAAGTAATAAGCAATAAGACATTTTAGCTTTTAGTCATAATTGCATTTAAGGAAATTGTACCAACATTTGGAAATGGTCTTTTTATACTCTGGTCTTTTGCATGTGTCCAGTGCGACTTCACTGATCTTCTATTACTCCACCCCAGCACGGCCGTTGCTCTTTAACATCTTCTCAGAACATTAGCAGAAAAGAGAAAATTAAAAAAAAAATGTGCATGAAAATAACTTGCATTTGAGCTTTTGGTAGTTTTTTTGTGCACCCATGAAGAGTCTGTGTGATCTGGGGCACATGCTGCACACTGGATTGTCAGAGCAGTGTGTATGTGCATTCATCTTAACGCAACCATGTGACCCAACACACTGTGTATGCTGTAATGCTCAGTCAGACATATAATCCTAGTATTTGTATCTGTTCATGTGAGTTCTGTCACGGTGAAAACGTTTGACATGTGTGGCCGAGTTGTCTGTTCCTGTTGCCGCAGCAGAGGAGAAGAGAAAAGAACGGACGCTCGGCTGAGGGGACATTATTAGCCTCCTGAGACCAAGTGTTTTTGAAGTGCTTAATATTATAGTATAATTATTTATTTCATAATGTAACAAATACAATTAGGAAACCTCCTTAATATCCCAAAGAGAACTCTACCTATCTATCCATCCATCCATCCATCCATCCAGTTTTTGTATGAAACTTTTCATTCTGTAGTAGATCTCTTAAGATCCTCAAGGTCAACCTTAGTTGTTTTTTTTAGCAAGTCTAGTCAATACCACTGAATCGTAGGGGTGTGCAAATTAATCGGTTTGGATCGAACTGAACCGAATTGGTTCAAACCGGATCGATCGTTTAATATTTTTTATGAATCGTTCCTGAATCGGATCGTAGCCTGTGAATCGAGATATGAATCAGATCGTTATGTGCGTGAATCGTCACACCCCTAATATACAGTATATATATGTTAGGGGTGTGCAAATTAATCGTTTTGGATCGGACTGAAGCAAATCGGATAGAACTGGATCGATCGTTTAATATTTTTTATGAATCGTTCCTGAATCGGATCGTAGCCTGTGAATCGAGATATGAATCGGATCGTTATGTGAGTGAATTGTCACACCCCTAATATACACTATATACAGTATATGTTAGGGGTGTGCAAATTAATCGTTTTGGATCGGACTGAACCGAATTGGATCGAACTGGATCGAACGTTTATTATCTTTTTATGAATCGTTCCTGAATCGGATTGTAGCCTGTGAATCGAGATATGAATCGGATTGTTATGAGAGTGAATCATCACACCCCTACTGAATAGCATGCACTTTTACTGGTAAATTTGTTGAGGCATGAAGAAAATAATAAATCATGCCATTTTTGTAATGTTTTTGTAAATTAATTAGGTTTTTAATGCAAGAAAGACCTATATATGTAGGAAAAGCACTTAAAAACACTTAAAGTCAAAAAGGAATTATTTTACTGATTTTCTCTGTAATTTTTCAGGCGACTTCACTCAATCTGGAGGGGCCACTCTTGCACCAGCAAAGCCTTCTCCACCGATGCCGCCCAAGAGGACGACCCCTGTCACCAAACGCATCCCGGACGACTCGGCTGCATCTACTCTTCCCATCAACCCAGCCGCCCTCTCTCTGGAAGACCACAGCAACATTCCTGGACTGGGCTTCCAGCTCCCTTCGCCGTCCCCTCCTCTCCCAACTCACAAACCGCCCTCTCCACCTCGCCAACATATGCACACCCATCACCTCCACCATCAGCACTCCTACCCCCACCCACTGCCTCAACCCATTCCCATGCTTTTTGATCCACCGAGCCCCATAAACGAGTCTCCTCAGCGCCCGGCTCCCATCCCGCTGCACATCATGATCCAGCGAGCGCTCTCCAGCCCAGGTCCGGCCCAGCCACATCCTGACGGGTCACAGCGTGCACATGCGCTGCTCTTTGAAACCCCTCCAGAGTACCAGGGAGACCGAGGTCGCCCTCTACCTGTCAGTATCCAGCCACTGAAACTGTGAGTTGTCCAGTAGAAAATACCTCCAGACTTTTGACAAATGACTAAATAATTTGTGCTGAAAGGATAGGAAAGGCAAAGAGTTTTATATTACTCTCACATTACTTTTGTAATCAAAATTATTTTGCTGTTTTTACTATAAGATCTGAAGATGACTACTCAGAGGAGGAGGAGGAGGAGCTTGGAGATGAAGATGATGATGACGATGAAGAAGAGGAAGAATATGACGGAGAGATCCCTCAGCCAGAACTGGAACCTCGGAGTCGTCGATGTTTGGTGGGTGACGCCGTCTGCGTCCTCCCAAGGGGAAACAGCAGTGAGGAGGAGGATGAAGAGGAGGATTATGATGAGGAGGAGCACGACCTACAGAGAGAAGACAGCGACTCTGATGGACCAGTGCTCCACAGAGATGAAGACTCAGATGAGGACGAGGAGGATGAACCCCCAACAAGTAGGAATTGACATTTTTAAAAAGAATAAGTGAACAAAAATTTTGGATTTTTACTTTGGTGTGAAGAGCCTTGTTGTTTTCGTGCAGGTGCTCTGGCCAGCAGGGTGAAGAGGAAGGACACCCTGGCACTGAAGCTGAGCAACCGTCCCACCATCCAGACCAGAGACAGGTTCTCACAGGAGAGGGGCTGCAGAGATGACCAGCCTCCGGGACAGAGCGGCCTCACATGGCAGAGCAGGGAACAGTGGGAGGCCATCCGCACACAGATTGGCACGGCCCTCACAAGGTTAGCCTTCTCATCAGACCACAGTCACTGTGATTCAGTCGGTGGAGCTGAGTTTAAATCTTACTACAGGATGTTATTAATCTCTGCACTCGGCATCTCTGTGTCATTGATGGACACACTCCTGTTTTTATAATCCTCATTAACACAGGAAACAACACCTCTGAACCACAGCCTACACACGGAGAACTGACAGCAGTGAGAATGTGGATCACATACTTAATTTCTGTCCCTTCAGTTCTTCTGTGTCTGCTCGTTGATGCTGTTGTGACTCCTTTAGTAAAGAAATTAAATAATAGAGAATTAAATATCAATTTTTTATTGATTTTTGTCATCATTATGGGATATATTATCATCTCTGAAGCGTCATCCGACTCTAAACAACCGACAACTAAATAGATAAAAAAAATCTGATGAACTTCCACACTCATTCCCTATTCTTGACTTTTTTTTGCCGGAGCGTCTTCTCATTCTTCATCGGACTCTGGCTCAGACATGAATGGATGGACCTTAGTTTGTTGTCCAGCAACCTTTCTTTCTCACTGATCACCCGTTGCTACGGTTACCTGAAGCCATCGTTTGGTCTCGCGTCACCATTTAAAGTTACAGGCACAGAGACTTGCCATTCAGGCCTGTTACACAAGAGTGTGAAGAATCCATCCAAAATATTATCCTAATAGGAATTTTGACTCAATGGATAGACATATAAAAAATAAAAAGTTAATATATTCTAATAGTAATGGGGCAAGTTAAAAAAAAAACAGGGAAAAAAAGTAATAATAGTAAATTCACAGACTGATAACTGAATATACAGCGGTATTATACATTTTTGTGTACTTGGCTATGAAAATACGAAAATATTTTGACTGAACACATTGACAAGGGAATACATTTGAAAGTTGTCCTGACTCCCATCTGTGCTGTGCAAACTGTTAACACTAAACAGGTTTTCTTAATAATCCAGATCATTTTTCACATTGTTTCCCTACTCTGTGCATGAACGACTGATGAATTTACAAATAATATATATATATTTTTTTATTTCTTCAGACGGCTCAGCCAGAGACCCACGGCAGAGGAGCTGGAGCAGAGAAACATCCTTCAGCGTCAGTATCAAGTCCTTCATTCTTCTGCACTTGCTCAAATTGTTCATCTGTCATGTTTGTATTTTGGAGAGTAAAGCAGCTCCTGATGAGGCAGGATATTTCATTATCAGTTATAATGGAAATCAAATACATAAAAATACAGAAATAACATCTGAGAAGACCACCTGCCTGCTTCCTGTTTTAGATGTTTAAATATAGAATCTGCTTTGTCCTCGTGTTACTGAACAACAAACCTGGCGACTAAATATAGATCTTATTTGTTTTTATTTTTTCTTAATCCTCTTTAGCCAAAAATCAGGCCGACAGGCAAGCTGAGGTTAGAGAAATCAAGCGGCGTCTGACCAGGAAGGTGAGACAAATCATCCCACACTCAAAACAAATCCTGCTTTCAACTGTTGAAGCAGACTGACCTCATGGTTGTTTTTTTTTTTTTTTTTAGCTGAGTCAAAGGCCAACCGTTGCAGAACTACAGGCAAGAAAAATCCTGCGTTTCCATGAATATGTTGAAGTCACCGATGCTCAGGATTATGATCGGAGAGCAGACAAGCCCTGGACTAAGCTGACTCCTGCTGATAAGGTAGTAAAGTTATCTTTAAAAAAACATGCTGTCCTTTAAGTAAAGTTTTGTATTTTATATGCTTGATACAACGGTGTAGAGCATTTCAACTGACTTCTGTTTTTTTCTATTCCAACAGGCAGCCATCAGGAAAGAACTCAACGATTACAAGAGCACAGAAATGGAAGTTCATGAGGAGAGCAGAATTTACACAAGGTTTGTTTTTCTTTGTACAGTAATCTGAAAGATTGCAGTTGTTGTTGAATCAGGGACACGTTCTGTAACTGTGAATAAAAAGGAAACACAGATTCAGTTGTGGGTTATCAGTGTTGTTGATAGTAATGAAGAGTCACTTTGTGTTACTCTGGTGAAAAGAGATGGAGGAGCCAAGAGCAAACAAACTGACTGAAGTCAGTTGAATAAAATGAACTGTAGACGTGAATAACATACTCTGTGCTGCATCAATAATTTTCAGTTTAATCGAAGTGTGGGTTGCGGCCCAACCAAGGAACCATAGAGGAGGGTTTTTACGATGTAATTGTTGAGATATGAGAGGTTTAAGCTAAAGATCCTGAGATTCTCTTTAGGAGAGACAAGGATGGACAGGATCAGGATGGAGGCGATAAGAGGGACAACACAGACAGGAAGGTTTGGAAAAATCTAGAGAAGACAGATTGAGATGGTTTGGACATGTTCAGAGGAGGGACAGTGGATACATTGGTAGAAGAATGATCCTAGAGATGGAGCTACCAGGTTGGAAACAAAGAGGTGATTGATGGATGCAGTGATGGAGGACATGGAGGTAGTTGGAGTTAGAGTAGAAGATGGAGAGAACAGGGGGAGATGGCAATGATTCACTGTGGCAATCAAAGAAAAAGGGACAAGCTGAAAGGAGAAGAATTTGATGAGATTTGAGAGGTTTGTTGTATTTTTGCTTTTTTGGAAACTTGAAATGGTGGTAAATAGTTCTCTTTTAAAAGGTGAGTCTGTGTTAAATAGACCCAAATAAATACAAATTATATATATTTATTTATTTTTTACAAGAAACAAAACTAAATTATTCACAGTTTCAACATTGTAACACTTAAAAACCAAAAAAATGTGTTATATAAATATAACCAAAAAAACCCTATACCATCATCAAATTAATATTTCATAGTTCTGCCATTAGCAGTAGAGCTGTGTGGGGTGTCTGATAACATTTTTACACCACTGTATAACAGGACAGGATTGAATGACTGTATTCATTTTTTTTCTAAGAAATAAAGAAGACAAAACAATAACATAAACTGGATGTGAGGTATAAAATATTATGGCCCTGAATAAAAATAATTTATGTCTTTGTTTTGTTTAGGTTTCATCGGCCCTAGCCTCCCTCTCTCCATCGTGGTCAATGAAGCACTTATGATCCCCGTGTCTGGAGGCTGTTCCCTCTGCAGACTTATGGCCCTTTACGTCTCCTGAATGTACTGTACAGATTATCAGGGAAAGCCTGGAACCGACTCTCAATAAGAACGCTGCCAGCTTTGCTCTTCATCGCCTTCTGGCTCCATCGCTTTCACTGAACTGTAGACGGGGATCGGCGAGAACCAGATGCAGTATTTCTCCCAGACAACAGGGGGAACCACGTGCCAATGAAGTGAAGGAGCAGCAGCGGACCTACAGGGCTTAACTCTCACTCTGCTGTTATGTGGTACCCCTCAGGGACTTGGATATAGTTTCGACCTTTAATGCAGCCTCATTCTGTGTTGCCTTTTTCCTCCTCTTACTGTAAATGGAACAACCGAATTCATCCTGTCGATGTAATAACATACAATAATAATAATAATAATAATTCTGATTTACGACTCTACTCACAGTAATAATAAATGGTGAAGTCAAATGGTGGCAGCAGCAGCGCTGCAGGCTGGAGGATGAAGACTGGATTATTCTGTTCTAGGACTGTTTTCTTTTGGAATATTCCGTGTTTTGCATTAAAACCTGTACAGACTGTTATTGTGATAACTTTAGAATGGAAGTTATCGCTGACTACGAGGCACCTGTAATGCACAAGATATTTTATATTGTTATTCCGTTGAATCGAGTAGTGACAGCTTTTATTTGAGCCTTTTTATTTGGCTTGCCTGTATTTATGGTTGTGATGTGAGGTGGCCATTTAAGCATCGTTGTAGATATAGGAAAAAATGTCCGGAGGCTGTTTTTGTGCCAATGCCCAAATGATTATAAGATACTGGTTGGTATATCAATAATAACTGCAATCCACTGCATGAGCCAACACAATATCTTCTTTTTTTTTCATTCATACTGTTTTTTTTAAGTACGTTTTTGTATTACCCTTTACTGGTCAAACATGCAACACATTCTTCGGCCATTCAGATCAAAAAAGATCATGCTTTTAGGGCCTTAGAGTTAATGGTAAGTTACTATGAGTGTAGATCAGGGATTTATAGGACAAAAAAACTTATCTGAAATACATATGTGAGCAACAGGGAGTCGTCATGGCAGGAACACTACGAAAATGCAGACGTGCTTTGTATTCTTGCCTGGCAAGTAGATTACAGGGTCCTCTACGCTATGTACATGTTGATATACAATAGTTTTAAGTGAAGCTTGTGTATATCATGTCTTTCTTTCATTTGAAAGACATTTTAAATTAAAAGGCATTATAGGTTGCTATTTTTTTAAGCACATAATATTAGTTTATGATTAAATGCTACAAGAATGGGAATATTAAAGTAGTAAACATTTAAGTTAATTTGTAAATGAATGTGAAATCGTATGGGCTAATCTGTTTCTTTTTTTTCTTTTTAACTGTAAATAGTCACATCCTGATCTAATTAAAAATCTTACAATTTCGCATGAGTGCTGTGCAGTGATTTCAGGGAAATACTTTGCAAATTCAGGGAAACAGCGACGCCTGGTGGTGGTTCGTGTTGAAACGTGAGTTTGTGGTAAGTGTAGGACGGTGTGATTATGAACGCCAATTCCAAAACGTAATCGGCACTGGATACACATAGAAATGTAGATGATTTGTTAAAAATCTAATAAATAAGTCTTTAAATCCGTATAAAAATCAGAAAACTACTGGGACTTAAAGAAGTCCTTGGTTAGTTCACTGGATCTGTTAGTTACTTCGTGAATCATAACGTTAGTTTAGCTGAAGCAATAATTCTCACCAAAGCTCAAAATAGATATTGTATTATTGAGTAGTTTGAGTCGGAAAAAATATATTCGATGAGAATATAGATAGTTAATCTAAGAGTACAAAAAATGCGTAGTTGTTTTACAATATTCCTAGTAACCGTTGAGGTTGTTATAACAGTTAAATGAGCAGAAAGGCTATTGTTTACTGTTTTTTTTTTACAAACGACCTCTTGAAAGATGACAACAATAAAACATGTCTTATCAATTAATAGAATTTATTTAAATTCGAGTTACATCAAATTTTTGTCAGGTTTTTATTCAAGAGTCTTTAATATGACGATCAAAGGTGGATCACCATTACCGCAGGGGGGCGGTATTTACAATACAGAGGGATGCAGCTGCCGTGCGTCTGCAGTCATAAGTGAAGCCCCGCGAGAAGAAGTAGTGGCTCTTTCTCGCTTCAGCATTAGTTCAGACTTCTATCTACCACAGGTCAGTACGTTATTGATTTATACACGTTTTCCTGCTTATTATTAAACAAATATAATTGAATGTATTTGCTTCCATGCGTGCTGAGATTTAATGTGGCTCTTTTGATTCATTTCCCGGGGGTTTGCTGCTAACGTTGTTAGCTGCATGGGTCACAGTGTGTTAGCCACCGGCAAAGCATACTTTAGTTGTAAAGTAGGTCTTGTAATAGTAGTTATGTGGTTTAATATGAGAGTTTACACCCAAAATAATTTAGTATCCCTATTATCGACGTTTAAATTAACAAATGAATCTACACAAAACACGTCATAAGTCAACGGTAGAGGAAATGGACAAATGTTAGCATGCGAACATCACCATGTGTCTCACGTCCTTGTAACGGTGTTTAATTAATTACTGTTAAACCATCCGTTTAAATAATGCAATGGAGAAATAAGAGCAGTGATACAATTGTTTGGACCTTGACACGAGTAACAACGTTAGGGAATGTGGAGGAATGAGTTTTGGAACAGTGTTACAGTGGGTATACTGGGCACGGCGCCTGCCATTCAGTCCCTTACAGCTGTTGAACCCCAATAGAATTTTGAATTTTAGAAGAACAGACTGTAAGTGGTTGACTGTTGTGATTGTAAACAATGGCAAAACCTTTTGCCTATCCCTGTCTAAAACAAACATTGTTCACCGCACCCGACCTCGCCTACTAACCAGTTTATCCACATCTTTCTTACATATTTTGTCAGATACAGCTGTGCCGATTTTAACCAAGGGCAAAAGCAATTGACATATTACTCTCATATTACGACATCAACATGGCGTCATGGCCGAGATGCTGCGAAATCAAGGTCGGCGATTGGTTAAAGATTTGGATTTCGAGTCGTAAATTGAAAGGGAAGCAAAACTCCTTGTTATTGAGACATTGTGATTCACACCACTGCACACAACAAAATGTGACCTTTGCATTTAACCCATCTACAAAATGAACTGTGGAAGCTTTGGGCGCTGGCGAGCAAGTGAGAGAGGAACGTGCCATGCTCTGTGGCAACCTGGCAGCTAGTGTACCGGTACTCGAACTTGAAGCCCTCTGCACACTGGGTCCTTAACCACTAAGTGGCTGTGAAATTGGTTTAAACCTGGAAGTTGGTGGATTTGAACTTGGGACCCCTGTTGGGTTCCTCAACCACTAACTGCCCTAAAATATGATTTATGTGAAGTTATAACCACATGCCTACAGTATAATGTAGACATGAGACAGGTGCATTTATGGACAACTCCCAGTTGTTCTCACATCATGTTTACCTGTCTTCAGAAAGGTTGAGCTTAGTCATCAAAACACAAATATTGCAGGCAGGGGTGTAAAATACCAAATGCTACCAACTGCACCAAGTTTAATAAATATTTGGCTGATTTATATTTGTTGGCCAATTATATTAGCAGTACTGTGTCCACTGCTGTGGGAGGAAAGAGGAGGATTGTTTGCCAAATTATTTGTTGATCAAAGAATTATACTTTAACATGTAACTTTATCAAAGGATCAAAGAATTCAGCAGTTAGGTTGTTCTAGCTTAGGATCTTTTTTTTTCTTTGTCCAGAGGTTGCTGTCATGCCTGCTAGAAAGACTGCCACCAAGAGGAAAAGTGAGGCTATTGCAGAGGACAATGCCCTTCCAAAAAAATCAAAAAGTAAGTCTTGTTTTTGTGATTTTTATTAGATTTAGACAAAAATATTTTTTTGTGTGGTCTGGAAATTTCAAAATTTGCTAACTGTTGACAATTTGTACTTGTCAGTTTCCCATAAAAGCCACGGAAAGGAAGCAGGTGACGTCCTGGTCCTGGGTCAGGGTGACGTGGGACAGCTGGGTTTAGGTGAAGATATCCTGGAGAGAAAGAAACCAGCACTGGTGACACTGCCAGAGAAAATGGTGCAGGTTGTAGCTGGAGGGATGCACACAGTGTGTCTGAGCGACTCTGGTAATGTAAGTGTATCTCAAGTCTAAATGTTTGATTTGTCCATTGGCACGAATAAAGTTGTTACCATCCATACCCGCAGGTCTACACGTTTGGCTGTAACGATGAAGGGGCCCTGGGTCGAGACACGTCAGGTGTAGGATCTGAGATGAGCCCCGGGAAGGTGTCGTTGGATGAGAAGGTGATCCAGGTGTCCGCAGGAGACAGTCACACAGCAGCGCTTACGGAGAGCGGACATATTTACTTGTGGGGAACCTTCAGGGTGAGATTTCTATGGCCGCCTCTCTTTTTGTGTCTCACTTGAATACTTCAAAATTGTGCTTGCTAGTAAAGCATCATGTTAGGGGATGGTCAGCAATCAGAATAATTTAAGAAAAA
This sequence comes from Paraplagusia blochii, assembly GCA_016785265.1. Taxonomy (NCBI): domain Eukaryota; kingdom Metazoa; phylum Chordata; class Actinopteri; order Pleuronectiformes; family Cynoglossidae; genus Paraplagusia; species Paraplagusia blochii. The sequence continues at coordinate 118,713 of JAFBJS010001191.1, forward strand.
TAGTCATTGATTAATATTTCTTATAAAATTCTTATTTTCTAAAAAACAATTAAAAGTATAACCCTGTCTAGACCAGATTTTTAAAAAAATGTCTCAGTATTAAAAGTAGCAATTTAGTTATTCTACTTACTCGAGTCAAAAGTGGTCATAATGACTGCACAGGATTTCATGCAACCAAACTCTGTGACAGTTTGCAGTTTTGTTACTATAGCAACGGTAATTTCCTTCCTTCTCTTGTCATGGCCAGGACTAGACAGCAACGACATAACCTGTGAAAGGTGGCACAGGGAGGTGGCCATTTTACCATTTGTTTTTTCAATTTATTTAGAACTCTTGAAAGCGCATCTGTTAGTCGAGCTTTTTTTTTTCTTTTTCAATTTTGAAACAGAACAAGCAAACCTGTGAGACACTCCTCAAAGTTTCAAGTCCTGTCATGTTGCTCATTGGTCCATTTGCCAGAATCCAACTTGTGCAAAGTCAAACATTGATATTTATTATTAGATCAGTTCTTTAAAAAAAAAAATAAAACAAATACCAGTAACAAAAGGCAGCTACTGTAGAGACCAGTGCAAAGTAAATACGACTCCTAACTATTAACATAGGAGAAACTGAGCTGAAGTTTAAATCTTGTATTTTTTTGCTCTTCAAACACACTGGGTCCAAATCCTTGTGTTAATTCTCTAGAAATACTGTACACACCCTAAACATGTTGACATAACTGTGTGAGAGTGCATGAATACAGGACTCTTTGTACAAAAGCTGGCAGCGTTTTCCTCTCATCAGGTTCTCTCACCCTGTTGCAACAAAAGTTTGTTCATTAGTAGTTATACTCAGCGGCACCTGGTGATTACTTCTCCATTTCTTGAGCCCACCTCCAGCAGTGCTTGATTTATGGTTTTGTTAATCTGCCTCAAAGTCCTGATTTATGAAATCCCTACATTATTTTTGGAACTTTAATTTTACTCCTCATCACTTTATCCATCTAAACAATGTTGATAAAATGTTATGGTGCCTTGATGAAACTTTAATCACATTAGGTAAACCGAATGACTGTTATTAAGGTCATTCGTTTATACCATCAGTCATGGCAACACAATTTTAAAGGCATTTACGGTCAGACTAGGGTTTAATATTTTTCCTGAAATTAACAAAAATCAAATCCCGGCAAAAGACTATTTCCCAGGAATCCCAGGATTTATTTATTTTTACTGTACCCTGTGTATAGGCCTTATTTAAATATCATAACCCTTACCCAACCTGCATTGTACATGAAATTATTGCGATATTAGGCTACAATTATTGATGCAAAAGAACAGGTTCCATCTCCACAGAACCTTTAAAGGCTCAGCCACTTGCCCTGTCGTGGGCGACCTCTGCTGCATTAATTCAGGTTCGTTTCTAAATCGTCTTTTGTAAAACAGGCCAATTGTTACAGCATAAATAATATTTTTTACACAACTCCAATTAAAAAGCAAAATATGTTAAAGCAAACTATGTCATGATCATTTCCTAATACATTAGGCCTGTGTCCTAAAACTAAGTTCATGATTGTAGGCCGAAGCAGCTGCAAAAGAGGGAAAAAAAAACACTGACGCACCCTTGCTCGCGCTCTCTTCCGGGAAGCGGCTGGGGAAAAGACGCTTTGCCATCTGCATTACCGTATGACAACAAGTAGATCCGCATCACTTTTTTTCTTCCCAGTTTTTCCCGGGCTTGTCTTAACATTTATTCCCGGGAAATGGTTCCGAATCCATTTCCCAGGAATCACGGATCCCGGGATTAAACCCTAGGTCAGACGTGTTGAACTGCCTCCCCAGTTCAGACTAACGACGGTCTGTGTTTGTTTGTTTGTTTGGTTGGTTGGTTGTCTTTCAGGACAACAATGGTGTTATTGGTCTTCTGGAAGCACTGAAAACGTCTCGTGTCCCAGTCAAAGTCCCCGTGCCAGAACTTGTGGTGAAAATTGCATCAGGTGAGAAGTCATTCCTTTCCAGTGCCAGATGCTTTTATTTTCCGACCGAGTTGTAATGACCGTGTTTCTCATTCCATGAATACTTTATTAGGAAACGATCATCTGGTCATGGTGACACTCGGGGGAAATCTCTACACGTCAGGATGCGCTGAGCAGGGTCAGCTGGGAAGACTGTCAGAGCATTTTATAGACAGAGGAGGCAGGCGAGGTCTGGGTACGTAACACAAAATTAGGATCAGGTTCCCCCCCAAAAAAAGTCCTGTCTGTTTGTGTGTGTGTGTGTTGCTTTAACACTCACTTCCCTGTCGTCATTAGATCACCTGCTGCTTCCTAAGGTGGTGAATTTCAGAGGGAAAGTCCACTTCGCAGACGCCTTCTGCGGCGCCTACTTCACTTTCGCCATATCAACAGACGGACACGTGTACGGATTCGGCCTTTCTAATTATCACCAGCTGGGTACGTATGGCCCAACACGTAGATTCAGCCAAGTGCTGGAATCCACTGGTTACCAAGCAGATGCTTCGTTCCGCAATTTGAGCCAAGCGTAGCAGATGCGACGAGTCGTGACTGGTCTGATTTCATCTGTCCAACCAGGCACTAAAAGCATAAAGACGTGCTTTGTCCCAGCGAATCTCGGCTGCTTCAAGATGTCCACCAAATCTTGGGTCGACTTCGCCGGAGGACAGCATCACACCGTTTGTCTCGACTCTGAAGGTAAATCACAAACTAAATCTTGCACGGTTTCTAAGACCAGCTCTAATCTGACATCCAGAACTACAGGTATGTCTTCTTAATGAACAGTCAAATGGCCCCGTCTTTATCAAACTGTGGTTCCCAGGCCAGGTTTTTAGCCTGGGCAGAGCAGATTATGGTCGCCTTGGTTTGGGCGAGGGAGCTGAAGAGAAGAGTGAGCCCACACTGGTGAAGGGCATTGAACCGGCAACTAGTGTGACCTGTGGGGCGGCAGTGAGCTACGCCATCACCAGAGAAGGTAATTAACTCTAGTCTGGTGTTTTTGTTCAGTGTAACAACTGTAGTAATGATCCATGCAAGGTTTTATATTAACACTGTATATTGAAACTAAAATAATTGTCACACGCTCTCAAAAATAAATCCTTTATTTAAGTTTAAAACCTTAATCCTTTACCTTTTTATTAAAAATCCATTTTATACATGTCTTAAATATATGTATTTATATTTTTCCTCTACTCTCGTGTCCCTCAGGGTCAGTCTATGCCTGGGGCATGGGCACAAACCTGCAGCTCGGCACAGGAGAGGAGGACGATGAGTGGAGTCCTGTAAAGATAGCTGGGAAACAATTGGAGAGCCGTGTAGTTCTCATGGCGTCCAGTGGAGGGCAGCACACCGTCCTTTTGGTCAAGGACAAGCAGGAAAGCTGAGTTCCATCTGCAGCACAGGTTATTGGGGGACTGTGTCTCCGATGAAAGCAGGGGACCCTGTTAAAGATGGGGTTGTGGGGGGAGGGTCTCACTCTGCTGTTTCCCTCGTGAGAAAAAAACTTTTTGTGAATGTTTCACAGATCATGACAAATGAGTCTATTTTTTTAATCCCTAGTTTTTCATGTTCTCCTCGGTCATTAAAAGTCATCAGGGCGACGACTGAACGCGGCCGTGTGTGTCATGTTTGTAAATTAGACCTCGTCTGCGTCGGGCAGATAAGAGAGCAGAGCTTTTAACAATGTTTCCACGCTATAGTTTTTTAATGTATCCTTTAAAGCAATAATTCAGTTGGCCTTGTTTCCGTCAGACATCCTCCCAGACTATATGAGACTACTGTTCATTTTACGCAAGTCACGCAACAATGAGTTTTGGTTTTTAAAGACGTGTGGAAGCCTGTCTTATTGTGTTCCTTATTTTGTTGGTTTCCCAGTCTGAAAATAAAGACAATTTGTACAAAACAAAAACAAGAAAATGAGAAATTCTTTAAAAATAAAACGGTTGTGTTCATGTTCCTGTTCTGGATTTACAGGTACTGTTAAAGTAAGAAGGCGATAAAAAAGCATAAACAGCAGGAGGTAAATAATGTATTTATAAGGAAAGTAACGAAGAGAGTGGGCTGCACCGCAGGATTTCAAGTGCTGCAGAAAATTATTCTTCAGGTAAGAATAATGCGGCAAAAAAAAAAAAACATTTTAAGAAGCTGCAGCCATTAAGAAATCAGTCAACCGTGAACTCACTCCTTCTATTGATACATTTCAGGGACAGGACTGGATTTGAGCAGCTCCAGATCAACAGGTTTGCTTTAATCCCTTGTTTATACTTGACATGGTTGTAGAACAGTAAGTCTCCTCTAAAGATGTAAATGACGTTACAGGACCATGCATCAAAGCTAAACGTTCTTTATTCCGACCTGGAGTGACGAAGCTCTCGTCTGTGTTGGCTTTGATCTGATCCACGCCGCAGACGCTAAGTTTCTATAACACTGATTCCTGGAAAAAGCCCTTGTGCGGAGAAAAAGCCTTTTGAAATGCTAAACTGTCTTGAGCAGCTATTAAATCTGCACTGTGCATTATGTCCTAAGTAGAAGGAGTTGTTCTGCCTCAGAAAGAAATGGAATACATTTGGGATCAATTAGGTCTAATTGTGAAGTGTTATGGGACGAAAATTCAAATGAACTGCTTCACATTTTGTTGTTTTTAAAGCAAAGAATGGAAAAAGTGAGAGCAGAGAATGACCTTTCATTGATCTTTCAGTTAAACTGAAGTTTAACCTTTACACCTTAGACCAGGGGACGATTTCAGTCTGGACGTCATGTTGTCATTTCTGTTGTATTCAGAGAACGAGACTTTTTTAGCAAGACTTAAGTTCTGTTTTCAGTTTTTACACTTACTACACAAGGGGTTGCCCAACAAATCAATGTTTTCCATTTTTCTATTTCACCCTCAGGCTGCATCATTTATTTTGTCCTCCTTCACCGCATCCATCAATCTCCTCTTTGTCTTCTAACTGGTAGCTCCATCTCTAGATTCATTCTTCTACCAACTGTCCCTCCTCTGAGTGTCCAATGTCCAAACCATCTCAATCTGTCTTCTCTAGCTTTTTCTCCAAGCCTTCATGTGTGTGTTGTCCCTCTAATCACCTCATTTCTGATCCTGTCCATCCTTGTCTCTCCTAAAGAGAATCCTCCACCTCCAGCTCTGTCTCCTGTCTTCTACCTATTCCTAGTGTCTCTAACCCATCCATCATGGCTTGTCTAACAACCGTCCTTTGTACCACTGAGTTCACATTGTAGCTGTTTCTCCAATAGTCAACGAATGACAAACCTGGATAATTAACGTTTTCTCAGGATAGATTTTTGACCAGACCTGCAGTTTTAAAACTGGAGAAGGTTTTTTTTTTTTTCTTTCTTTCTTATCTCTTCTTTATCTCTGCTGGCCTGTGAGCCAATTGAAGCCCCAGATATATGTTCTTAATCTAACTGCTGATCCAGCTGTGGCCCAACCATCCAAAGGTTTGACTTACAGCCCATGTAGAAGATGTTGCTCTGCGTAGCTCTCCATGCATTTTACTGTTGCCTTCTTATCAGCTCATTCCAGTTTGTCCATTCTCTACTGACCTCTGACAGGATCGGCATGTTTTTTTCTTTCAAGATAATCGCTTCTGTCAGAACGCCTTATTTTTCCTTCCTCCATCTTCTATAAATCCTGGTGATTTTGTAGTAAAGTCCCAGGTGATGCTGAGAGCAGCCATATTCACCTGCAACAAACAACTCATCCACAAACACTACTGAACCATATTTTACCCTCATTTTAATACTTATTTGGACTTGGCCAATGAGTGAATATTTTCCTTTCAGCTTGTCCCTTATTCAGTGGTTGCCACAGCGAGTCAACAATTTCCATCTCCCCCTGTCCTCTGTATCTTCTACTCTGACTCCAACTACCTCCATGTCCTCCCTCACTGCATCCATCAATCTCCTCTTTGTCTCCCTACCTGGTAGCTCCATCTCTAGGATCATTCTTCTACCAATGTATCCACTGTCCCTCCTCTGAACATGTCCAAACCATCTCAATCTGTCTTCTCTAGCTTTTTCCCCCAAACCCTCATGTCTGTGTTGTCCCTCTAATCACCTCCATCCTGATCCTGTCCATCCTTGTCTCTCCTAAAGAGAATCTCAGCATCTTTAACTCCTCCACCTCCAGCTCTGTCTCCTGTCTTCTACCTATTCCTAGTGTCTCTAACCCATCCATCATGGCTGGTCTCAGCTGTCCTGTAAACCCTTCCCTTCACCAAGCTTACACTCGACCAACAAGTGAATGTGTGCTAGTTATCTCTGTGGACGTTCGGGAAACAGCTGTATTAAATGAGGCCAGTAAATGTATTTCAAGTGGCATAAACCGACAAAAGATCCGTCCTGTAGTGGCTCGAATAAATCAAACCAATTCTTTTGTACCTGCTCTACTGCCCGGGCTAATGAAATGGGAACGATCTGGTAACGTGTGTCATACAGTGATGATGGATGGAACATTCACCACTCTCATAAAACCTCTCAGAAACCTCTTCCTGCGATAGAGAACATTCATACAGAGGAACTGTGATTCATTTCTTTTTATTCTGCCGAATCTATGACTTTTGGGATTTGCCACAACGAACGTGAGCTCTAATCTCGCTTTCCTGAAACTAATCACAGCAGAGAACAAGGAGTGTCAGGCACCCGCTCTGCTGCTCATTCACACTAATGAAGAGAGTGACTGAAACATTGATCACAGCTCCGACCCACTCCCTTCACACAGCCCGGTCGTTATTCCCTTTTTTTTTTGTTTCCATATCACTATCTTAACGAAGCCGTGTCACGACGCCGTCTTTGTTCACCGGGCCACAGAACCAAACGTTAGCGTATCATTTAGCTCAGTGATGATGGACTGTGTGGTCTTTTAAATTAAGAAGAAGAAACTCTTCATGAAGATACGCAGTGTTTTACCATTGAACCCCCCGCCCCTCAGAGCTGTTCTAATCAAGTGGTCCACCGTAGTGGAAACTCTTATTTCCCCGTGGTTCGTGTCTGTCATGCACACGGCTACTGCTGCTCATGGATAACGAATTCTGATTGAAATGGATTTCAGATGGACGAGGGATCAAGAAGACACTGAACTCGTGTAAACTAGAGCGGCGAGGCTTGGCTGTGTTTGTGTAGCTCACAGCAGCAGAGAGGTGACCTTTGTGGTGGACAGATGGTCTTTCCATGTGGGAGTCTTTAAGTACCCCTGTTTCCTCAAACAATCTTAGAAGACTGAGGTTAAATGGACACTTAAAACTGGCCGCAGACGATCAGTTTGGTGCAAATGTCAAACTCAAGGCCCACAGTCCAAACATAGTCTGCCAAGTCATGTTGTGAAGCCAATGGGAGTTGATTAGGTCTTTAAGTGCTGCTGAATTGACTGATTTTTATTTTATTATTATTATTATTACACAGCAATGTAACTTCAATAAATATTAATAGTTTGCAGAAATATTTATTAATATATAAGAAGTTTTGTTTATTAAGTCTTTCAGTTTAGCAGGATGTCGGCTGGTTTAGATGAGTATGTTATATATGTATTAGCAGGGGTTCAGAGACACTAGGAAAAGGTAGAAGACAGGAGACAGAGCTGGAGGTGGAGGAGTTAAAGATGCTGAGATTCTATTTAGGAGAGACAAGGATGGACAGGATCAGGAATGAGGTGATTAGAGGGACAGGGGGAGAACACAGACAGGAAGTTTTGGAGAAAAAGCTAGAGAAGACAGATTGAGATGGTTTGGACATGTTCAGAGGAGGGACAGTGGTTACATTGGAAGAATGATCCTAGAGATGGAGCTACCAGGTAGGAGACAAAGAGGAGACTGTTGGATGCAGTGAGGGAGGTAGATGGAGCTAAGAGTGGAGGATACAGAGGACAGGGAGAGATGGAAATTGTTGACTCGCTGTGGCAACCCCTGAAAGACGGTGCAATTTTAACCCATTTTGGATTCCTTCCACGATCGGCAATCAGGAACGATTTTTGTCTTGAAACGTGTTGAGGCACCGAGGTTACGACAGACGATTATCACCTCAACTGTCTGTCGTTTGAAAAGAAACAGTTCTGCCGACTGGCTGCCACGCTGGACTGTACGAACACAGAAACAAAGGAGAAAACAACTGACAGAACACACTCCTTGTTCGTACATGTCATTGTCGTCACCTTTTCTTTTCTTTTTCTTGTCCATTTACAAGGGCACAGATTGTCAGGGAAATCTGTTTTTTTTTGTTAGTAAGCCTTATTCTCATCGGGCCTTGGAGAACAACGGGGAGCATCCATGTACCTTCCACTGTTGGCATCTTTCTCCTCCTCGTCTTTAATTGCATTACATTATATTACATCACAATAGACTTGGAGGACACATCCATCCATGGCAGCTCCGTCTACAGGAGTCAGATGTGTTGTGTGTGTTCAGAGTGTGAGCAAGTGAATCGTGAGCCGTGGACTGATCCACGTGAGCAGCTGATGTACACCTGCCTTGACAAGCTATGATATATATATTTGTTGTTGTATTTCTGTTCTGTCATGCTCCGTTTATCTATGAAAAAACACTGAGTGACAATTAGCTCTACTGGTCATTATCACCACCTACTGTTAGGGAGTTAAACGTGACATGTTTTTAAACATTTTCTTTATCGCCCCAGGACCCGGCAAAAACCACTCAGCGACGCAAATTTGGGTGGTGACCCACCAGTTGAGAATCACCCAAGACAGTATCTTCATATCTTCTTCTTTCGGCTTATCCCGTTTTTCAGGGGTTGCCACAGCGAGTCAACATTTTCCGTCTCACCCTGTCCTCCGCATCCTCAACTCCAACTCCAACCACCTCCATGTCCTCCCTCACCGCATCCATAAATCTCCTTTTTGGCCTTCCTCTTTGTCTCCTACCTGGTAGCTCCATGTCTAGCATTCTTCTCCCAATATATCCACTGTCCCTCCTGTGAACATGTGCAAAGCATCTCAATCAAAGCATGTCTTCTCTAGCTTTTTCTCCAAACCTTCCTGTCTGTGTTGCCGTTCCTGATCCTGTCCATCCTTGTCTCCCCCAAAGAGAATCTCAGCATCTTTGACTCTGCCTCTTGTTTTCTACCTATTCCTAGTGTCTCTATCTTTAAAGTATCTTCATATCTAACTATATAAGACTCATACTGGCATTTTGGTTAAATCAGTCCATTACACCAGCACCACCTAGTGATCCGATGTAGTACTGCAATTGCACGTGCAAGTCGTCTTTGCTTGAATCTAGCAGGGTTGTCAAAAAGGCCCTGCTATTTTGTGCGCCCCCTGCAGCCATAGTTATGTCCCGACCTTGGTATAGTTGTCATCGAGGGAGTATTTTTAACACTCCTGCCTGTTGCCATTGATTGATCTATAAATCAATGTAATGACAGAGGAGATGGTTTGCAGTTTCCTCTCCAACTTTCTGATGGAGTAAATGTTCTCCCTTCAGAAGTAGTGTGCAGATCAAATCAAAGATATTCACCCCTCAGTCTGATAAGCCGTTGGAACTTCATTGGTTGCAGACCTTGCTTATAATTACCGTAGATAGCGTTATGAGATTGGACTCCTTGTCCAGTGGTTGGAGAGCTGCTCAGGAGCCTCGCAGCGCTGGAGCAACAGCTGTGCAGCGGCCGATAAGACGTAGCCTTTTCTCCCGCAAATGCATGTTTGCACATGTGTTATATAAGTAGCTCACGCAGAGCATTAGACCCTGGTAATGAAGAACACCGGGAGGGTGAGTCACTGCCTCGAACGTCCCTTCGATCGTACTGTTTGCACATGATGAGTTCCGAGTACACACCGTGGACAGATGGACGGGGCTTTTCTGTGTGTGTCATCAGTGTAAATGGTCATTTTAGTAAAGTGAGCTGAAATCATCTTCCTGCTGATGTTCACGACAACAGGTGAGTCTCATCAACACATGATAATATGGACACTTTTCTTCCCATGGTGATGGTGTCTGTGTCCTTGTCATTGTGTCAACCACGAGGAGCCGGTTTATGTTACGAAACAATATTTAAAGTTTGAAGTCATTTTATGAATCAGAAATGTGACAAATCTTTTAAATAATATCTTTTACCCGTTTATCATCAGCAGTCTTGGAGGTTGTTGGTTCTATTGCAGGGCAACACAGATTACAAAAGTTGAATGATTGGCCCCTCGGGCCCAAAGCTTGGGCTGGTGTTGACCTGATCATTAGGAAGTGAGGTAAGTATTGCTAACAGGTGCAGTATACACATTGCATATATATGCACTATTACAACAGTGCTTCTCAAATAGTGGGGCGGGGCCCCCTGGGTGGATGCAGTGCAATGCTGAGGAGGGTGCATGTGACTCTGGGGAACATGCTTTTTTTTTTTCGCCGTACTACAATAATGTGTAATTGCACATCCACTCCACTAGTTGGCAGTGGCGCTCTCATTGCCCATAGTGCACGGCGAGTTGAACTATATCTCTTTCTTTTTGTTTTCTTAATGTTGACAAAGATACAATGTTATGCAGAGGTGTACCTAGAACTATTTTATAGACAAATGCTGTTATTTATAGTAGCGGCGGAGAGTGGCTGGTGGGGTCAGGGGGGCTAATTGTTTTCTTCTTGTTGGGGGGGGCGCAACCGAAAACTGACCTATAACTATTTCAGCTACTATAGCTTGTCTATGCAGGTCCTTAGTCATCCAGATTATTTAATCCAAACAAGTTGAGGTACATTGAGGGCAACAAGACGACATAGTTTAAAAACATTTCACCTCTCGTCCAAGAGCAGTCGGGGCAAACTAAGGCCTGGAGTCCAGATGTGGCCCATTGAGCTGTTTAACAGGGTCCAAATGATATAATTTCTTTATGTTATCATTTTACTTCTGCCTTTTCGTGTTTTCCAGTAGATGATGTCATAAAGGGTTTTAGAAATGTCAGATTTTAGGTTTATACATGACTTTTATCTTGGTTCAAAAGAACGATCCATGTCTTTGCTCTGAACTCAACCCCAGCATTCAATTTTAGAAGAAGAAGGAGAATTCATTTTTGTCATTGTGACGTTGTGATTCACACCACTTCTTCAGTTCTTTTTTTGGACATTACTATTTTACTAAATTATAGTAAATTATAGTAATCTACTATAATGAACTCTACTCTGTTCTTAGCACTGTCACTTTGAGACTGACCTGGGATCAGGGGTAACTTATTAATTCAGCCCATGTCTAACATGTGTTGTTATGAAAATTAAAAAAGTTCTACTATGCGTTTTGGCCTTTTTGATGCCAAATTTATAATTTTTTATTCGCCCACGGAAGTTACATTGCTGGGCAACAGTGGAGGTCTGGTTGTAAAGGAAGTGGGCTTAGGTCCACAAGGCTTCAAAATCGAATCCACCTACCTCCAGTGGGCTCACCACCCACAGTATGGACTTAACGGGATGGTGTGATTTGGGTGGCTGTTGCAGAGTGTACATCAGACCTGGTAACAGATAAGTAGATAAAATTAATAAATAAATGTAGCTACAGTAACTACGTACTAGTTCCAGTGATCGTAGAGCAGTGGAGCTAGCTTAGTGGTGGTTTGTACACTATGACTACCACCCTGCACCTTGTGATAAAATAACCAATGTTACACAGTACTTGAAATAACATTGTGTGAAGAACCAGTCCTTTTATTTGTAGTTAAGTTCAGTCCATGTTTTTCTTGCTACTCAGAGAAATTCCTGATTTTTACAGCATCAGCGTCAGTTGATAAAAATATCCCAAGTTGTACTTCTACTAATTTAATATTCACTTCTACACGATGCTCTTAAATGCCGTGTCTGGTGATTTGTGGCTCTGTTAACGTCGAGCTAAGTTTATGGGTTTTTGAGCCTCCCACCACTTCTGGCTGTTGGCTGACAGATGGCTCCCAGTGTGAGTCATTCAGAGCCCCTCAGCGGGGAAATAAAAGTAGTTGGTGCCTTAAGACGCTCGTGTGTTTGAACGTTCCTCACTTATTATAATTGGACCAAAGAGAAAACTGAAGTTTTCTGTAATCGTCTCACGCAAATGATTGCAAATAGCTTAAGTTGTTATGTTTAGTTTAATTTTAGATATTGGGTGAGCACTTTATTGTACACAGCTTCAACTGCACACTGGTAGTTTGGAGGGTGGTGGTGGTGGTGGAGGCGGGGGGCGGGGTGGTGCGAGCAGCCTCAGTCACAGCACGTAGACATCTGCTTTAATGTTGGAAATTACACAGTTGCTCTGTTGTGGTGCACTGGAGCCAAAGAAGATCAATTCTGTTTCTGCAGATTGCAATGGCGAAGCAACGTTTTCTATCATCTCTTGAAAATGCACCGTCTCCTACGCAGACCAAAGAGCAAAGGGTTTCAACTCAACATCTGCAGCAATCACTCCACCGATGGCTACTTTCATCTTCGCTCTCATAAACCCCGCTCTCTCCTAAAACCGTTCTGGTGTTTCTGCTCCCTGAGCTGCACTGAAGCCGCGTCACTGTCGACGGATCACAGGTCAACGCAACAATTCAGTGTAGCATCTCATCACCCTCCGTTCTGTCTCCAGGATCGATTTCCTGATGCTAATTCTCCTTTCGCTGCTTGTTTGGGAAACTGTCATTACTGATTCTTCTGTATAATCATAGAACACGTATTAACTATGAAGATCCTGCTGCCGTCGGGGTGTGCTTCCCATACCGGCCTCACATTTGTCCTATAAAGCACTTATTGATCTTAAAGCTGTGGTTTCTGCTCTGCTGCCTCCTCCTACCGGGGTCGCCGTGGTAGCAATCAACCCCGTGACCTGGCAGGTTTTCAGACAAATGTTGGACTTTTTCCCCCCCCTCTTCCAAACTGCCATCATCCATGACGGATAGAAGACTCGTGGCTGGAGATGTGTGTCCTGGCTTTTACATTCAGCCATAACAAATCTGATAAAATATCTGGTCTAAGAGACGCCCCGTCCTCCCTGCACCAGGCCCAAACCCTCGTTCTCTCATTTATCTTTCATTCATCTTCATCCACTGCCGGGTCACGCGGCAGCGGTCTCCACCACTGTCACCCAAATCACACTGCACCATACTGTAAGCCTTATTGCAGGTGGTGAGCTGGTGGATTAGATCCTAAAATCCTTCAGACTCAAGTCAGCATTCTTAATCCCTGGTTCTTCATGTTGATAAATCATCAGGGAAATCTTTGGACATAAATCAACATTTTCTTACATTTACTTCAATCGCACTTCAATGTAATCACTAACGTCATGGGAAATGTTTCTTAAAAACCCTAGGATCCGAGTCTTTTGGGAGAAAATGTGCTCGGGGCAGAGCTCAGCTGTTGTGGAACCTTATCCATCACGTTCCCACCGTAATTTTGACTGAATGTACAACCAATGTTACGGCTTCAGAACAAACTGTCAACAGCCTGCGAGAAGCAAACGTTTTTGTTTAACGTTCCCTGTTTTATTCCATCTCACATCAAGATAAAAACCATCACTGGGTAAAGATGATGCTGTTCTTTGTTTTGTCTGATCGTTATTTTTCAGTTCATGTATATTTAAAGAGGTCAACATGCTGTTTGGTTCAGTCAGTTAGTCGCTTTGAATTATTTATTTAGTCGTTTTATCAGTTATTTAAACAATTTCAACTGTGTATATTTCACCGGATAGAAAGTTTTAGCTCTGAAACATAGAGAAAATGTCGAGTCATTTTTTCCACCTCACACTAAAACTGGTAAAAGGAAAAAAAAATAAAAAATCCATCTCTGTGTGATTGAAGTCTCAGCAGTGACTGGTGCTGCTGTACAGTATGAGCCTCAGAGAAGTAATCTCGGTAATAATTTGTCGAGTTGTGTTTGTTTGCTTCTCCCAGACCACATCGGTCTCTCAGCACAGGGTGAATTCTTGCGTGTGTGCAAATAAATGAAATCACCAGATATGCCAAACCTGAATTATTTATTTCCTCCACCGCAAGACAAACATGGCAATCAATCGGAGAGTTTCTCCATCTGTAGAGACGTTCGTATCGATAGTGATATTAAGATTAAATAGCCAGTATTATTATTCTGCTTCTTCAGAATTTTCTCAGACATGTTATGGACCCAAACTATTCTTTGTCTGAATAGTTGTAGATGGAAATATGTTGTCGTGAAAAACAATCCAGTAGGTGGCACTAATGTAATGAAGTGAGGGCCAGGATGATCTTGCATTACTTGTCCAGATTATTCACTAGCTTCTATCATGCAGTTTAAATAAAACACAGTTAAAGAACTACTCTTTTTGCATCTTTGATAATTCTGTTGCACCCGCCACCAGATGGCAGAAGTATTTTTTTTCCGTTGTAGCAAAATAGTTAGTGTTTACTGGCTGTTCACCAGTCTCTATGCCAGGGATTCTTAACCTTTTTGTCACCGAGGCCCAATTTTTTCAGTGTCGAGTGACCTGGGGCCCTGAATAATAGCAGTTTGCAATTTGCACAGCCCTCAAGGGGGCGCTTGCGGCCCAACTCTGGGCTGGGGCCCAATGGTTAAGAATCCCTGCTCTGTGCTTCTCTCTTGTATGAGGTAATGTTTTGCAACCCTGGTTAATGCTATTATATTTGCATCCAAATTGCAAACTTAGCACCCTCTCCTGGGGAGAAATGAGCAGAAACTTGTTTAGTGGGAAAAAAAATGATAAAAACAGTTTCAAGATAAGTTTTGAGAATTCAATTGTTTTAATCATGTTTTGTACACACGCTTTACAACAGAATTTCCCAGACTCTCAGTTTATTTTACAAAAATAGTCCAGTACCAAATGAGCCTTCACACGTGGACACAAACTATCATTATTATTTGGGCTGATTGACGCTGGTATGGAGTCTTCTAGGTTTTACCTTGGTTATCAACTAGGGATGTCTAAAATTAGCTTTTGGCTGTTATCCAATACGACGATATTGTCCCATCGCTTCATTTCTGATTCCGAGATCGTTATAGACCTGGTCATATTTGTCTGTACAATATCTGTATAATATTAATCACTTAACTGAAATGCTGCCATCTAGTGGCTTCCAATCTAAGATGCAGCAGTTTGTCCCAATTTTTTTTTTTAGGTCACAAATTATTTGGTAAAACCTGGGAAATGGGGTTTTCGTTATCATGAAAAAGTGATAATAATTCTTACAAATGTTACATACTACTCTGCAGTCATGGAAAAAATGATTAGACCGCTCTTTCTTTTAATTTCTTGTCCATTTAAAAGTCTGCTTCCACTTAATCTACATGAATATGGATAAATATAATAACAACAAAAAAGGCTCATAATTCAGTTTAATTTCAGAGCTGATTTCTGGCCATTTTGCATGGTTTTATTGACAGTGACAAAAATCACTTCCGTTCCTACATCACTAGCAATAACATTGTACCGACAAATACAGTGCCTTTAGTCATTGCATGGTTTTGTGTTCATTGTTTCCCCTGTCTCTTATACACATCTAGATGTGTATAAGAGACAGTGCGTGCTCAGCGTCCAACGCTGAGGTACAAGTATCTGGTGTCATTGTGCAGGGTAATAAATAACAACACTCCCAGTGACAGAGATACAAAATGTGCTGTGGGATTTAAATATAGACGTGTGTTATAGGTGGAGGGGCACAATACTGCAATGCATCGATAAGTCAGAAAGCCTGGTCAACACTTTTTAAATGAAGTTGCCAACAATAACCCTGCAGCTGAAGGTTAGGACACTGAATATTCTACTAATTTGTTTATTTGTAAGATGTGTATAAGAGACAGAAAACAGCAGAGTGGTTTAATAATTTTTTCCATGACTGTACTATTCAGCCGATAACATCAGCCTGATAATAATGCACACTCAGCACATATATTATAGAAAATATATTACAGATACAGTCAGAACATGTAACATGTCACCAGCAGGGGGTCCTGTATTACAGTGATGAGCAAAGTGTCTGTCTGTATTCACTTGCCTGTTAAAAATTCCAAATCCTTGACTATGAATAAAATATTCACCTCGTGTATTTGTTTTAAAATATTAATATCACGTCACGTCAGTGAAGTGGAGTGAAACTCCAGACACAGTCGAGTCACAGTATTTGTTGATGGGATCAGTTTCAACGTTTCCTCCACTTGATGAAGTCGGTCGATTTTGCAAGGTGTCTGTCGTCCAGAAACCCCGTCAACGTCCCTGACTTGCTTTACATTGTGCTCTCATTAAGTCCTGTCCTGCACATTAATATTCATTTGCCTCCTTCCTCAATACCCTAACCCCCCTGGGACCCGTGCCCAACAGGGGCTTTTAGGGTCAGGGGCCACTACGCCGAGCAATCTACATCCGCATCAATAATCCATACTTCATTTTACTAACTCATTACAAATGAACGCCCATGAGGCCTAGGTGGAAGTTACAGGAAACAGTCATGTAAATAACATCTATAGTAATTATAAAAAAAACATGAAAATGTGTTTTTTTTTTTTGGTAATATACAGTATGTCCTCTGCTTTGCAACTGTAGGTGACAGCAGCACTTTACAAAAAAAAAGGATGAAAGCACTTCTATACAGATCAATAGGCAAGAGATGACAAAAAATAAATACAAAAATCACTTTTCTTCGTACAAAACACAAACCTTTGCAGTGAAACATGAAGCAGAATAAGGCGATTATGGTACAATCTGTCACAGCACACAAGAAACTATATTACATCAATGTGTAACTGTTGCCACACTGAGCGTTCAGAGTTTCTTACAATGCCTACGGCACATACAGCACTTAGTGAGAAAACATTTTCATTTAGAGTAAGGGTTAATGATGCAGAGGCTGTGACAGCACATCAACAAAAAGACTGAAGCGAGTTACCTGTTACAGTTACATTATCTTTTCCTACCCTTATTAATGACGATGATTCTACTATTGTATCAAAATGTGTCATAAAAAGAATATTTTACTAATTATTACCTATTTTTGTTACGTATTCTACACCTTAAAAGACAGACTTCCCTCCTTATTTGTATATAAAATAATGACAATATGATTTTTATAGTTACACGGTGATAATCTTCTGGTGTATGATTTTGTTACTCTTGTTCACAGTTTTTCGGAAAATGTTTTATTTTAATGAAATGCTTCGATTCACTTCCATCCCGACACCTGCCCTGGGTCGAAGGATTACCATTCACCAGGACGGGTCAGCACGTAAATCAACAGCTAATGAGCTGAGTGAATCCTAATTATTTACAATCATGATTAGTCGTGATAAATCATCTTTCCTGTGATTAATCAGATCAGTAATGTACTTAATGGCCTCCTGCAGCTCCTTACTGTTAACTAGAAAGCAAGAGCCTACAGTAGACCTTAAAGCGAAACTGGACACATTCACCAAATGTGTCAGTATTTTTACTACATAGCGCTAAGGGCAGCGAATGAAAAGCTCACTATTGCCTAAAATCTACTGTAAAGTCAATAAAAACATTCATGTTAGCGTTTTTTTTAAGAAATAAAGGACGTATTTACATTTTATTTTTATATAACATTTGCTTTTTACAGGAATCCTGCGCCATGACAGCTGCATGGCTTCAGGCTCTAGTACTGGACAACACATCCTTTTACAATAGTTGATATTTACACTGTGTGTGTGCATTCTTTGTAATTATTAGGACCTGGCCAAACATCAGCGTTATTGTATTGTCATTACTTGTCCAGCGAGGGGGGAGCAACAACATCGCCTTCAAATGGGATTTACAGGCGGGGATAATAGGAAGATGGATGCTTTTTGGGCATATGGGAATCAGTGGGAGGGGCGGGTTGTCTTTCACTAAAAGATGCACAGCCTATTCAGTGTGGTCAGTGCATTGTGCCCGACTGCAGCCAAGCTGTGACAGAAAGGTAGTCAAAAATGACCTGCTTTTATATGGAAATGTTAACGGCCCAATTTAGGTTTGCACAATCACAGGTTGATGGCCGTCATCCAGTCACACCACACGCCAAATGTATTGTATTTCACTAGGAAAGTAATTTTTTTTCCCCGATTTGGAGTTTAGCCACTGAAAAACGCCTTGTCCTCCAACCTCTCCACCTCAGCAAGGATGGAGACACATAACTGCTTGGCAAGATAAACTGAGATGCATGTCGAAGTGGGATTCGCCGTATACGTCTCCTGTGGCCCAGCTGACGAAGCGTTGACGTGTACCGTGAAGGAGTGCCGAAAAAAACTGCTGCACAAAGAGCTCTGATTGGTCAGGAAGGCCAGAAAAGCACTTTTCAAATTCCAATCATTCACAGCTCCATTGATTCAACAGTGTTTTTGTACAGTGGGTGGAAATGTATTGCTCTGAGGCCGAAGTCTGAACTCATCAGGTTTCACTTTAAGGCTCCTGAAAACTGTTCGATATGCTAATGGCTTGTGAAAAAGCCTTCTTTGGTGATTAACCCAGGTTTAATTAAGTTTTATGAATGTTTGATGGAGTTGTTTTTATTTGTTGTTTATATCAGTGGTCCCCAAACACTGGGGCGGGGACCGAATTCGGTCCATGGGTGAATGGATGCTGGGCCGCTGAGAAATAATGTTTCCTTTTCGCCCCATCTAGCTATTATTTCCACTTGATCCATACCCATATCGACAAAAGAACTGAACAATAGAATGGCTAGGATTCCATCATCAATAATGCAACTATATTTGATTGGGAAATACTTTCTCAGTGAAGACAACAATAAACTCAAAATGACGCAGAGTCATCGATAAAAGATTCTGACCTTTTATACCATTCTGGTAGGAGAAAATTATAGGGTGGGTGCACTTGTTGTGTGTATGCACAGTTAATTTGGGTAGGAAGATTTTATAGGTAGGAAAATATTTCAGAACACCGGAAATTAACTTTTAATATGGGGTATTTATCTGCCTCAACTTAACGACCGGTGAGTGAAAATAGTACAAGAAAATGGCGCAAAAAGGTTTGGCACCACTGCTATAAAGAATCTCAGTCACAGTTTCTCAGCCTATAAGTGAACAGATCAGTGATGCAGTTTATTTTCCTGCAGCTCGTGTCTGACTGACTGAAGTGATTTTAATCTCGGTCATTTTTCTCCTGTTGATTCTCTGCACGTCTGGTGCTGTCACCGCCCATTTTTCAAGATGACCTGTGGCACTGCGGTGGACAACCAACTAGAGCTATGATGAATCCTCCTCTGTGACCTCATCTTTAACGTGTATGACTGATATCCTGCAGTCGAAATCTGAGAAACTACGTTGACATCGATCTTCCGTTGTTTACCTCATGTGGACAGAAAGTCCAGAGAGTGATATTAATGCACAGTGAGTGTTGTTTACAGTTTGTTGGGAAAATCTCACTGCAGAAGCAGTATATTTTCTTCATAACAGTGTTTTTAACTGCCGACCAAAATGGAGAAACCCTGTCATTGGTCTCTGGCGAAACCTTTTAATTTATTTATGGAATATTTGATTTTCTCCATATGAGCCACAGACCTTATGTTAAAAAAAGTACACACATGAGTGTAGTATGTGTGTGCGTGTGTGTCGGTATGGGTGCACTATAGATTTTCCATATCTGTCCATAGAGCCCACCACTTTATGAACATTAGTGTTTGTGTGTTTCTTTGTGTACCTTCATGTTGCTGTGATTTCTGACAGATAAATCCATACTAGACTTTGTGCCACGCTCCTGTTGGACGACTATTTCATTACAGAAATTCGAACCTGTGGTCAATAATATGATTGTAAAGCATTGGCTCCAAAGCCTAATGTATATTTATAGCCTCAAACTCCTGTGGTGGAAAACTGGGTTACTTCGGTTTGAGGGTCCTCCTGGATTCTCCGACCCCCAAACTGAGCCATGCCTAGTCATGCCGGTGGTCTCCCTGTCCCGTCAGGAGCACAGACGGAGGCTGGCTCCCTTGTGCTGTTACGTGCTCTGGAGAAGCTGCTCTGCTCAAAACGAGTGCGGTAAGGCAGGCAGAAATCCCTGAAGCACCTCTTGAAGTTCTCATCCAGGAATGCGTACAGCACAGGGTTGAGGCTGCTGTTGGTGTACCCCAGGGCGATGCACAAGTGCCAGCTAGCCATCACGAACAAGTTCTTGTGGTTGATATCAACCATGGTCCTGACTATGATGAAGATGTGGATGGGAGTCCAGCAAATGATGAAGGCTGCCACCACCACCAGGACCATGCGGGTGATCCGTCGCAGGTTCCTGTCTTTCTCCTTGGAGCCAGAGAGCAGACGGACGCTCTTGAGTCGTAGGATCATCAGGCCGTAGCAGATGGTGATGACCAGGACGGGCACGACAAAGGCAAAGACGAACACGCATATCTTCATCAGCGTATCCCAGTACCACTCTGGTTTGGGAAATCTGAGCATGCAGGCGGTATTTCCTACAAGGATAAAAACAATTACAAGTTTAACCGAGGAGCATGTGGAGAATCTCATTCAAGTTAATTACCCCGATAAATGCACTCCCCTTTACAGCGTGATTACTTCCTGGGATCTACGGGGAGTTCCATCATTTCAAGTCTTTCTTCCCGCAGCAATAACAGCGCCTCACCTTTTTCTGTCACCCTGGTAACTGCCATGATCATCACAGGAACTCCGACAGCTGACGACAGGATCCAGATGCAGACGTTGATAAGTTTGGCTTTGGCAGGTGTTCGGAAATCCAGAGCTTTCACGGGATGGCACACGGCGACGTAGCGGTCCACACTCATCATGGTGAGCGTAAAGATGCTTGTGAACATGTTGTAGTAGTCAATGGCGATGACCACTTTACACAAAAGCTCCCCGAAGGGCCATGTCCTCATCAGGTATTTAGCACTTTGGAAGGGAAGAGTGCTGGTCGCCAGGGCATCAGCCAGGGCCAGGTTGAAGATGTAGATGTTGGTAGCTGTCTTCATCTTGGTGTATCTGGTTGTTTGGAGACAGATGGAGGTGAGTCTTCTTTTACCTAATTATGTCCCACAACAACCAGCAGTTTTTGTTCATTCATGTCAGGATCTGAAAACTGCTATCACCAAGCAGTTCCATTGATAAATGAATTGTAAAATTTACATCTTACTACACTGGATTTGTTCTACAGGAACTTAATTGATGGTTGTGACAAGGGATTTCCAAGATAACTTTTTTCTGATTTTTCTAGATTTGGTAATACACTATTTTTGCTTTTTTTTTTGCTCAAACCACTGTAAGGGATTTATAACATGAGCTTAAATACCGCCATCTAGTGACTTTAACTTTAATGTACAGCTGTTTATCCCCAAAACTATTTGAGGGGCTTGCATCATTGGGAAAAATGTGGGCATTTTGGGTTTTCATTACTGGAAAAAAAAAACGATAACATGCCTGTGTGCTCCGTCATCTAGGTCATTTAACCCATAAAAGTTATTTGAGGGCAATTGCACACAGTAGGTTTCTTGAAGACATTGCATCTCTCATCCAAGTCTTCAAGAAACCAATAATCTCCTGATGCCCTATGAATTTTTGTAAAAACCATTGCAAGTCTTAAACATACTGCATAAAATGCTGATATTGGGCCAATTATATTGGTTGGCTGTTATTACTGAACATCCTTAGTTGTAAGAATACACTTGCGTCACAAAAACAAAGCAGGCAACATTTTACTTTCATTCACTTTATCGTTAATTTGGACTAAAACACCTGGTTCGGGGACCACTTCCAGTTCATGAACATCCAAAACCATGCCTGCGGCTTGATGTCAGTAATAATTAAGTTAAATGTTAAATGATGGTTGCAGCAGTGGACCTCTGGTATAGAGAGTCCATTAAATCTAATCTTGAAGGACCACCAGGGATCGAGGCAGTGTTTCTCTCATAGTGAGGACAGCGCAGTAAACACACTCATGGCCAGTGTGAAGTATTGTTGAGGCTAATTATGTTTTTCCCTGACCAGTACGCTTTTCATATGAGAGAGAAAGGGGAGCACCTGGAGAGAGACCCTGCAGACTCCTATAAGACCATGTGTGTAAGCTGTTAACCCCCTCCTGTTGTTAGGCAACAGTTCTGAAAGTACTGGTGTCTCACCCCCTCACACTACCTCCACACAGCAAGGTGGCTAACATGTGAGTGAACATATGAATATATTCATGCATAGACGTAGCTTGAACTCTTTTGAATTAACCCTTTCAATTGATTGTGATTGTTCTTATCCAATCCTAGGTAGCATAAGGAGTAAATTAAAAAGTCAATTAGAGTAAATATTTGTCACTTATTAGAATGGTTAGTGGATAGAGATATTGTATCATTTTATAAAATATTGTTTGGAGTATTCTCCATTAGGGTTAATAGCTTTAACCAATTAAAAGGAGATTTTTTGGTACTTTCTTAAGTGCACATTGGTGTCACCTTTTTGTGTTTCTTCAAAAGAGTTCTGAGCCTACATTTGGGCAGGTCTTTTGTCTGGAAAATCAAAGAAGTCTGAAAAGGACACAAACAAAGTCCTCTAGTCTGATAGGATGGCATTTATTTTGGTCAGTGCTGTGAGAAATCCAACTCATCTTTGCTGCTCCTGGATAAAATAATCTCTACTCACATTGGGTAAAAGGAGTTAAAGGATGACATATGAAAAATGCATTCTAAAAAGACGAGGCCATGAATTGGAAACCCAAAAAAACACCTTCTATTGACTCAAACACATTACCTGATTGTTACACAGCACTCATGGATCTCACACCGTTTGTAATCACTTTACCTGCTGCTCACTGTGTTTTCTATTCACTCCTGTTTCCAATGTGAAAACCATAATTCTCTGCACTTTAACATCAACACAAAAGCCGACTCAGTGGCCTGTGGAGCTCAACTATGGATTAGGCTTTAAAAATAGATGGGTTTAGAGTAAAAGAGAGGAACCTATGGATCAAGGGGAGAAACTATTGGTCTAAAAATCTGGATTTAGTTTCTTTCCACTAAGTCAGTTTTGTTAATTCCAGTCCAATTTAGAGGAAAGTAGCTGATAGGGAATTAGCACATGTTGGTGGACATGTTATCCATACAGAAATGTTGGCTCTACCAAAGGCTTCCATTATTTCCCATGCCCTATTCCCTGGCTCTTTTCCATTAGGCTTTATTTTCTAATTTTATCCTAATTGGATAACAATTCTCAAAACTCGGATTTATTGGAGAAGACATGAAACCAGTGATCGTTACTGCAAACTTTTAAGGAAAATGAAGGAGTCAGATAAAAGGTCTGGTTAAAGCATAATTAATTTCCCATTTTCTGTCCATGTGTCATCTCAAGGTTACGTCCAAAAGCACTTCTTCACTGAATTTCAAATATTATACATAGAGTAGTAATAATAATAATAATAGTAATAATAATAATAATAATTCCCTAGGTGCTTTCTGAACACACAATCAGTCCAGAGGTTAATGTATCACTTTGGACTGGTGCAATAAAGAGGTATCATTTCAAGGCTGAGCTGCAGCTCATTGCTCCCTTTTCTCTCACTCTCTCTCTCTCTTTCTCTCAGTGAGTCTTGCTCTCTCTCTCTCCGTCTCCTTCTCCTTCCCCTCATACGCATTTCTTTAACAGGCAGTGGGGACACATTTTATATTGAAAACATCATTTTTTGAGATGTTGGGTTTTAAAAGGAAATTTCCTCAGTGTCCAACAGTGTTTTTTTTTTTACTGGTTAAACACACAGTTTTGCAGTCAGCTCTAGAAATTGGATTCAGGTTCAGAACTTACAATAACAGTGTTTACACAAATGCCCTGTATGTAACTACATATGCATATATATAGTTGTCAATTTTGCCTTGATTATCACTATCTTTTTATCTTATGTGTTTGCCCTTTTTTAGAGGTTGCCACAGCGAGTCATTGTTTTCAATCTTCTCCTGTTCTCTCCATCTTCTACTCTGACTACAACTACCTCCATCAGTCTCCTCTTTGTCTCCTACCTGGTAGCTCCATCCTCTAGGATCATTCTTCTACCAGTGTATCCACTGACCATGTCAATCTGTCTTCCCTAGCTTTTTCTCCAAACCTTCCTGTCTGTGTTGTCCCTCTAATCACCTCATTTCTGATCCTGTCCATCCTTGTCTCTCCTAAAGAGAATCTCAGCATCTTTAACACCTCCACCTCCACCTCCTGTCTTCTCTTTATTACTAGAGTCTTTTAGCCATCCATCATGACTGGGTTTACAACCTGTCTCTTATACACATCTGAGAAATCCAACTCATCTTTGCTGCTCCTGGATAAAATAATCTCTACTCACATTCATGTCAATCTGTCTTCCCTAGCTTTTTCTCCAAACCTTCCTGTCTGTGTTGTCCCTCTAATCACCTCATTCCTGATCCTGTCTCTTCTAAATAAAATCTCAGCATCTTTAACTCCTCCACCTCCACCTCCTGTCTTCTCTTTATTACTAGAGTCTTTTAGCCATCCATCATGACTGGGTTTACAACCTTTCAGTAAACCTATACCTTCACCTTAGCAGACACTCTTCTATCACAGGTCACACTCTTCATTAGGAATATCACTACGGATATTGAGATAATACCTAAATGTCAGAGATAAAGAACTTATGTCTGGATTTTAGGACCATCACAAGGCACAAAGGAGTCTAAGACTTGGTTCTTATAAAATATATAGTTGTCAGAGATCACTAGAGCCCAACATGAAGGTCTGACAGGACCAGGGATGGTGAACATGTGTAGGTGGATTGAAGGTTGGCAGGTGTGGAGGAGTGACAGGGATTAATTAGAACTCTGGCAAATGAACGAGACTAAATATCACTGTTATAGCACAGTCCACTGTTCATGAAATTATATTTCACGGTTGGCAACTAGATGTCAAATACTTCAAAAAACCCCTCACTGGTCTACAGTTAAAATACTGCCTATAAAATGTTAATAAACCAAATTAGATTGACGTTATTTCAGCAGCAGAAAAACACGTAAAGTGCGCGTGAATCAACTGTTTTTTTCTCCCTCCATGGTCGCCGGTTCGTCACCCAGCCTTCTTACCTGACCACACCGTACATGACCAGCACGTTCCCCAGCAGCCCCACCACACAGATGAGGGAGTAGAGAGCCGTGATGGACACGGCGAGGACGAGACCCGCGGTGTCCCTGGACGAGGAGCTGTGAGTGTCGTTGGTTTGAGGAGAAAACTGCAGGAGATCCTCCGAGGGAGAAACATTGACAGGAGTTACGGACACAGTGGGAAGCTCCGTCAGATCGACCAGCAGCTCGGGGAGGAGGGTGGACAACTCCATTTCCAAAAGTGATTCAGGTGAGGTTGGGTTTTAATATTAAAAAGAAAAAAAGACTTCCAGAACAGGTGTCAGAGTGTGGACGAAGGCTGGAGAGAAACTGAATGAGGAGAAACCAAACTGGGCTGGACTATCTCTCTCTCTCGCTGTCTGTCTGTCTATCCCTCCCTCTTTCTCGCTCTCTCATTTCACGCAGTTTTTTCTCCTTTTTATATTTTATATCCTTCTTCTTAGTTAGTCAATTGTTCTTTATCGTTTTTCTGACCTCATTTCTTATATTCGTTTTATGTTGTCACTTCTTTTTACTCATGTTTCTTCTCGTATTTTCTTTTGCCCCCCACCCCCCTTCTCTTTTTTTTCGCGGGCTTTCATTTCCTTCTTTTATGCTTTATAATATTCCCTTTAGTTCATTGTTTACTTAAATCTTATTACTTTAATTAGTTTTCTTTTTATTTACGTTCTTTTAATTCCGTGTTTTCGACCTCTTCTACTCCTTGGACTCCTCTCTCTCCTCCATCTCGTTCTTACTCTTCGCTCATTCCTTGGCCAAACGTAGTGGCGGCAGAGAGGCACGTGACCCGCTCTGCGCCTGAAGGCTAACCATTTGTCAACCAAGTTTAATTAGATTTAGCACAGAATAATGTTGGGTTCCATCCGTTTATTATTCTTGTTTTGGCTGTTGGCCTTCTCAACATTGACAGCATGAAGCTCCAGCTGACGTCCAACAAACTTATTACTGACAATTAAAGTCTCCCTGGCACCATGAACTTCTCTGGTTTGATTGTAGCTTCACGCAGTGAAATCAGTTTGACTTGAGCCGTTCCTCCATCTGGTGCCTGTTTTTAGAGATTCCGTCTTCTGCCACTGCCTGGAGCCTGATGTTGCAGGCACTGCATGCAGTGGATAATGGAGAAAGAGCAACACTTTATTAGATATTTGACATGGAAAAAAAACAACACTATCTGTATAACCCGGTAGTAATGTACTCACCTTAGTGTCAAGGTTTATGTTATCGATAATATCATCTCAGGGCGTACAAAGCTGTTTTGGTTGTTGGAGATGTATTTATATAGAGATAAAGGAACATTGAAGACCCACAAGGAAGTGATTATACATTCTCTGTTCTGAATTAACAGTTCACAGTTCAATTAACAAACAATATAAATAAATTTACCAATAAAAAATGCACCATGAAATTCTATTGTGACATCGTTAGTTATCGTATTTGCTCTTCTTGTGCTGCCAAGGCCTAGGCTGCTGGAGGAACACTCTTGGTGCTCCCTGCATGTTTTGTCCCATATAGTTAGCCTTGTCTCTAAGTTAATTTTTGCCAAATTGTAATATGTTGTTTATATCAATATTTGTTGTTTTCTGAAAATTTTAACATGTTTCTTAGTCAACTATACTATTCAGCTAACATATATAGAAAATATAGAAATAGAAAATTTCTATAGAAATTAGAAATAGAAAAGAATATAGAAAAATATAGAAAAAGGGTGTTGGCAAGTAGATCAATTGTTTACTGGTTTGATTCCTGCTCCTGTGTTCTATTCCGTAATGGATGTGCATTTTCTTTTGTGTATGTATGCTTCCATGGATAAATAAATAGATGGATTGCTGGATAAATAAATGGATGGATGGAACAATTGATCAATGGATGGACGATAGATAGAAATCCTGATGCCATATTATATTAATTTTTCTGACTTCTTGATATAAATGATAATATCAATCATGATTTTATTTCACATGTTACATCCAAAACATAACCTTCACCTCTCCCTCTGTAATGTTTTTCTCACCTCTACTCTCCCGCTTTGGCCCCTCTCACCCTCACTGACCAAAGCAGATGGCTGTGCACTCTAAATCTGATTCGGCCAGTGATTTTTTTTTTCTCTCTCTCCACTGTTGCCAAGGGCTTGTGCCAAATGTGTTCCGTTCGTTTTTTTTTCCTTCATTTTTTGCAACAATTTTTAAACCATGTCAAAAAAGCATTGAAACCAACTGAGGAAAATCTTTTAAATCTTCTTCAAAGATTTGGTTATGTGTTTTTTTTTTATCATGACCTAACAAAAACTCAAAGAAAATCACAGCAGGAAATGAAAACAGAGATAACGTGTACCAGGAAGTATTGAATGACTCAAATCCAGCCGGGTTGAGAAAACGTCAAAAAATTGTCAAACAAACTATATGATTTAGGATCTTAATAAGATTCAACAAAGGCAGATAGGAAGTCTTTTGCACCCAACATCTAATAAAATAACAGGCTTCACAAGAACTGTTGAAAGAAGCTAACTCAAAGATGAAATCCAGAGATGTGTCACACTGCTGTGATGAATGTGATAAAATCCAGTGAATTATCACAAAGCACTGAGAGCTGCTCTTCCAAAGAATCCTGACATCACTTTAAGAAGGATGTTAATGAGGAGCCCAAATCTCACCCCCCTCCGACTCCCACTGTGAACATCATTAGCCTTGTTTGATCACCAGAGCCAGTAATGACCAATGTTGAAACTGCAATCACTGTATTATTATTATTCTCAATTTTATTTTAGGTCCAGAAATATGCCATAAAACAATCTGTAGGCTGCAGTAACTCATATGTTCATTAGATTAGTGATTGAATTTATAGAGCAAATATTGAAACTGAAGGCAAGATTAGCTGAACATAAGCATGCCATAAAAAACATCCTGGTAACCAATATCCCATGGCTGCCCATTATATAGAGATCAATCGCAGAAGTCCTGTATAAATATCAAGCCAGGGCTACAGGGGACAATCAATAAGGGGTGGAGACAAATTAAAAAGTCTCCAGCGAAGTGAATCAATTTGCATTTACACATTCAAACCCTGACAACGGCCTGGATTGATCAGGTAACTTGATTCCATTTTATCTCTGACGGCTCACTGATTAACATTTGACTTGTTTTTCTCTGTTTTTTGCTCATTATGGTCCTTTGATTTGTTGGCTACATTTCACATGGGTTAAGCGGAGCACTTTGTACCCTCCTCATTTGTGGAAGCTTCAAAATTCATATGTTGCACTAAATAGTGATTTTTTCTTTTGCACTCGATCGCCTACACAGGGCCATATTGATCACGTGTTAAAAAACCATCCTAAGTCATTCATCTTGTACATACAAAAGACCCTCATGGACACAACGTCTACTTGGTTGTCCTTAAACACCTAGAGATATTTAAGGGCCTTTTAAATGTTAATGATCTCACACTTACCTCAGATGTGGAGCACTTCATACCCTTAATTCAAACTCTAGTGAGTTTCTTTAAAACCTCAAATTAACTGTAGTAACCAATCATTCAGTCATCTTCTCTTTGTCCATTGCCGGGTCAAAGGGGCAGCTGGTGCCACCCAAATCACATCGCACCATATTGTGAGCCTTCCTGTGGCTGGTGAGCCAGCACCGCAGTGGCAACTTAACAGCTGGTGGATTCGAACCTGAACCCTGTGGACCCAAGTCTGCTTGCCTAACCACTGGGCCACCACTGCTGACCTGGAGTAACCAATCAGTGAACAATTTAACGTGGCTGCACAGTCACAAAATACCAAAAAATCCTCACATTGGTTGAAATTGCCTGAATAACAGTATGGAACACAGTGTGTGTTCAAGCAACACATAACACTACAAAAAATCAATCCCTCAATTTTCATGCACTATCCTTCCCCTGGTCACTGCGACTGCACTGTACTAGCTTCTAATGAACCTGCAGATGGTGCAGGTTCCATCCTGCAGATGGTGAGCCAACTGGAAGGGTCCAACTGCCCTGAGTGGGATTTGATCTTGCCCAGGAGATGTACCCTGGAGTTCCACACAGGCATTGATTCTGTGTCAAACCACAGCATTATAAAAATATCTCTGACATTCCAATTTCTGGAGGAGTACATAAAGTAGGATGACATTTAGTAGAGCTAATAAAATGGAGATTTCTATTCTTGCTTTTACGGTGAAGTGGACCTATAGGGGCAGTGTTTACGTGGCTGTGATAAGATACAATAGGAAATGTACTCAGGAATGGTAAAGTGAGGTGCAGTGATTGGTTAGAAAGGACCATTGTGAGGTGAATGAATGTTACTTTGATGACAAGATGAACTAGTGCAGCGGTCTGGGTTTGGTCAGAGGTTTTAAGGCCAGTCAATCAATAAGTAAAAAGCTGTCATAGGGACTTGGTGATTAAATATAGGACTTCATGGTATGTTGCATCGGGACTCAGTAGTTGAGGACCAGTCATGCGTATACATTTTGTCCCCAGAGAATATAGCTACGTTCCAATTACCAAGCTGCTGTGCCTGCTGCGTGATTTATTATTTCAAGGTTTAATGACATGAATTTATGTCTTGTGGTTTTGGACACATAAATCTGTGCAAATCAGCAATTTCTAATGTGACAAATCTGGTCACTTCACTTTTCTGGAGCAGATCAATATCAAAAATGTGGCAAGATGAGATGAATGGGAGTGGTCATGTGATGCATGCAAGTATTTTCTTTACTTCTGTCCAGAAACATATCACATATGTGTATTTTATTTTAAAAAAGTTGTATTACAATCATAACAAGACAGTGTAACAAAAGTATTAACAATAAAAAATACTATAATTGTTATTATTTCTGCAAATGCAATTAATACAAAAGTCTAAGCATTAATGTTTTGCTCCATGCCTACGAGAAAACAACTAATTATGTTTTTCATCCAATCATTGTGACCCCTGCTTGTTTATTGGCTGAGATGGTTCTGATAGCCTGCAGTGGCAGTCAAGTGCGTTCTTTTCCATGGGAATCTCATTTTGTCACGACTCCCTTTATAAATTTGCTGCCCGGGTAATTACGTTGAGTATCAGTTTCATCTGCATGTGCAAACACGGCGACACAGGCACACATTGAAAAGCCTTCTCCATTTGAGGATTCAGATTTTCCTGTGGGACAACACTTGACTTAATCAATGCGGTTCCTGCAAAACCACAAAACATCAGATTATGGAGAGATTCTTATCGCTGTTCGATTGGAGGCTGACATCATGAACGTATAACCCATGAAGAGTATTAAATCATTAAATGTCAAAGCAGATGGACGCGTAAGCCTGAAATTCACATGTTTCAATAATCAGCAGATGGGACTTTGTCACAGAGCTCTTTTAATTCCTGGTCTTCATTCCTTTACAGCCTTTCGCCATGAATGTTGGAACTCAATCCGAACGTGCGACTGTGTAGCTCCATGCACTCCAACCTAATGGCTGCGTGTGCACGTCTGTTTCTGAGAGGTAAGTGTTGATTTGAGCAAATGTCAGCAGGTTAGAGAAAAACCCTGTTGTGGCCACTTCTGTTGTGTATACTAACTGTCTCCATGAACTCCCTGTGTGACCTTTTCTGAAGCCTTTTTTAACCAGCCACCATCAGTGAGTCACGACGCAGAGACAGTGAGAAGAATAGAAAGTGTTGGCTTTTGGCACAATCTCTGTGGATTTAGTGTATCCTCTAAGTGGAGAGAGTGTTCATCCTCTGTACTGGGAGTTTTTCTGGTGTTTTTCATCGTCTGAGTTATTTGTTCACGATCTTTTTATATGGGTTTTGGGCCATTATTCAAAATCTTGTCAAAACAATGCTCTACAGGGCAGCACCAGCAGATTATTGCTCTATTAATGACTCAGTTGGATAACTTACATTGGGATATTAACTTCTTTTTGAGCAAAGAACTAAGTTATTATTCTCTGTATCTCAAGAGAATAATATCTTAAGTGTATGTTAACACACTTTTCTCCAGTTCCCCTTACAACATTTAACTCAAATTAACGACTTTATTCTTGTCATTTTAAGATATTTATTATATTTATTATCCCTATGCAACAACAATTCTTTACCGTATATTCTGCATAGTCATCAAATATTTATAATTTCACACTTCAGTCACTGTATTTGTCAAGTTTATTCAGTAACTTGTTCTGGCAATAACAATTGTTAAAAAATAATAATAAATTAAACAGTATTTTGATCCTATGCGGGAATGCTGCTAGCTAAAACTGAGTAAGTCAAAAGAATGTGGTCAACAGTACGTCCAAAAATCATGTCTCTCACCTCCCCATGTCCAAATGTTCACCAGTCAGTCTGAGGCAGCCCATCTGGTCCTTCCCCGAGGCAGCTGTGGGCCTGGTCCTGGCCCCAACCCAGAGCTTTAGCAGCATGTCCATTTGAAGAACGTATGGCCTTTTGAAGAAGCTGCCCAGAGCTTTCTGATCTTCTCTGCCAATGCCATATGTCTGTCTCAGAGATTTAAGCATGCTTGTCAGAATACAAACCGTCAGTTAAGTTAATCCAGTCTTCTTGTCACCTTTGTCCTGACACAAGAATTGAAACTCCAGAAGTTCTTGTGTGTGCGAGATGTTAATTTTTATTTCACTGTAAAATGTTGAATGGAGCTCTGAGTCATGTTCCCCAACCTTTTTTGCGCCACGGACCAGTTAAATGTCTTGTACTTTTTTCACTGACGGGTCATTAAGTTGTGGTAGATAAATACCCCTTAATAAAATGAAATTTCCAGTGTTCTCAAATATTTTCCTACCTATAAAATCTTCCTACCCAAATTAACTGTGCCTGCACACAACAGGGATTTCTCAAGTGAACCCAGCCTATAACTTTCTGCTACTAAACCGATATAAAATTTTAGAATCATGTATCATGACTTTTGATATTCACTATTCACTGAGAAAATATTTCCTAATCAAATATAGTTGCATTATTGATGATGGTATCCTAGCCATTCTATTGTTCAGTTCTTTTGTTGATATGGTTATGGACCAAGTCGAAGTAATAGCCAGATGGGGCCAAAAGGAAACATTATTTTTCTGCCGCACGACACCAATTCACACTCGGACCGGTACTGGTCCCCGGACCAGTGGTTAGGGACCACTGGTTTAGAAGATATCTATTTAAATGCATAGTGGTTTTGGGAAGATGGCCATCGTCTCAAAGATATAATTTTGAACCAACCAAATGTGTGACTGACTTGGTTAGTTAGACCCCAGGGCCCGTATTTGTCAGTTGGTTTCAGTTGGGCTTGTTTAATGGAGGATTTTCTTCTCATCCCAGGTTTATGCACTTTCATCTGTGCAAATAAACCAAAGTTTGCATACTCGTTAAATCGTAAATATATTAAACATTACTTCCACCATACAGCTTTCAGCCACCAGTGTAGGTGGCTGTGAATCAATACGTAGAGGAGGTCATCACTCAACCATGTACGGTCAGAGATTTAATCACTGGCTCCAATAGTTGACATTCAGTGGAATAAATAAATAAAAGCTGTAAATTGACTGGAGCTTTTCCCATGTCAGGAAGCAGCTGCAAAGGGAAAGCAAATTCTAAATGGTTGATGGTTCCAGGAATAATACCCTATGAATGGGAAGTCTAGATTGTCCTATATTACTTTTTTGTCGATATCCAATATGGATATCAACTCCTCCAATGTCAACTCATATCAATAAAGGCCTGGTAATATTTATTTATCTATACAAACCACTATATGGGTCTACGATTAATTTAATAAGATGCCATCTAGTGACTTTCATGTTAATATACAGTTTTTATCCCGAAAACTATTTTTAGGGGTCATATCATTTGATGGAACCCAGGCATTGTGTTATCAGAGGAAAAACCAATAACTCATACAGATATTACAAAATAATATTCAACCTATAAGTCAACAAAATGTTTGACTATAGTTCAGTCATTATGAAATTTAATGTTTGTGGTGAAAGGGAGAAAAAAATAGCCACAACTATAATTGGATTTACATAAAATATAGTCCATAGTGGGATGTCAGGGAAAAATGATACATGGTGGAAGGATGCGGTGGGAAGATGAGGTCAAAGACTTGAATCTCTATAGATTTAATTAAATTTAGCCATAATGTTTGCGGGGGACTCTGTAGGGTTATTCAGTGGATGCTGTACACAGTGCTTACGAAGCTTTCATCACAGCGCTCTGTGTCAACAGTGAAGGTGGGAGGACTCAGTACACTTGAGTGAAGTGACTGACACAGCAGATCAGTCGGTGTATGTGGATATATCAGCCGTCACTGTGTGACACCTGTCTATCCCGCAGGAGCTGGGTGGAGATGTGATTGTTACATTAGATTGTCTGTCAAATCACAGCCAGAATACTAAAAATACTCAAGTGTACTAATGTGTAAAGAAACGTATAAGCTAAGAGGAGGTGTATGGTGGTGTTTATTATTTTCCAATCATGATAAATGGCGTTAATGTGTCATAAAATAGTAAGAAATGTGTCCAGACGTACAGCACCTGCCACCGAGTGTTTATGTCTTCATCTCCACCTTAGAGAGAGAATCATGATTAATGTGTACAGGCCGGGCATGATTACTCACATCACTCTTCAGCTCAAATGAAAACCTTGGGAAGCCTTTTACAGCCTCTGTACAGTCATTTCGTGGCAGGAGGACTGAGTGTGGCAGCTCTGATGCTCCAGTCTGCCAATGAGAAAGAATGATGGTTTGATTTGTTAATATGTACATGGAACATGAAGCTACTGCTGATTGATTTCCCCTTAAAGACTTTATTTTAATACTCACCCACATCGTTGCATGCTTGGTTACTTTAGTGATACACTTGCTTGGGTACATAGGTACAGAGTGAATGGAGATGTTGGTATGCTTTTCTGGTTGAATGAAAAATTGGTGAAGATTGTTTTCAACCAGATAAAATATTAGATAAATGAATCCTTGATTAATATGACTGGAGGAATCTTTATCCTTATGTCGTTATTCTTCGTTATTCAAATGTGTCGTGGTCTACGCCACGCACATTTGAAGGAATATAAGCTCCCAAACACTGATAAATCATTAAGAAAATAATCCAGTTTAACCTGATTGGTCTGAAGAATTTATCAAATTTTTAATGTGTGACAGTACAGTTGAATACCTTTCCACTAGTAGGCGTTAAATGATAGTGTAGGCTTACAAATAAGAGAAGGAAAGTGTTGAAAAAGATCATAGTGAGTTTCTTTCTTCAATTCCTGCCAGTATTCAGTGCAGTCTTCAACTAAACAGGCAGAAAATAAAGCAAGTTCATTTAAAATAGCAGTTCATGGTATTTTACGATAGATATTTTTGACAATTTTATTTTTGTTTGATGCCTTGCTGTAGGTTTTGTCCCAATTTCCCCTTTTTTTCAGTTATTTTATCAAACTCTTACTTTGTTTGTGTGTTAGCCTTTGTAAAGCATTTCTGAGATTGGCACCAGTTGCACCTTATGCACAAACCTACCAACTATTGTTAATTCCACCATATTTTGACCACAGAAGCTGCAGGTGTCCCTCTGAATATTAATGAAAAAAAACAAATGAAAAAATCTGCCACCGTTTAGTACAGACTCTTAGCTTAAGTGTGGGAGTGTTATATCTAAGCCTTTGCTAAACAACATGCTAATCAGAGGTGATTATCATAATTCCCTCACTGCACATCAGACTTAATGTGTTTTATGTCAACCAGTAAATGGCTGGTTTGGCAGACCTATGGAGGAGAGCAGAAATAATGAAGCCTAATGAATCAGGAGAACAAATGAAGGGTTATCGTCCTGGAATCGTGACAGCACCTCTGTGTTCTCCCTTGTTTCCTGTTTATCGTCTTTCCTTGTGAATTTTGGAGACAGCACCTTCAGGTGCAGGTTTGAATGTAGATATAGGAGCAGAGACCATGTGTATGTTATAAGGTCAGTCACATGTCAAGCCATATATAGTACAATCAGCCTGACCCCTATACCCCAAGGTGTCGGTTATCAACCAGCAGAACATGTAATGTCTTTGTTCTGTGATACTGAGGCGCAGTGGACACATCACAGATGACAGTAGGGTCGCTCATGTCATGTTTTTCAGCTTCTCCCTAAGACAGAGGGCACTTTGAGGTTAGAAAATCAAATTTAGTGTGAGGTTTTGAATTAAGGAAGGCAAGAGTTAGGAGAAGGATTAAGACGAGGCATGCATTTTTAATGTTCCAAGTCAGGGGACGGGGATTAGGGAATGCGTTATGGTCACGTGAAGTCTCTGTAACTCATGAAATGCAGCGTGTGTGCGTGGAGACGCTGGTGAGAAAGGGTGCTGCCATTAAATGTGATGACTGGGGCTCCCTGTGATGAGAGCGCAGGCTCTCAAACAGCACATTATTGGATGTCATCTTTTACACGTGTGAGCTTTTATGGGGGATGATACATGGTGTGGTGGTGTGTGTTTAAGGCTCGAGAACTTAAAGAAGCTCATCTGATTCTGCCATTCTCTGTTCTCCTATTTTTTATTCAGCCCGAGTCCAACGTCAATTTATTTTAACTGACTTCAATTCAGGTTGATAAATGAAGCCTGATATTAACGTTGGTGACTGAAGTACTTTTAAAATACCTGAAGGAGCCGTTTAATAATTTAACAATGCATCCCTGCTCCTTTAATGTTGAAGGTCAGACTGTGATGGATGTTTGTTAGTATTTGAACCCTGCTGTCTTTCTCTCTTGCCGTAAAGGAGCCGTCTGTAATTTACATAATGTACATGTGAAGCTAGGACTCGAGTCTTTAGTACTCACAGGGACAAAGCTGATCTTTGATCATTGGCTGCTAATTACTCTTTCTTCTCCAACACACTCCAACAATGAGATGTCTTTCTGCATACCAAGTTATGTTTCTTGGCTCTCCACAAACCAATTATATTTTTACATATTGTGAACACACAGGAGTTACTTTATATTAGATTTTTCTGGCCATGGAATCTGTCTGTTTGATTACTGAAATATAAAACTCCAATATAAACGGCTTTGATGAGTCTTTCCTGCGTTTCCCACAAGGCTGTTAAATAATATCTTCTATTAAATCTCTGCAGGTGGATCCCACACTGTGATGCAGTCAGAGAGGATATGAAATAAAGTGCCAGGCCAAAAAAAAAAAGTTCCAATGCAATAAAGCTCAACACAGCTTGGTTTCCAGGGGCAAAATATATGCATTAAATGAACAGTAACGAAGCTGAGCTACTATTATCTGCATGAATAGATTAATATACTGCCACACAGTGGAGGGGTGACAAGTTCTCTTCAACAAATATCACTAGTTCAGTCGAAAAGTGTTGCTGATGCTGCTGTGTCATGTAGAAACATCAGTGTTTTGTTGTTTAGTTACTTTATGAGGAATTTAATGAAACATTGAAACACAAAAAATATGTTTTCTTTAGAGACGTCTGATGTTTACTTCACGTTGATATTGTCCCAACACTTTTAGTCATTTCTGTTACCAATATCGACCGATTCTGATACGCCACTGCTTGCCTCCAAAACTAAGGTAAACATCTAAGCACCCTATGTTTGATTGAATCAATTTTCTCAAAAACCACACATTGTGTTAAAGCAGTGGTGCCCACACCCTTTTTTGTATTGTGAGCTACTAGGCTGGAGTGATCTACCTAGATTGAAAACTCTAACTATATTTATCCATATAAACTGGATATAATATTCTATACATTGTTATATATTTGTTTTATTTTACGACTCAATACTTATACTTGATTATCATACAGCCTAGTGATTATTATCTTGAAATACAATTTTATTCCTAGTTTAATTACTAGTATTGTTTTTACAGTATGTTGTTGCTCAGGATCCATCAGATCTACTGGTAGATCCCAATACTTTGGACACCCCTGTGTTACAGGATTTTCATTATCGTGAAAAAGCCAATATGGATTCTACTGATATCTTTAAACTATTTTTCCGAGCTGGCTGGTTCTCTAGTACTTAAGATGAGTGTTAAATTAGTTTGTTCCCATTTGTTTAGCCAAGCTTGTATGTTTTTGGATATCATTATGGAAATAATGATATGAGAGCATTGTTTTCAGGTGAGTTAGCCATTGGCGTAAGAGCTCTGCTCACTTTCTGTTCAGCAAGCTGTTTTCAACTCGCTGATATTGTCTACTCTGTATCACCATATTACCCAAACCGTTGTGACTTATTACTGTAACAACATTATTGTTCAGATTGACTGAATCAACAGGGTTGAACTTTGCAGAAGCCAGTACAGAAAATTGAAATCCTTATTATTTTATGAGTTTGTATAAAGTCATTTTTCAGTGGATACACTTTTCAGTGTGTTGTCTCCATAGCTATGGCTTTAGAGGTGTTGAAGTCATCAGACTGTATGTTGGCAGCTGAAGTTTGATCACAGGCTTCTTTTGAACATTTTGTTTGTTTGGAATAAATCTGGACAAACCGTGTGATGCAAACACCCAATGGAAAACCATCCGGAGTAAAATCTCATGAATAAACAATTCATTTAGAGGTGGTTGACTGATTTGTATGAATCTAATCAGTCGCGCACACAGTTTATCACACACAGAGTTCCCATTACAACAGTGCCTGGGATTGAAAAGTTACTGGTCCTTACCTATTTGCTCAGCATCACTGGGAGCGAAGTTATTCATTCATGACCTGAACTGAGAGTTTCCCTTGATTGTAGTTGCATTCATTTTAACTAGAAGACATTCCCTACAGTCACGATAGCTGTGATTGACAGATATGAACGTAAACCCGTCTCCTGCTTATCATTTTTTTTCTTTTCCAGTGGCAACCAGCAGTAAGTGGCAGTTCCAGCCGACAATTAGTTATGCAACAGTAACTGTCTTTGTCTGGGATTTAATTGTTCTTTTTACTTATGGTCTTATAGAGACAGGGAGCTCACTCACACGAAGAAACATCATGTACTAATTGGAATTGTTTGTACTTGTCATATACATAGTGTTCACCACTTTTTGACAGACCTCAAGTGCCAACGTGTCACTTTTGCTGGGCAAAATAATTGCACAGGAATAATGAATAACAAACTGTTCAAACTCTGCTTTTGAAAAAATACATTTCAAAATGTGTTTTTTTTCTGGATTCAGTGACTGTGAACACTCCACAACCCACATCGTCCTTCTCCAGCTCTGAATGATAAATGCATTTAGTCCTTGGCCCTTCAAAGGTCGAGGACAGACTGCATGATGTGTTTGTCTCAGTTTGGCTGTGAGACGTTAGGTAACAAACTCTGATTTATCACTGTCAAAAATCTGCCTGTGTTTAATTATCATTCCAATTCCTTCTTATGGAACAACTGGAGAAAGGTGTCAGGAGTCATCTGTGATGGAAGAGAGTCAACTAAGGTGAAGGGAAAGGTTTACAGGACGGTTGTGAGACCAGCCATGATGGATGGATTAGAGACACTAGGAATAGGCAGAAGACAGAAGGCAGAGTTGGAGGTGGAGGAGTTAAAGATGCTGAGATTCTCTTTAGAAGAGACGAGGATGGACAGGATCAGGAATGAGGTCATTACAGGGACAATACAGACAAGAAGGTTTGGAGAAAAAGATAGAGAAGCCAGGTTGAGATGATTTGGACATGTTCAGAGGAGGGGCAGCGGATGCATTGGTAGACAAATGATACTAGAAAAGACTAAGAGGAGATTGATGGTGCAGTAACGGGGGACATGGGGGTACTGTAGTTGAGTAGTAGATACAGAGGACAGGGTGAGATGGAAATTGTTGACTTGCTGTGGCAACCCCTGAAAAAAGGGACATGTTGAAAGGAAAAGAAGATTCCAATTCCTTCTTCATTGGATAAGAAATGATTCTAACTTGCACAAATATTCAGAAATGTCCTGCAGAGAAATCTGCATCTGTTTTGATTGCCAAGCACATACACAGGATGCTGATTGTTCAATTGTCTCTCGAGGATTTTCACCATAATAGAAAACATTCTAAAATGTCCCTTGTAGGACATTGTCCCCACAACAATTGCCATGGCTATACAAAGAAGAGACCGACACACAGGCTGCATATTTTTCTTTGTTCTAACAGACTAAATTCTCGGCCTATTAATTAATCTAAGACAAGAGTAGACCCGTGACATACCTTAACCTCATTTAGCATCCTGCACAAGACGTCAACAAGGGTCTCAACAACATGTCCCCCTAATTAGTGTTATTCATCAGGATAAGGTCAAAGAATATTTTAAAGAGAAGGTCAGAGGTGTGAAAACTGTACGTATGTTCACACAGTGGAGAGAAAAAAAAATGTCATTTTGTTGTAGTCATTCCTCACAATCTGGACGAAAGTCTTCAGGGTCACACGGAAATTGTAGCATGGTGATTTATTGGTGAGGTTTTGATGTAGTGATCGATGTTAGAGAGAGAAGCAGAGCGAGATAGACAGTGAGAGAGGGAGAGATGTATTATGTAGTGTAACGTATTGTTTAATAAATCTTACTTCTTAGTGGAAGTACAATGAAATAGAAAACAACAAAAAATGATAATTATCATTGATTATTGCCTGAAGAGTTTCATGACAAAGGTGCGGGTAAATGCTAATGAGTTTTGCGTAAAGTTGATTAAAACACATGCGTTATAATTATTTCCTTAAGCAGTGAAGTGAAAGTTAAAGATTATTATGTCTAAAATTACTACACAGTTTTCAATAACTGGTGCATTTGGGGTGAAATGGGTTGTTTAAGTAAA
Source organism: Paraplagusia blochii (assembly GCA_016785265.1). Lineage (NCBI taxonomy): Eukaryota > Metazoa > Chordata > Actinopteri > Pleuronectiformes > Cynoglossidae > Paraplagusia > Paraplagusia blochii. The sequence continues at coordinate 158,442 of JAFBJS010001191.1, forward strand.
CCTGCCTTGAAAACTGGAGAATTTGATTTTAATTCAGATTTTTAACCTTAACAGTGGGTTAACCTGTCCTTCAGATATTTAGTGTCTTTAGTCTTGTTTTGGAGCGCAACTATACTTGACCCACAAAATCACTTTCACCGT
>JAFBJS010001191.1:159548-185027 GCA_016785265.1 Paraplagusia blochii
TGTATAAGAGACAGGAAGATAATCCCATTTATGGAAACATCATCTATGAAGAGACGGGTGAGTGTGTTAGGTGAAAGGTGTGTTTGTTTGGTTGTTCACATTTACTATGATGTCGCTGTCGTTTCTCCTCAGACACACGTCTGTTGGCAGACAGTGGTCCTCCTCTCCACTCCTCATTCAGCTCTGTGTCCGGGAGAGAGCAACAGAGAGTCATGTACACCGCACAGGTAACACACATGTCCTACTGGAGTAAAGATACTGTTTAGCAACATTTTTTATGTCAATTCTAATTTTTATTATAGCATACATTTAGTTAATCTATGACTAAGCTGAGTTTAGATGAGGTGCAAACTAAAATCTCCAACAAACAGGGATGTCCGATACAAACATTTACTGATATCTGAATTTGGTTATTTGGTCCAAACTATTTATTTACAATGTTCACTGTAAAAGAGAGGTGAAGAATCCAGGACAGGCAGGATGGAAAACGTGGAGAAAATTGTCAGACGAGTATTAGTTAAGTTGAAGGAAAAGGTTTACGGTACGGTTGTGAGACCAGCTATGATGGATGGATTAGAGACACTAGCAATAGGCAGAAGACTGAAGGCAGAAGTGGAGGTGGAGGAGTTAAGGATGCTGAGATTCTCTTTAGGAGAGACAAGGATGGACAGGCTTAGGAATGAGGTCAGTAGAGGGACAACGCAGACAGGAAAGTTTGAAGAAAAAGCTAGAGAAGACAGATTGAAATGGTTTAAACATGTCCAGTGGAGGGACAGTGGATACATTGATAGAGATGAAGCTACCAGGTAGGAGACAAAGAGGAGATTGATGTATGCAGTAAGGGAGGACATGGAAGTTCAGAGAACAAGGGAAGATAGAAAACATTGATTTGGTCTGGCAGCCCTTTAGAATAGAATAGAATTGTCCTTTATTGTCATTGTACAGGGGTGAAAGATACAACACGGAAAAGAAGAAGTCTTAAATTTCTCATTCCAATGTTAACCCATGCAATTATATGCCGCCGTTTGTCCCCAAGTCTTAGGACTATACATGCAAATCCAGAATATTTCACAAAAAACACATGACATTGGATTTTCATTATCATCCTATCACATCCCTATTCACCTAATTCGCACTCCCGCTGATAATCCACTTGCTCTGCACTTTACACCACCGGTCACTTTCGTAATCCTGTGTAATGACAATTCTATGTCAAACTCAAGGCCCGAGGGCCAAATCCAGCCCACCAAGTCATTTTGTATGGCTCGTGGGAGTTTCTTAACTTGATGAATTAAGAGTTGTTTTATTACACAGCGATGATCAGTATTTGTCATTTGAATAGGTTATAATCAACTGCAGTAAAATTAAAAGTCTTTCATTTCCAACTAGTCTTTTATGGGAACTATATTGTTGATGTGGCCCTGCTGGTAAAAATTAGTTTAACGCCACAAGGAGATGCTACTCAATTTCATTGTGCAAATGTTTTTGTAACAATGACAATAAAGGCTGTTTTGATTCTAATTCTGAAAAACTTTAAAGTAATTTCTTATTTTTTTGTAGTCATCGATTTGTTAAAGCACATAACGTGGAACTTTTATATTGCCATTTTTGTCCTCAACAAATTGTCCATGTCCAATATTGGACATGTGAAGAAACAGTCAACATCAATATATTACACAATAATGCTGTTGTATTTAAAATAGGACATACTAGAAATACTCTATGACAGCCCAATTGGACCTCTGCTTGAAACATGGTTTGTAGATCTTTAAGATGAGTTGACAGCCAACCCAGCTGTGTCCTCTACCTTCTTTGACATTTAGATAAACTCTCACAGCTCAGACATCAAGGAAGGTACAGCATATGTGATGAAACCCAACTGTCTTCTAGTTTCAATCTCATATTTAACCAAATGAAATCTGGGCGTGCACCACTCACAAAAATAGAACACGTCTTTATCAGGTTTTAAAGGTATTTTCTGCCATCTAGTGGTGAATAAATTTTTCCTATACGAGGGTGAATTGACATTTTTCCACCGTATATAAAAAATAGTTTAGTTTAGTCTTTAAGCGAAGTCTTTTTCTTTAGAAACTCTTATGAGGGGTAAGTCTTACGATAACACTTTGTCCTTAAAAAAACAACAGAGATCACTTTGCTTGTTCTTCCAGCAGGAACCGCAGGACTGTTACGCCAATCTCGCCATCAAACCTCCCAGAATACAGTGCGGCGGTAGTTCGCCACAAACACCACACTCCAGAGGTGGGAGTCCGACAGAGGAGGCGCCAGAGGCACGAGAGCAACAAGCGGGTGGAGGAGAAGAAGAAAGAGACGCAGTGAAAGAAGAAGAGGAGAACGCCGGGAACCCCGACTTGTCAGAGTTGTACGCAACCGTACAGACACAGCGGTCCAAAGTGGTCTGCACCTCGAACGCTGGAGAGGAGTACGCCAACCACCTGTGAACGAGGCGAGGACACACAGCAGAAACATAACGAGTAAGCTAGTAACGAGGTCATTATTGAAAAGGTACATGCTGTTTCAGACATGGGCAAACAGGAGCCCATTTTTTAAATCTGGCCTCAAAACTTGTCTGTACCTCGTTACTTCTGCCTTTTCCCTGTAGTGCCTCCACTCGACCAATAGAGGGCACACAACATGCTATAAGCATTAATCAGCCAAGACTTTTAAGTGCTGTCAGTAAATGACACTGATGTGCCCATCCTCCTGTTTGGTCTGGACCCCCCGTCTAATTTTAGGACTCATTGTGGGCTTATGGGTCAAGGTTTGCCAACACCTTATTCAAGGGTTGCCACAGCATCCCCCTTTCTTTCCTTTTTTTACTTTGACTTCTCCCTCTGTACATCCATCAATCTCCTCTTTGTCTCCTACCTGATAATTTTTGTACCTGTGTATTCACTATCCCTCCTCTGAACATGTCCAAACCATTTCAATCTGGCTTCTCTAGTTTTTTCTCCAAACCTTCCTGTGTTGTCCCTCTAATCACCTCATTCCTCATCCTGTCCATCCTTGTCTCTCCTAAAGAGAACCTCAGCACCTTTTAACTCCTCCACTTCCAGCTCTGTCTCATGTCTTCTACCCTTTTCCAAGTGTCTCTAATCGATACATCATGGCTGATCTCACTTTCACGTACGCTGTCTTGCTCCAGCAACCTTCTATCCTCACTGGTGATATATTTTTATGTAGTAAATGTACGCATCAAGTCAGAACACACACAAAAAAAATCTTAAACTGAAAATATATACATATCATTGTGTTTATACAGTAGCTATATATGCTTTTACCTTCTTGTAGGTGAGTCAGTGCACATTTTCTGTCAGCAAAGTTAGTTTAGTTTTCTTGGTTACCTGCTGTGAGTAAGCCATGCTGTACTGTCTTGATACTATAGAACTGTGAAGATATTATAGCAAGTTAGTAAAATAGTCCAGGATATAGTTGTGCTTTTGTCTTTGTCAATAATAATCTTAATTCTCTCTGTATTCCATTTCCTCTTTATCCTTTTTAAAGTCAATTTTACTGAAATAAAAAAAATGATATTACTTTATAAAAAGATTTATTCTTGTTGTGTTTTTTTTTATATGAGATTATATTTCAGTGCAGCCCTGTTACCACTGTGCTTCAAAGCTGCCCACTGTCCACTTTTGAGATGGTCTAAATGCAGAGCTCACATTTTGTTGAGCAGTGGTGTATCACAAGGATTTTACTTTCCTTCCTTCCTCCTCCTTCCTTGGGATGGCGCTGTGCGTCTTCTTATAACGCCACTAACGAGCAGCCAACGAGAACTGCGTGTATAAAATTGGGCGGTAGGTTTAGTGCGGACATGGGCAAATTAAAGCCCAGGCCCTCGAGCCTTTTAATGCTGGCCCAACCAGCCCTGTCCAAATTAAATAATTTATTTGTATTTTCATTATATTCCTGCCTTTTCCCTGTCCAATGCCTGCAGTTCCCAGTAGATGACGCCAGGAGGGCTATTAGAAATAAAACATTTTAGATTTTATCCATGACTTTTACCAAGACATTTATCTTAGTTTAACAAGTGCTCAATTTTTTCCACCCTTGACTCAGCCGTTGCGACCATTGTGGCCGATGAGGTAAAAAGTTTGCGCATGTTTGGCTTCGTGGTTAAGGACGCGAACTTGGGTTCGCGGGGCTTCAGGTTCAAGTCCACCAGACATGCCACTGAGCATGGCATCGTCCCCACACAGCGGGTGTACCAGACAGTTGCCCATTGTTCACTTTGGTGATGGATTAAATGCAGATTTAGTTGTGTGCACTAGTCAGCGTCACAATGACAAGTTGTCCCTTTCATTGTCCAAATCGTAAGTATAATACTGTGAATACTATGTGTTGACTCAAAATACATAAAAAAAAAAAAAAATTAAGGAAATATATTTGTATTATTCTTATTCTTGAGGTGTCAGCCCTGGCTGCTGGTTTAGGGGTGACAGTGAATGTTACGTAATAGTAAACATTTTATCTCTGGGCAAGTTAAGTTATTCACTTCTGTATATGTCCAAATGTACAAAAATAAATGTATCTAAATGGATGTTAAACCTTAGTTTTAAATAAGATTTATGATGATTGTCCAAAAATCCCGTCTACAGGATTCATATGATAAATAATAAATGAATGTGTATACTGTGTATATATTATCTATATGTTTATTTGAAAAAAAAAATGCTTATTTGTTATGGAGACATAACAAGCTTCAGACATGCAGTGAACTCAAAACTAGGTCTTGGTCTTGCACCTTTCCTCCAGACTCTCAGACCTTTGGACGTCACTATGTATTGTTACGTAAATCATCTTTAATGTGACATACTTTTTAAAAGAGAAAATTTTCCTTGTAGTTGTTGTCAGCACATTCACTGATGGACTTTAAACAATCTGCAACCAAATAAACACGATATTTGTGTGATTAGATAAGGCATGGTGTCGCTTCAACACACAGCATCCAGCTCACATTACATGTCCTGAGGAGCATCCAGTGACCATAAGATTTTATTGGGGAATTTTTATTGTATTGATGAATCAATAAAACTTTTATAGGCACGATGGCTCCCACTTATGAACAGCGTCTTAGTTCATGGTTTCTTGTAAGATTTAAGATATAAAAAAAAGTGCAATGGGAAAAAAAACACAAGCCTTGGTGGGTTTATGAAGTTAAAACTAGGGATTAATTAAAAAAAATGAAAGGTTTGTGTATCATTTTAATTGTATAAAGTCTCTTCCGAGTTTAAGAAGGGTTTGAGAAGAAATAAAATTATAGTTCTTTGTATGATCACGTCATTAAATCACGACAAGAAACGTCTCGTGGGTTGAGAAAGAACAATTTCAGTCCTAAACTGACCACAGCCACGTTATGTTCATAAGCCCTGAGATAAGAATGTACTATGAAACACTGGTGTCCGGCAATAAAGTTACCTAATGCCTGATACAAGTAATAATGGTAAGTAATCTATAAGTATGCTCTGTTAATAAGAGCGAGAGCTCCCTCGGTGACTTTGTAATACGACGTGTCACAGTCAAGATAGGATTCAGGAAAGTGTCATTATCTGTATTTCAATTGTAATAAAAATACCACAAAACCAGATTAAAGATAACGATTTCTAGAAGTTTAACGATTTCAACTTGAAAAAGATGATGTTACGAACCAAGTATTGGTTCTATATTTCTATTTGATTACAGTTATAAACGTCTAATAGCTATGTATCTTTGTTCCTCGTTAACTGCATACCTTTAGTTATTAACTGTATAATATGTATGTAGTATGTACTCAATTATCCACTTCATTTCATCCAAAAATGGTTACTTCAAGGGCAACTGGACAAAGTATGTTTCTTTGAACTTACTACGTCCATTTGCCCTGGAAGTTACTATTTTCGGTGCGTAATAATACCTTTAATGGACATTTAATCTGGACAATAGCTAATAATAAAAAAAAAAATCACAAGACTTTTTTAAAGCAATATTTTATTAATAACAACATTGAAAGTGAACAAATGAATATTATCGACACAATATACCAACCCATAATAAATTATATTTATATATATTTAAATATATATTACATGTCAAAGTTGGCAGTGGTGGTCTAGTGGTTAAGAAAGCAGACTTGGGTCTGCAAGGCTTTAGGTTTCTTTCCCGACCCACATAATTTAAGGCTGACAATATTGTTTGATTTGGGTGGTGCCACAGCTGCCCCTGCGACCCGACAGCGGACAAGCAGATGAAAATGAATAAATGTTTAGAATTGCATTATGAATTGTTATTTGATAACTGCAATAGGGAATAAAATACATTTTCATTTCAGACATGTTTTGTTTCCTTTGGTCCATTATCTTCATGGCTCATAGTTAAGGCAACAGTACTGTCAAAGTCTGATGGTGTATCAAAAAACACCTCATCGTCAAAGCAGTCTTCATCAGATGGAGACGCCATAAATGGTAACTTCAAGACCAGACCAGTGAGGACCCCCCCAACGGCCGATGCTCCAATGGTAGCGAAGATGGCCGCCACCTGGTAGAGAGCTTGTTCCTTTGCAGTACGGCCCAAACCGGGTTTCAGTCCGGGAATCAACTGCTGCAGCTCAAGCAGCTTTTCATGTCCCTCAGGCGGAGCCCGATGTGAGAAGATCTGGTACATGCTGGGTCCGTACATCTCCTCAGTGGCTAGGAGGATTGCACAGATGCCAGCTGTGGATGAGATGAGGCCGGTGAGACCATGGAGATTGTGAATCCCGCACTGGTCTTGGATCCTCATGCGTCGGGCCATAAATGGAGTCAGGTAACGATATCCGAAGAAACAGGCGGTGCAGCCCATGATCCCCAGTCCGTAGGCAGCTGCGGGAGAAATCATCATGTCCACTGACGCACCGACCGTCACGCCTCCGGCCAAAGTCACATTCTGGATGTCAGCCATGGTGAGTTTACCTCGTTTGTTGAACACCGCTGACAGGGCGAATGCGGTGATTGTTGATGAGCTGAGGCCTATAAAAGTGTGGAGAACTGCTCTGTGCTGATCGTCACCCTTAAATGTCAGGGCAGAGTTGAACGAAGGCCAGAAGACCCAGAGGAACAGGGTTCCCAACAGACACAGGATGTCAGACTGATAACAAGTTGTCTCTTTTGCATGTCCATGGTTCAAACTTGGACGGTAAAGGACAAAAGTCACTCCCAGACCGAAGTAGCATGCAAACAGATGAATGAGAATACTCCCCCCTGCGTCATTGATTCGGATGTATTTCAGGACTGCCCACTCTGTTACAGAAAAAATGGGGATCTCCAGCAGGGCCATCACCAACAGCTGAATTGGACTGGTCTTTCCTATCACAGCTCCAAAGGAGATGAGCACTACAGCACAGGCAAACTCTGCATTCAGCAGGTTGATCACCCCCAAATGGATTTTTCCATCGTGGTAAAATTGGAAGTAGCCTTGAATCAGGATGGCCCACTGGATTGAGAACGTAGCCGTAAGAAAGTTGAACACCATCCCGCTAAAACCGTAGAATTTGAAAAAGGCCAGCAGGCAGCCAAAGCCGACGAAGATCATCACCTGCACGTCAGCAAAGTACGGATAGTCGCGGTACATGGAGTTCTCCATGGGATTGGTCTCATTGTTCTGAAACTTTGCGTTGGCGTTGTCGTCGTAGGTGACAAAAAAGCTGAAGAGCGTCAGGATGACAATCTCCATCACCAGTATGAACACCGGCAAACGCAGCCTAAGACTCGTAGACATGTTTGCGTTGATGCAGAGCTTCTACAGTGCAGTGTGTCTCTATCTGAACTGCACAGGCAACATCCCTTTATACCTCTTTTTAATCAGATAAGAACACGTTACGATACTAGTTGAACAACATGACCTAGCACACAGTTGCTCCGACTGTCCTTCATTACCCTCGCACTCTTGAATCGGTCAGTCTTACCTTTTCAGCTCGGAACGTCAGTTTTGGAACGAAAACAAGAGTTTTTCAGCAGGCCAGCGACATTTTGTGTAATGTGTATTTTTTTAGTAAGGCAATGTAAAGTAAATAAAGTATCAGTATCAATTAAAAAATGCTATTGTTATTTTGATTTAATTATAATTGTTATTTATTTGTTGATAATTGGTATCTTGACTTGAGAGTAAATACATTGTTTTTGTCACTGTCCAGCCACTTTCACATCTTGGTCATTGCATCACACACGTGTACACAGAGGGACTGATGCTATCAGTGCAGCTTCTTGGGATATCTTAAGGTCAGGCACGTTGCTCAGGGTCAATACTCATAAGAGAATCCCTGCTATGAACAATGAAAAATCTTGAAAAGATCAACCAAAACATTGGAATGGAAGGTACTCAGATAAACACATTTTGTGTACAGGATGTTATTGAGCAGCAAAGTTTGCTCGTCCATCCATCCATCGAGACATGGACGATACAGGCTTCTACAATAAATGAGATTATTGGAGAGTAAAAGACCTTTTGTCACTGTCTAGCCACCTTCACATTTGTTGATTGCATCACACACGTGCACACAGACCATCTGGTGCTATCAGTGCAGCTTCTCGGGGATATTGTATGGTCAAGTACTTTGCTCGGGGTCACTACAGCATGAGTGACAGTGAATTGATCAGTGGAAAACATTGTATTTCAGGTTTCAGGAATTAAACATAAAAATGTAGCCTGTTGTCATGAAATACATATATTTTCTCCTTAAGATATTGAGACTTGCAACTTCTTGTGCAGTGTGTTTTATTGTGCTGAAAGCTATACATTACATTTTATTGAAAATAGCAAAAATGATACATTATTGGCAGGGTGTTTGATATTGTGGCGTATACCATGATGTAAATTTGATATCTTACACTGCAACAAGATAACAAATAGACCAATTTACCATAGCATCACTGTCAGATACTGGATTGCAGGAGAAATAATTTATATTGATACTATTTTGGCACAGACTTCAGGTGAAATAAAAAAAAAACTTAATGTCCAGTGGAAAACTAAACAGGTAAACCTTGATCGTGACCTGGATGGCTGAGAATCTGATAATATCTAAATAGCTATAATCACAAAATAAGAAAAAATAAACATCAGAATGGGCGGCAACATGCGACTTGGGTCCGCAAGGCTTTAGGTTTGAATCCAAAAGTTGCCACTAAGGTGTTCTGAGCATAGCATCGTCCCTACCCACAGGTAGGCTGACAGTATGGTGCAATGTGATGGATGATGATGAAGACCCGGCAACAAACAAGCAGACAAAAATAAATGAATATCAGATTGGAAATGTTGAGATAATAAAGCATCATTGCTTAAACTTCCATTGGTTTTCTGTCTCTTTAAAAAAAGACATGGACCTGTAGTCGGCAATTAAGCTTATCTGCATGTAGGGATGGTCGTAGAGCAGGAGCAAACAAACAGATAAATACCCTTAGAAAAGGGTATCAACGCCTTTACAGTAGTTCTGATAAATGGATGATGAAAATAAGAACAACTCAACCCTTCCTCTAATTATGAATGAAGGTACGTTATATGGAATATAAGATAAGATTTAAGGGTTTTTATTGGTTCTCATACGTGCAGTGTAAAGAACATTGACCTACAATGTCAAACTCTTAAGCAGTATATTATAATGATAAGAATGTAAATATTTGAGATACTATTATTATTTTTTATGTATAATATTACATATGTTTATAATGTCAATATATGAAATATTGCTTAAATATCACATTATGTTGTGTGGCTGCATATTATAAAATGTATATGTATTTTTTTATTGATTACAATAAAACAAACAATAAATTCATGACTGGTTCACAATTTCAACCTGGTTGATCAACAAATATTCAAAACTAAACAAAAAAAAGAAAATAAAAACATCACATTGTCAAATTAATGTTAAATAGTTAAATAGCACACCCAAATCACACCACATCATAGTGTGATCCTGACTGACTGTGGGTTGTGAGTCCACTGGAGGTTAAAGAGTACATGCTGTGGAACAAAAAGTTCATATCCGGGAAGAATTCCAAGAAGGGTTCGTAGCAGAAACCGCATTAAAAATTGTGCAATGGGAAATCCGACTTTTCCCTGGGACACCTCTTCGAAAAGGAAGATTTCTTTCTCACATGCAGAACACAAACCAAGGTGCAGTTAAGAATTGCAAACACAATAAGTCACAAAGGGAATCACCCAGAGATTGATTAATATTTTCCATGGTCAGATTGAAATCATTTACAGCCGCATCATCAGAATATTTACGTGTCATCATTTTCTGTAGAGACGAAGGTAATTAGATGAAACAAGTGTCATGTGAAAAGCAGGTAATCAGAGATAAAGTTTATTCTGTTGATAGAGTTTATTGAGTAGAAAGTTTGTATCAAAGATAAATGCTGATAATGGAGCGCCACATGGCACTCCTATTAATCTCATATTGTCTCGATAAATGATAATGTTTTGCTGTCAAGGAGACAGGTGTTGATGATTAATGATTTCACAACTTCAACCAGTGTTTTTTATTAAATAAAGAAAGTTTGTTTAATTGTAGTCCATGGGAAAATAAGGTATATAATATTGGATGGGTCTATTTCACAACCAGCAAACAGAAATATAAATACAAATACTGGTGCTTTATATCCTGCTGTGTTTTATGATTATGATTGTATTGGACGTTGTCAGCACTGGTATTTTTGTTTTGTGAGCTATTCACAGAAACATAAATTGCCAGAGATATAATAGGACCTAACCTTAACTATTAAATGTTAATTATTTAATGTATTATCACTATATTCCTTAAAAACACTCTTAAAAGTCATATTCCAAACCTCTAAAACCAAAATAAATCTCTGGTCATTGATATTATTTTATTTACTGCAGGTGCCAGCGATTTTTAACATTTTTTTTTCAAATTGTAAATCACTGTAGATCAGACCAATTATTTTGGTGGGGCTTTTCTCCCTTTTACTATTTTGTCATGGGCCACAGGAACTAAGATAAATGATGAGTAAGGTATAGAATAAATGCTTAAATGCTCAACTGCTTTTAGCCTCTTGTAGATTTTCTATTGGGGAAATGCTGGCTTTGCAGGGAAAAGGCAGAAGGATACTGATAATATAAATTAATCATATAGTTTGGACAGGTTTGGTGGGTCGGATAAAAAAGAGAAAAGGGCCGCATGCGGCTCCCGGGCCTTTGTTTGCCGAGGTCTGCTTTAGATAAACGCTCTCCAAATGTAATGTAAAGTTTACACAAGCAAAGCTGCCAAAAAAACCGGGAACATCCACTGCCGTTGGGGGCACTCGTTACATGGTTTTTCCGTTTGCCGCACGCACTGAAATAGAAACGTAGAAGAAGACAATGAGGAAAGAGGAGGCCGGGTTCCCAGAGTTCTCAGCACTGCCAACGTATGCAAACAGAGTGATGGCTACCGGTGTTTGAAACAAACACCCTTTTCTTAAATCCCCCGTTCTGTGTCAGTAAATCATTTTTTGTCCCCGCGAGAGAAGAAAACATCCTCCGCCGGGGTTATCAGCGGTGCTATCGGCTCTAAAACCAGCGTCGTCTTCAGTCTCAGAGAGGTAACAGAACAACATAGCCTTTGGCTAACGTTAGCATTTATGTTCACCTGCCATTCCGAGTCCATTGGCGTAAATGCATTAGATTTGTTCCCGGCGTTTGATTTCAGAATAGCTTTTTTAATACATCGTCTTATCCGACAGGTCTTAAAATTTGATGCGCTTGGCCCTCTTCGTGGGTCTATAATGTTGGTTACGACTGTAGTAATGACACGACGACACTTTTTGTAATTCCAGTGATACTCCGTTTAAAATACCGACTCCCATACTCTATCTCTATGGAGTTACAGGTTACCTTTAAATTAATTTACATTTAGATGTTTAAATAAAGAAGTCACCACTGTCTGAGAGAACAGTGACAAATATGAAAGCGATTTTAAAGGAGAGATGGCAGAACCTTCAATCCTTGGGACTTACTGATTTTCTTTGGTAACCTAGTAATTCTTTTCAAAATAATGATTCTGTTGTCAGTACTCTTACCTTTCCCAATATTCTCTAATTCATTCTGTTTATTCCGTATTGTCTCGTGTGTAATAACGTGTAAAAATGTAATTATGTCATCATAACGCAATTTAAACGCTTGTAAACTACAATAACGCATTTGAACCTATTTGCATTAAGCGCTTGCTTTTTCAAATTAAATGGTCAATTTAATTTGATAAATTTTGTTAGACCATAATAAATTAACCCAGTACAAATTCAAAAATAGTTACTGCAAGGGCGACTGAATATTGTAGGTTTCATATTTAAAAAGAAATATTTCAAAACACTGTACAAAGCCTCTTTGAGGTTAAATACTCAGACTAGTACTACTCAAAATAGTACAAGACATTTAACCGGTGCGTGGCGCATAAAAGGTTGGGGAACACTAACCTAGAACATAATTGCTATTTGCCATGTCTTTCAGAGTGGGTTGAAATGGCCAGTCCAAGGACCAGAAGGGTTCTAAAGGAAGTGAGAACTCAGGATGAGAATAATGTGAGTTTATTTTGCCACACACCCCTACAAATAACTACTTGATGTAATTATTACATTTACCAGTTTAGAAGTTGAACTGTGATTCGGATGAAAGTACACAATAACTGACACAATTTCTCTCAAAATCGATACAAAATCCTAACTGCATGTTTGTTTGTTTTTGCAGTTGTGTTTTGAATGTGGGGCTTTTAACCCTCAGTGGGTGAGTGTGACTTATGGCATCTGGATCTGTCTTGAATGTTCTGGCAAACACAGAGGCCTCGGAGTTCATCTCAGGTATGAACCTGGACGCATACAGGTTGCGTTTGTAGCTGACCAGTGGTAAAGAACATTTCCATTTTAGTTCCTAATCTCTATGTGTGTTCCTTAGTTTTGTGCGCTCTGTCACTATGGACAAATGGAAGGACATAGAGCTTGAGAAGATGAAAGCAGGTGGGAACGGAAAGTTTCGCTTGTTCCTCGAACTCCAAGATGACTATGATCCCACCTGGAACATGCAGGAGAAATATAACAGCAAGGCTGCTGCACTGTTCAGAGACAAGGTTAGCTGTGTGAATCTAAAATACAAATCTTTTACTAAATCAAAAATAAAAATGCTAGTCCTTTAACTAAAAACTTTCGTATTTATTAAAGGACATTTGTATCATCTGGTATGTAATTTGCAGAATCTTAAGTGGTTAATTTAATGCTCTAATAACTTATGTCCTTGGTAAGAAAGTATAACAAAGGACTTTGTAAATTATGGTTATGTCCTTATACTTTTAGAATAAAATTAACACCTTAATATATGTTTTTAATTTGATATTAATATTTTAACATGCGTTACTGCCAGTGAACTGTGAAATGTCCCCCCCCCCGTTTTACTTAATTATTATTTATTAAAAATGTCTAATAAGGGGGACTGACAGGCTAATATTGTTAAAGTTTAATAAGAATGTTCTCAGGTGATGTTTTGTAAAATAATTTTTCTCTATTTATATTTGAATGATTAAGTGAAACAAACTGCTAAGATGTGTGAGTCCTTCTGGCTTTATGCAGAATTACATGCGCTCATTGTTAATGTTGTCACATGACTTCAGAACTACTTTAGATGCTTTGTTCCTACAGTTTAAGATGCAGCATGAGACAATATCATGCTCAGAGTTAACGTTACATATATCTTGTACAGAGATTAGACATCTGACCAGAACTAATCAAAGATGAACTCAAAGACAATTAAATCATACTCTTTCATAAAAAAAAAAAAAAAAAAAATCCATACTTCAGCAAGCTTTTGGTAACAAGCATGAAATATCTATCCGTTAGAGACAAAGGTGTTAATTATTGTTTAGTCTTTGTTCAACCGTGTGACCCTTTATTTTGATAGAAGCTATTATACAAAGTAAATTTGTCCTACCGGATTTTTCACACATTTCTTTCTTAAGCTCAGGGCCTTGATGTTGACTTGAAGCTGTTCGCAGTTCACCTTGTGCCAGAAGGGAAGTGAAGTGAAGCCGTGGCTGGTTTGTGCTGAAGCACTAATAAATGTTCTACAGTCAATAAGAAAAGGTATGTCTCAGAATGTTTCAATTTCTATGATAAATTTGATTTATTTAAAAATGAACTCGTTGCACCGAGGCAGCTCCGTCTCAGGGTAATGACTGAAAAGACTGGTGTCTTCAATCTGGACTGTAAATGTTTTTTTTTTCCTCTACAGAAAGCCACAAAAAATGAATGTCACAAATAAAAACCAGCTTTCTGAGCTTTTGTGGTGATTTTACGAGGCTCAGTTTGAAGTAAGTCTAAAACAGCAGCAAACTTTTTATGATTCATATTAGATGTGTATAAGAGACAGGTGGAGGGGGCTACAGTGGCAACCAAGAAAATCGCTACGTTGGGTTTGGCAATACAGTGACTCCAGAGAAAAAAGAAGACGATTTCCTGAACAATGCAATGTCCTCTATTTATACGGTACTTTTTAATTGCTAAGTTACGGCTATTAATACGGATTTGTCACTTCCACTCTTCCTGACCATGTTTTTTTTAACAGGGTTGGAGCAGTTTCACAGTTGGTGCCAGCAAATTTGCCTCCATTGCTAAAGATAATGTAAGCCTCTTCATAAAAAAAGATAATTGATTTTGCTGGTAAATAAAAATTGCAAATGCAAACCAATATTTTTTCCTTTGTTATCAGACTACAAAACTGGCCAACCAAGCAACTCTAAAGGTAAGATTAATGTTGAAATGTGCATAAATATTTCCCTTTTTCTCTTTGTGAATTTGTAATTTGTGAGTTCTAACAAATATAACTACTTTTTACACATGGCCTTCTTTGGATGTAGTTGAGGGGGTATAAAGCTCCCCCAGAACCGGTAAAGCAGATAGCAGGCGCATGTAGCTTTTTTTTTTTTTTTTTTTCCTTATGAACCCATTTCATTCACCATCTTTATTTTTTGGCTCAATATGTGCTGCAGCTTATACATTTAAAACATGAACTGGAAAGCATCAATAATATTTTGAGTTTGGCATTGTCTTAAATCCATACTCTAAACCAGTGGTCCCCAACCACTGGGCTGTAGACTGGTACTGGTCTGTGGGTGAATTTATGCCGGGCTGCAGAAAGAAATAATGTTTCCCTTTGGCCTCATCTGGCTATTACTTACACTTGATCCATACCCATATCAACAAAAGAACTCAACAACAGAATGGCTAGGATTCCATCATCAATCATGAAACAAAATATGATTAGGAAGTATAGTAGTGCAGAGTCGTTGATCTAAGATTCTAATTTTTTATACCCGTCTGGTAGCGGAAAGTTATAGACTGTGTGCAAATCCTTGTTGTGCCCATGCACAGTTAATTCGGGTAGGAAGATTTTATAGGTAGGAAAATATTTCAGAACACCGGAAATTTGATTTTATAGGGGTATTTATCTGCCACAACCTGGAGACATTTAACCGGTCCGTGGCACAAAAAAGGTTGGGGAACACAGTTCTTCACTCTTATTTCATCCTCACTTACCCATTTAGTTGATTTATTTGTTCGTGCATGACATTTTTTTTAAGTTAATGTAAACTGTGCTGAATGTGTAATGGTTTCAAAAACTACTGTCTACTGTGCTTTAGATGCTGATACATTTCCTTTCTCAGGTGAACACTGTTACTAATAATTCATGAAAATCACAGCTCCTTTGTAGAACACAGTGGCCTTAAAAATACTTGTTTTTATAAACCAGACAGGGAAAATGTAAAGGCTGAAGCAGGTTTACAGTTCTTTGTACCATTACACCCTCGGGTGCTTGTTCGCCGTTGTTGTGAATGGGGAATGGTGGGTCATTTTGTGCAATGGTAGAAGAAATGGCTCAGTTTGCTGCACTGCCTGGAATGTACTGAACCTGTTTCATTCAAGTTACTTTTCCTCTCTGACTTTCAACTAGGCCACAGAGTTAGGACAGACATTAAATGAGAATGTTATCAAACCAACCCAGGAAAAGGTAACAGTGCTGTGTGTGGTTGTGGATATGGTAGCAGGGTGCAGTGCTTTAGGGAATACACAGCTTTCCGATGTACGATGTCCACTACTTTCGTCACTGCTTGGCACTTCCACCGCTGCTGTTAAACGTCAGCTTTCATTAGACGGCAAATGGTATTTTGGGTTATACTTTTTGTGAACGAATGCTTAACTTTCTGCACTGTCACTGGATATTACTGCATAGTGAAGGGATTATGTATATATGTTTATATATATAATATGTTAAATAATTTCTTCTGTCAATTCAAGAAAAGAAAAATCGGATCTGATGATCATGAAAACACAAATAGACATATAAATGCAACTTTGTCTCAAAGACTCATCCTTGGAGCTCTTCACTTGACGATCATCTGCTTGTAGGCATCTGCAGTGCGGCATGTTGTTTAATATGAGCCTTTCTCTTATTTTGCATGATTTCGGTCATATCACAGTGAGTCTTGCTTGTGCACATGTGCTTTCACAGACTTGTTCTAACCCTAATTGTCAAGTGAGCAGCTTCTAAATGGGTCTCGATGAGCTTCAATGTTTGTTTAGATATTTTTTTTTTACAATTGATTCAGTGACAGTGAGAAAACAAAAATGCTTTTGTCGTCTAATGTGCTGCATACACTGTTATATAATATAATGTGGTGTGGTTTGGTTCTCTCTTTCTCCTTTTACACAATATTAATTTTATTAATGTTTTCAGGACAATTATCAATAATTTGTAATTAAAAATCATGTCAATTTACTCATTGATTCTTTTCCCAACACTTAAAATTTAGTTCTCACTGTATGGAATTTTCTCCGCTATGTGCTGTTCGTCACACAGTTGGAGATTGTTCAGTTTTTATGAGTTTTTAAAAGTTTCCCATAAATTGATTTACCTCGATGCAGGTCAAAGATGGCAAATTACTAGATGAAATGACAGTCAGCATCACTGGGCTGGCAAACAAGGTAGGACAGGCAGATGTCTGCCATGATACAGAGCTGCAAAACCACTCTCTCAGGCCAGAACAGCAGCCCATATTTTAGTAAGAATATGATGAAACCAGAAGACAATCCCAATTCACCTCCTGGAAGACTGGTTTTGCAGCATGTGACAGATGTTCATGAAATGATACTAATGTTTGTAATCTCATTTCTCTTGCTGCCCTTATTGTTATGGTGGTGAGTACTGTGTTAGAAAGTGATTTTACTTAGTGCTGTTGTTACCAAGTTACAATTAGGATGTGATATTTGTCTAGTCCAGGGGTCTCAAACTCAAAAAAGTTGAGGGCCGCCACCCACACTATCATTTCACAGAATGTCCCCATCGGCTTTCAGTGTTCAATACTGTTCTATAAGAAATTATATGTAATACCACACTGAATCAGAAGGGGACTGTGGATCAGGGTTTTGGGAACTATAGGATTTTAGGATTTTACCCTTAAATGTGGAGAACAAAATATTTTTATAAATTCAACTGTCACTTCATGGTGGGGGCCGCAAAATATCGTTTCACGGGCTGCAAATGGCCCACGGGTCGTTAGTTTCAGACCCCTGGCCTAGTCTATTTTATTTAGTTTGTAGTTAATGTTGCTATCAGTGATCAAGACAAATCAACATCCTGAAATATGACAGGAATTATTTTTTGTATTTTGCTAAAATATAGAATGCGTTGTTAGATGTATGTGTTTCACATCTATTGTTTATACCAATATTAATGGAAAAACGTCAACAAATATGTAAAAGTAAATCTCAAGTTAGTTTACTTTAGTAATTTTCTTGCCATTGCCTTGTTGAACGTGTCATGAAAATCCCTCTGTTGCTCACTCTCTCTGTTGCGTCCTCTCCAGTTCCAGGGAGCTGGTGCAAAGTTGACAAACATGTTCACTGGGAAACCAGAAGATGGGTAAGATTTAACTCCAGCCACATTATTCCATAAATCCCTAATTCAAATGAACTATTACATGAACTAATGAGGCTTGGCTTGACCTTCTGATTGTAATCAGCTCTGCTGGAGAAAGCTATCAGAACATGGACAGCAGCGAGGGGTATCAGGGCGGTTCTGGCCAGCCTATGTCAAAGGACTTTTGGGAAACCTTTGGCAGCAACAGCTCCTTAAAGGCCAAGAAATCTCCCAGCAGTGACAGCTGGACCATTGCTGATAATTCTACAAAGAAGAGCTCTGACAGTTGGGACAATTGGGGCTCCGAGGCGGCGTCCAACAACAAAAACAGCACGGAGGAGAGCTGGGAAGCCTGGGACAACAACTGGGAAAATGCAGATGGTAAGACAAAGAAGAGTCCCACGAAACCTGCTGAGGACAACTGGGAGAATGCAGACTGGTAGTGACTTCATAACCATACCTCACACTTCACCCCACGGTCCCCTCCTTATCAGACTGGAGTCGTCTTTGAATTATTTCTGTCACTTCAGTCAAAAGTGTATTAATTTATACAGTAATCCTAGGAAAGATTGAACAAAACTGAAGGTAACGATATGAGCTTATACTAAATAAATAAACTCAAGATATAAAAATACCATACAACGTGCATCGTATGCTGTATATTAATGTACATCAGAACACAACAGAGAAATAAGTCAGTGTAGATATTGGATATAAATTTACTGCCTGAATAAAATAATACCCATAATGATGAACAAGATGTTGTTTATATTCTATAAACAACATCTTCTATATTCATGGGAATATTCACTGGTTTTGAGTAATCAGATTGAAGTGATGCATGAGATTGACATTTCTACAATGTTATTATGCATCCCTGGACAACAGAATTAGACCAACTGATCACAAAAAAAAAATAGTGATCAAATGCTACTCTTATTCCTTTTTTGTTTCTAATATGTTATACAAAAGTCATTATTTTGCTGTGCTACAGAGACCTTAACATTCTACCACGCAGAGCTGAGGGACACTACTTTGAGGTTGGTCTCTGATCCACGCTGGGTTTGTGTTACTTGCGAAATTAAAACTTGTCTCAAAGTGATTTATTTGTTCTTACAAAGATTGTTTATCCCAAAAATATATTTTTTTTCTATATATCTTTACTCTTTTCTATTGTGTAACGTTACCTTATGTATTGTCAAACGACTGAATCCTTTTTACGGACGGATCTGTGCAACACTCTTCATCAGTAGAAGTCTTGTTTTATTTTCAATTAATTACATAATTATACACACTGAATTCGTTATGTTTTTGCTTATTGCTTATTATCATCTCTTCTTTCTGTGTTGTTTGAGATCTGGGACCTGCAGTGTAGCTTTTGGTTTCTTGAACCAACCTTCAAATCAGATTTTTGGATAATAATTTAACACAACTATTGATTTTTATCTTGTCGCCCCACTAAAGTAGAAAAAGGGTTTTAGGAGACTTTTAGTCCAGCTGTGTAGTCTAATTATGTTTGACTGTATTACTTTTTGTAGTACCATCTAGTTCATGGTGGCACCAGGTTTTATCTCCACGATATCCTGCTCATTCTGCTCCAAGTCACTGCTCCTGATGGGATTAAAGTTTGTTTAATCATATCCCACTTTTAGTATAGTGTAAAGAGATTTCACCTTAAACACACTCTGCTCATAACAGTGATATTGTAATGTTGTAAAACTGGAAGTGTAAGTTGTTATCTGTGTGTTTTTGTGACAGCTTAACCTATTGGAATGTTACTCATATCCTTAGTGGAGCAGAGAGGCTATTGTTAAATGAATGGGCTTGGAATCAACCCTGTGCACGCCACATCTGTGTCAAGTGTTGTTGAACCTTGAGCATTGCTTGTTTTAATGCCACAGCTTTCTTCACACTATTAACATCTGATGTAGTGTTGATGAGACTAATTACACGACTCTCAAAAACACTTGCAATTTAACACTATTGCAGAAGGAGAGCTGGAAGCTGCTGTTAATTAATATAATTCTAATGATATGTTGATTTGTTTTCAAATTTAAGGGACTAATGATTGTGATAATGCAGATTTAGCCTAAAATATACAATGATTCTGTTTATAAAATGAACATAATTATTAAAACCAGCTTCCATACGATGGCATGTTATATATATCTTTGTCAAATACTAATAAAACAAGAGTTCTAAATACATAATTCCATGCCCATTTCTACCTCAAAGTTGCCGTAAACGGATGGTTACACAGTACTGAACTTTTTTTTTTTTCACGTTCTAATTTGATGTCAAAGTAGGCCTTACTGTAGCAGACTTGGTTTTTGCCGTGACCCATTTTTGTCTCTGTCAAAGCCGGTATTGTTGTTGTGTAACATCAGTGACAGTGCAATTATACAAGAAAACACAACCACTCACTGCTGGCTCATTTATGTTGCTTAACATGTTCATGTTTGGTGACGTGTGGAATGCCTTACAATGCTGTGATTGCGTTTCTGTCATTTTAGTTTCATTTTCATGTTCCTCCGGTACAGTGAGACAAATTGACCTTTTAAGTCCGGTTTAACCATAACATGTCATGAAGTAGTTTAGCAGAAAGTTTTGAATAATGATGTAAAATCTGGATAAAGCAAAGAGTGTAAAAGAAAGATCCATAAGAAGTGTTATTGAAAATGGAATCCAACCATTAGGTCCTTATGGAAAGCAAAGATTTTTAATAGTTTATTTTTCATCCACTGCTACTAAACTTTATGACAAAGCTCCGCTGTAACATGTGCTCAGTTGTTTTGTATTTAAACAATATCGAGATTGTCGGTGTGTTGATGAAACTCCACTGTCATGTCAAAAGGCTATTTTTGATGTCATGCATGTGATGTAAAATGAAACAAAAGAAATGTCATGCTATTTTTTTATTTTTTATTTTCTTTCTTCAGTGAATTAACGTGCAGTCATCTGCTTCAAGTTTCACCAGCGGCGTTTCCTTGAGGTGAGCCAGTGTTACAAACTCAGTGGAAGCTGTGGTTAATTTCCTGTACATACTTCTGTGTTGAATTAAAATCCATTGTGCTGTGAACGCAGTTGGTTGACTGATGGACTATTTTTGTGGTGGAAAGTGTTTCTCTGTTAATGCTGTTGTTAATAAGTCGCAATCAGGAATATGATTTTTCTATTTTATAAGTTAATATTGGTCGTAGTTGTTTTACTGATTATTTAGAGATTTTTCTTAAATTACTAAAGTTAGAATGTTTTAAATTGGAGCTGTCAAAGATTAAAAGGTTTCAGGTTTAAGTTAATCATGAAGAAGTTGTTGGTTAATTTATGACTATGATTAATTGTTATCTTAATTGATTGTGATTGTTCATGGTTTGTCTAGATCATTCAATATTCACAAGTAATTTCTCCTTTTTCACTTTTTGTGTTGACCAAAAAAAGCCCTCTATTAATCTGTCAATCTATCTGTCTGTCCACCCATCGAGCTGTCTGTGTCTGTCTGTCTTTCTATTTGTTTGTCTCCTATGGTCTGTGTTTGTCTGTCTCTTTGCTTCTCTATCTCTCTATATGTCTGTCTGTCTGTGCAACTCTGTCTGTGTCTATCTATTGTCAGTGTCTTTCTTTTCTCTGTCCATCAGTCCGTCCTTCTCTATCTTTCTGTCTGGTATGTGTCTGTCTGTCTCTTTATCTATTTCTATATGTCTGTCTTTCCAACTATCTGTGTCTATGTATCTGTCTGTTTCTCTGTGTTTGTCTATCAGTCCGTCTGTCCATCTACTGTCTGTCTGTCTGTCTGTCCGCTTACAGCACTATTTTATTACTTGAAAGTGAAGTAATAAAGTTGTATAAACTACTGCAATTTCATATAAAACACTACTGAACTTACTGAAACGTGAAGTTATGGAAGTTTTAAATGTTTTAAATCACAACGTCTCCAGTCTTTCCATTCTTTGTCGCAATGTTTGCCAACCTAAAATTGACGCCGCAATATTTTTTATGTTTTTCGCTACTTCTTTTAGCAAAATTATTCTTAAAATCTAACAATAGAGGTGACATTTTTACGCCATGTCCCGCCCACAAGGCGTGGAAACGTGCCTGTGCTTTTCCAAAAGAGTTCGCTGGAATTGAAGGGGACAGTGAAGGCATCATCGATGGCCGGTCAACACGGTGAGTAAACGCGAGCGTCGACACGAGCCGGTCGGTTAAATAGAGTTTATAATGGACACAAATGTAACTCGGTTCGGAAAAGAAGCAGTGTTATAACAGTAGGTGGTGAGAAAAATTAGAGACACTCTGACAAACAGGGACAGAGAGAGTGTGTGAGAGAGAGTGTGTCTGCATCTTCACTGCAATGGAGGATCAGACAGAGACTGGCTGCACGACTGAAACACAGTGTCATTAACCGCCGTTGTTCGGCTGTGGCCGGGAGTCCTTCGACCGAGGTGAGTCAGAGGATGTGGTGAGGACGCTACCGCCATTAACTAGCAGGACGAATCATTTATTTCATTAATGCTCACAACAAGGTTGAACACGACCGTCGCCGCCTGCATTAGTGTGTGTGTTTCCTCTCGATGTCTTCGCCAAGTATCCATATCGATCACTAATGTTCAGGTTTTACCCTCATCAATAAGTATCGTCTACATTGTCAGCTTCAGTGTTTGGAAAAAAGACAGTGATAAAACCGGTAAGAACGCAATTATATAGTGTAATAAATTCGGATACCTGTTGTTCTCATGTAAAAAAAAAGCTCTGCATGTTCGTCGTACTTCAACCGATCTTGGTACAGACCAAATGACATGGGATGGAACGTTTATATTTCTATACATTATTTTTTCGATCCTTCTTGGCGACGATTGTAATTGTTAGTTGAGGTTTTGATAGTGAGATTATAGAAGATGTCATTAAAATCGAAAAAAGAAACACAAATGTATTGTAAACGTTTGTATACAACAGCAACTGCTTGGAATTGCATTGTTCTAATCATATTTCTGTTTTGTTTAATAACGTACCATGTTCTTTACTAAGAAGTCTTCAATAGATGTTCAGATCTGGACTGCAGGCAGGCCAGTCATGTCTGTTTATTCTGATTGGTCCTGCAGAACTAACATTTGTGAATAAAAAAAATGATGGCATGTTCATATATTATCAGTATCCTAAGCCTAAGAAAGATTGAAATGGTTTGGACATGATCAGGGGAGGGACAATGGACACATTGGTAGAAAAATGAATGACAATCTGGAGCTACCAGGTAGGAGACAAAGAGAAGATTGTTGGATGCAATAAGGAGGGATATGAAGGTAGTTGTTGTCACAGTAGAAGATGGAGTGAATGGGGGAGATGGGAACTGTTAATTTGCTGTCTAGCGGAAAGGAGAAGAAGAAAAAAAAAAAGAAGTAGCTACTAAGACTAGCCATCACAGAATTGATTGAATCGATTGATCGCAGTCACAAATCTGAGAACCCATAAAGTGCAGCCAGGTGCATCAAAGTGAGTCTATTTAATCAGATTGGATCTTCAAGGTTCATAAACTTGATAAATAACATGTTACGAAAACATGTTTTAGCATCAATAAAAAGGCAAACATGTATAGAAAACATTCGGCCACGATTCTGCCTGATCTCTTAAACCAATGTGCTATAATAGAGCATTATCAAATTGCACCTATTTGGTCTCAAAACTATTATTTATTTGTTCAAACTTAAATCATTAGATGCAAGATTTGTCTTTATTGCTTTCTTCAATTCCTGCCAGTATATCAAGGTTGTCTTCAACTAAACAGGCTGAAATTGTAGGCAAATATGAGACCATTTAAACCATAGGATTTTTGTAGGTTACTTTTTTCATATACCTTTTGTGATATTTTTGTTTGGTCTGCCATGGGGTTTTCCCTAATGTTGTGCAGTGGTGTAAAAAAAAAGTTTTCAGACAATGCATTTGCTTTACTGCATGCTAATGGCAGAACTACATCGCTAAATATTGATTTGATGATGTGATGGAACTGGCATTTTGCAACTGCCATCATTTAGTTTTGCTAGCCACACCTCTGAAAAGACAAAATGGCATTTACAAAATACTACATGATAAAATTTGACATATTTGAAGGGTGTCCAAAAACTGTATATACTATGTGTCCTGTTACTCAAGTTGGAACATTGACCATATGACAATGACCTTTTGTTTTATTGGACATTTTGTTTAAGATTCTGGCATTATAGGACATGCAATTGACTATAGTTGAGGTTAAATATACAACTGTGAATATACAGTGCCTTTCTTGGTATCTCTTTGTACTTCCCTAGTCTTTTGGCACTTCTCTGTCTCTTTATCTGCAGTCCCAGCCTAGTTAGGAAGTCCCACTTTTTTTATAAACTGCAGTTTCCTTCCAAATGTTCCTCTAAGTACCTTTATTAATCATCCTCCTTGTTAAGTCTCACTGGATAAAAGCTTCTGCTAAAACGAATACTTACTTAAACTAAAAATAAATAGTTAATACTAATGCAAATACAGGCATTTATAAATGAAACTCAGTAATCATTAACACTTTGGATGTGTTTTACTGTTTTAGATCTCCCTCTGTTTACAGACAACAATATTATTTTTTACTGTTATTCATAGATATATAGATTGAACCTTTTTTTTATCCTTGGAGAGTTTCCTTCAGGAAATGAATCGTACATTGATTTAGCTTGTTATGGAGACGGAGGGCATCAGTCTCCAGACGAGCACCCAAATCACACTGCACCACACTCAGCTTGTGGATTAGAACCTAAAGCTTTTTAGACCCAAGTCCACCTTCTCAATGGCTGGGCCGCCACCACCCCATTTTCTTAAAATCCAGAATAAAAACTCTCAGCGGGGCTTGGGAAGAAGGTTCTTTGTCTGTGCTGGTTTTAAAGATTTTATTTCTCCTGCAACAGTGTGATAATGTTGCAAATATCTTCTGAGTATTTGCTCTAATGAAAGCTTTCTGCAATGACTGTGTTGAGGCCTTCAGGGAAACAGTAGTGTTCTAGTGTTCCTTCTTTTTGTGTGAGCCAGCTTCTCTCTGCTTCCTGCATATGAGAGCACATAGAGAAAGGTGAATCAATTGATCAAATATTTTTTTTTTGGGTTTACTTTTGCCACTTGAATGTGCCTACCATTCAAAAGTGTTGACAAATGTGTCAAACCCTTTTTTTAAAATAAAAATTCAGGTATAAAGGTAGTTCCTCACAAAGATTTGGGCTCAGCTGCTGACTAGATAACCTTTTCAGTTTATAATGAATATTTTATAATGTATGTATGTATGTACAGTCATGAAAAACATTTTTAGACCACTCTGCTGTTTTCTTCAATTCCTTGTTCATCTTAATGCCTTGTTCCACTAAAGGTTTATCAAACAACCTTGGTTTTTCACCAAGGTTTAGCAAACAATGAACACAAAACCATGCAATGACTGAAAGCACTGTATTTGTCAGTACAATGTTATTGCTAATGATGTAGGAACGGAAGTGATTTTTGTCACTGTCAATAAAACCATGCAAAATGGCCAGAAATCAGCTCTGAAAT
>JAFBJS010001191.1:205215-257811 GCA_016785265.1 Paraplagusia blochii
AGTGAAACAAAATTTCATTTAACAGGGTTATTGTGATATAACATACTCAGATTCTGAAAAGGTGTTTCTCAAAAAGATAAAAAAAATTGCACACAGTCTTGAAATGCATGGAAATACTTTGTTTATTAGCAAAAATAAAAATAAAAAGATTGGGAAACTCTGCTCTAATTTATAAAAAATGTGCAGAGACTTCTCTCTTCCTAGACACTTCTTCCAGCTTATCTGGGATCTGGGATCCTGAGCAACATAGTCCAAAATGAGTTACTTCGAGGGCAACTGGACATAGTCGGTTTCTTGAAGACGTTTCCCCTCTCATCCAAGAGGCTTTTTCAGTTTCTCTTCAAGAAACCTACTATGTCCAGTTGCCCTCGAAGTAACTCATTTTTGGACTATGTTGCTCAAGACACCACACAGACAAGCAACATAGCCGCCCCAGTGTATTGGGTCTAGTGGGACAGACCTGAGCAACTCCTGAGGGAAGCATATGATACCAAAGTCACCACAACTGACTCTTCTTGATGTGGACGAGCAATGTCTTTACACCGAGCTTCTCCTGGGTGATGACCCAAAACTCTCTATCCCAACAGACTGATGCAGTGACTGCATTACTGCAACCACTGCACCAATCCACGCTCTATCCTTCCCTTACTTGTGAGTACAACCCCCAAGATATTGGATCTCTTCCTTCTGAGGCAAGGTTTCTTCCTTTACCAGGAAGGTGCAAACCACCCTTTCCGCTGGAAGAACCATAGCCCTGGACTTGAGGTGATGATTCTTATCCCGGTGGTGTAAACTGCCCAAGTGCATGCTACGGGTCCTGTTTGAAGCCAACATAACGAGTATCCACAAACGTATCCCCAAAAGGCTGAGGAGTGTGATCCCTGGTAGTTGGAGCACACTCCCCGCTCCTCTCCTTTAAAAATAGGAACCACCACCACGGTCTGCAAATCCAGATGTACTGACCCCCACTGCCACTCTATGTTAAATAGATGTGTCAACAAACAACAAGAAATACCCATCCTGAGACTTCAGGAACACCAAGCCTCCTGCCTCTGCGTCCTTCTGCCTCTTCCTACCACTGTTCAATGACAGTCCAGGTCAACGGTTTCCGATCGCTACTAAACAGTGAAACTGTTTTGGATTCTTGGGGTGCCAGAGGCTTTGTCATCTTTGAGGCAGATTGGCAATCCTGCTCTATGCCCTGAACTTTTCCAGAACTAGAGATTTTGCTGCCACATCTGCCTGGGCTGGGACTTGGTTGGTAGTCTTCTAAACCAACCAAGCTCAATAAAACTGCATCTTGAGCTTGATGGCTTCCCTTACCTTCAGTGTCCACCAAGTTTAGTGGATTACCACCAAGACAGACACCCAAGATCTTTTGGATAGCTGCGTTGCCAATGAAGGAGGAGAACATGCTTCACTTGGAATCTGGGGTGCTACTTGAGGATGGGCAAGCCATACTTGGTGGTCCTGGTGGCCACTTAAGTCCTGGTGGCCACTTAAGTACTTAGGCCACTTAGGAGGCCACTTAAGAGTCCTGGTGACAAGGGTCATGGCCAAAAACATTTTTTTTTGCTGCGTGTATAATGTCCCCAGCTTTGTCTTGGTTGGAGCCCCAAGAGACCCTAGCAATGCCCCGGCTTGTGCTCAATGTCTCCAGACTCCCGAGGGGCTGGAGTTGGGATTTGAAAGCCTCCCTTACAGAAGATTCCACTAGATATTCCCAAAAGACCCTCACTATATGTTTGGGCCTGCCAGGTCTGTCCAGCTTCGAACCCAAAAGCATAGCCAGGTGGTGATAAGTTGATAGTTCAGCTCTTTTCTTCAACCAAGCGTAGGGTGTCCAGGAGCCAGGTGCACTGATGGACACCCCAATGCTTGTTATGGACAAACTGTGACTAGCACAGAAGTCCAATTACAGAACACCACTTGGGTTCAGATCGCGGGGGCTGTTCTTCGCGATCACACCCCTCCAGGCGTCACTGTCTCTGTCTTTCCAACACAGGGCGAAAAAATGACAATGCCATGCCAAAATAAAGTTTTTCTAAAAATATATATTACATTTTGAATCATATGAATCATTAATTCTCATTGATTTTCATAAGAAATAACTCCTAAAAAATCTCATAATTCACATAAATTATTTTTGACTATGCTATGGTACTGCACCACATTACGGAAATGCAAGCTATCGTAGCAATAAAACAATATCCTCAAAGATACTTTTTTTTTTTTGATGGAGGACGTTTTAAACAAAATCCTCCATTTAGAAATGCTTAGCCATACCCGGGTCGTGGGGACAGCCGTCTCGACGACTTCCATTCAAGTCACTTTGTACCATTACCAACTTCCTGCAGCTCACCACCCTTACTGGGATTTGAACATCCCCAAAAAATAAAATAAAATAAATAAAAACTAAATAAGAACTATATAAATCCCTCGGGAGTATCCTCCGGGAAATTATGCCTCTGCATGGGGTGTTGGGGACCATGCTCAGGGTACCTCAGCGGTAACTTGGCGATAGGGGGGATTCGAACCAAACCCAAGTCCGTTTCGTTAACCATTAGGCCACCAACTGCCCAAACTTTTAATTGTGGCTGGTGTGGGATTAAAACTTTGGTAAAAAATGGTAAAGCCTTGAGTTTCACACCAATGACAGAGACAGTGCCACCGGGCCCAAAGTGATGGCCGTTTTAACCAATTAAGAACGTCAGGGGTCAGGGGTTGACACTGTACTATTGCAATTTAGAAAAAGGAATTGCTTGTTTGCATTTGAAGAGAAAGAGTTGGCTGAAATATGTGCAATGATTGACTTTGTTTTCCTTGGAGCTGCTTGGCAATCCTCCACGTCCATTTTTAGTTCAGCACCAGCCATCATCCAATGACGGTGTAGATTTTGTCTCTTAGTAAACATCCTCCGTCTGCAGTAACCTAGCGGGAAATCCGTGCATGTGTTCTTCCTCGGTATTAACAGGTTCTTTTCAAATGTAGGGAAGTGAAATACTTGAAACAAAATGTTCTAAAGTAAAAGTAAAATTACCTATTCCCAAAACTACATAACAATTAAACAGTAATGTGAGCAAATGCAATTAATTAATGTCCACCTGAATGAGCAGCAGCATTCGCCCAAATAAAGTTTGTCAATTCTTTTATAACTATAACTTAATGCTAATGTCTAAATTTCTAAAAAAAATACCTTTTACCCTATAAAGAAATCTATATTCAAATAATTAGGTGTATTTGTTTTTATAGTAGCCAAATCCAGTGATCATGAATAAATAAATAAAGTAATGCTATTACAGTAGGAGATAATGGTGTAGACTAATAAATACATAACCTGACAGGTTTCAATTCCGACTATTGTACGGCAAATGCATTGCTCTCTGTCTCCCTAATGGAAACCCCTGCTCAGTTGCAGTTTTTGCCCACTAGGGGACACACTGTGTCTGATGTTTCCAGGTTATAGAGGTTATTGTTCCATTCATTTCTTTCAATGTTCTGTTCACTACTGTGTATCAGCACCACCTTCCATCATGTTTTTGCAGGATCTAATCAAACAGGTCATAGTGTCCTGCTAGAGCAGAGAAGACATTTTGTCCATGAAGATCTGGTACTGGTAAATATCAAATCAACAGCATAAGGAGACGTGCTCACCCTCTATCTGGTCTGTTCATATATTGATATTCCATCACTTTGGGCTACAACAAACACATACAAACAGGAAGTACATATTAAAATGTTTATTAATTGTTTAATAT
This sequence comes from Paraplagusia blochii, assembly GCA_016785265.1. Taxonomy (NCBI): domain Eukaryota; kingdom Metazoa; phylum Chordata; class Actinopteri; order Pleuronectiformes; family Cynoglossidae; genus Paraplagusia; species Paraplagusia blochii. The sequence continues at coordinate 208,974 of JAFBJS010001191.1, forward strand.
TTTCAAAATATAATTTAACACAATAAATTATTGGCCAGCGCTTAAATGCTGAAAGAAGATGTGTGATGTTAGGAGATATTGTAGTGTATAGATGTGAGTAATTGGCAAGAGAGTCCAGTCCAGTGTTATGGGAGTTAAGCAAACAGACTATTGACACCAATCACGATGATTTAGAGTCCAAATGTACGTGTTGTCATTCATAGTCTGTCTCAAAGCTCAAAGACACACCCGCCAGAAGACATTACGGTGTAATATGAGGTACATATGAACAGCAAATATTAGAAACAGCTGTGAAGTTTGAGCTGACCTCTGTAAATACCAGTCCTCGGATGTGATGAAGACTTTCTCGGTCTCGGCGGCTCAGTCTCTGTGCAGCAGGAAATACGATTGTCCACTTTAATTCCCTGGTTAGGGTTTAGAGATTCTGTACAATTTATCTTTACACAGAAACAATGACAATATATACTGTATACTGTATATAAAATAAATACAAATCTCTATCTACACCATGTTTTGAACCAGATTCTTTTTTTTCCTCCCCCTTTACAAAGTGTTTTTTTTCTGCCCTCCAGTTTTAGGTTTTCAAGGTCAACATTAATGTAAATTTGAGTCAAGTTATTTTAGCAGCGCTCGTCCAACGGCGATTTTTCATTCTGCTTTGGCTGGAGTCCACTGCTGTCTTTATTGTCGAGATTCATGATCACTGCCTCGGGGCGTTTCATCTTCTCAAAGACAGTACGCTGGAACTTTCCGTCCCCTGTGTCGATTTGGGTGTCACGGCTCTTGGTGGACAGCAGCAACAGTATAATACAGAGGAGCAGGAGTGTTACTGCAGTGGTAGTCAACTCTGGACTTAGCTGCAAGTTTGGCTGAGGCTGTGGGACATCCTTTGTCTTGAACGAGACACACTGAGACTTCCTGCTGTCCTTTGATCGCCTACGGTACTGTTTGGCGTCCTCTGTTTTTCCTAAATGTAGACAAACTCTGTACAAAGTTTCCGCTTGCAGGTGTGTAAGGTTGAAACTCTGCGTTCCAGCCAGGACACGTGTGGTATAGACAGGGGTGTGGGCATTTGAGTAGATGGCTTGCCAGGAGAGACGTGTTGATGGGAGGTTCTGCGCACTCTGCCAGGACAAGATGGCGTAGTATTGTCCAACTTCCTTCACTTCAAACCTGGGGTCCATGCTGAATAAAGGGCCACCCTTCAGGTTAGAATGCAACATAGCTTTTCTTTTTTTCTCTCTGCTGTGGACAACTACTGTTACACTGTGTGTGTCAGCTCCTAGTGCATTTTCAGCGATACATGTGTAGAGTCCTGCCTCACTGGGAGCAATCTGGCTGATCTCAAGAGTCCCTTCAGGCAGTAAACGGTAGTGATTGAAGCGGATACACCGAGTATCTTCCTGCATCTGTCTAGAGAAGGTTGTGCGGTTGAGCCCTGCTGTTTCTGTCACACTGTGACAGGATGAAGAACCTGCCAAACCTTTGCTTCCATGGCTAGGAGCAGGACCGAGTTGGAGCCCAGAGGGAGTTACCCAGTACATGCTGGGCTGTGGATCAGCCAGACCTCTGCAGTGTAAAACCAAATCACCTCCGGCTCTTATTCCTACAAAAGATGGGAGGGAGCCGGTAGGAATCATGGGAAGGCAAGTCGCCGACATTTCCCTCGCAGACACCTCTCTGATCTTCCGCGATCGGAGCTCTGGTGGTTCAGAGCACAAAGTCGCCTGTGGTTGGATAAATCGGACGGTGCGCGAGAGTTGTTTGTCTGTTTGCTTTTCTTTATCCATGTGGGAGTGAGAGGCCATCTTGGCTGCCCAGTGGAACAGGCAGTCACACTGGAGTGGGTTGGAGTGTAAGCTGATTTCCTGGAGACTGGGCAGAGAGACCATTATATGTTGGTGCAGAGATGTCAGAGAGTTGGAGTTAAGCATAAGGCTTTCCAACCTGTTGAGCTGAAGAAAAGCCTGAGGATGAATGTAGGACAAACGTGGATTATTGGTGATCTCCAGCTTGGTGAGTTCTGGTAGATTCTCCAGAGCCCCTTTCTCAACAGAAACCAGCAGCTCCATGTTGTTCAGACCAAGCTCCTTTAGATGGATCATGTCCCTGAAGTCCCCTGTTTCAATCATTTTGATATGGTTTTTATTGAGGTCAAGAAACTTCAGTCCAGACACTCTTCTTAGTGCCTTTGTGGGGACCTTTGTTAATCGGTTGTTGTAAAAGGAGAGGCTCTCCAGACCTTCCAAACCTTCCAGTGCTCGTTCCGCCAACCCCCTCAGACCCATACCCCCAAGAACAAGACTACGGAGGGACTTCAGAGCAGAGAAGCTGCTCTCAGGTAGAGCCTCAATTGGATTCCCACCCAGCATGAGAACCTCTAAATTTGGCAATGTGCCGAACCACTTTGAGTCAATAGTGGTGAGCCTGTTGTTGTTGATGTGAAGGCGAAGAAGGGAGTCCAGACCACTGAAAGCTCCAAGAGCAATTGAATGTAAATTGTTATGGCTGAGAAAGAGCTCCTGCAAAGCTGGCAGTGAAGAGAAAGCAGAGTCGGGAAGGTGACTGAGATGATTTTCCTCCATGTGAAGCGACAGCAGGGAGGGCAACAAAGAGCTCTCAGCTACCGACTTGACATGGCTGAAGTGGTTCTGAGAAAGGTCCAGGTCGGTCAGGTTGGGAAGTCTGTGCAGCACCTTGCTGTCGATCTGAGACAAGAGGTTACTCTGCAGACGGAGGGTGTGTGTGTTAGACGGTAAGGGCACTGGGAGCCTGGTCAGCAGAAGGTTGTTACACTCCACAGTAGGAGCTTCATGATAGACCGACTCAGGGGAGAACCATGGCTTGATCTGGCACACACACCGAACCGGGCAGGAGACATGCCATGGGAGGACATGCGGTGGCGAACCCGTAACACTGGGCACACACACTCCAACAAACACACACAAGAAGCAGTGAGACCTTAAAAACAACGAAGACGGCTTCATAATCCCCCCCGGAGACAGGAGCTGATTTTATAAGGGTGTTAGAAAAATCATTAATGTCCTGAAGGTCTGTTATGTCCTGTGATGGTAGGAGGCCACAGCGTAGGGAAAAGAAACAACTCGACTGAAAGTGTGTTATACAGATATTAAATGATGACAACAGTAAAGTGTGACCTCAGTAACCCAATGATGTTTTTTTCCTGTGGTACTTTAACTGCAGTGGACACTGGACACATGCTGGTTTTAGCACAGTGGTGGCCTTTGTTGTCACACTATCGATCTCACATCCTGGCACCAGGTGAAGGGCTCACAGCATGGTAGCTCAGTTCTGTCAAAGAAAAAAAGAGAGAGAGAGAAGAAAAGAAACAAAACTTTAGAGAAGAACCAAAATGGCAGGAGAAAATGACTCGTGTTTACAGTATATTGGTCTTTGTCAGTGCGGTTCAGCTGAAGCTCCATTTCAAACAAGTGATCCAATCAATACACCCTCAAGAGACAACCTTAACAGAACTGAAAAAGTCTAACAGAAGTAACAATGTGGGAGCCTTGTCAATTAGGAAGTTAATGGTGAATGAAAGAGGCATTCGCTAAATGTAAAAAGCGCTCCTTCTCAGATAAAGAGGAAAAAGTATTGAGACACGGCATCATTTAAGGCAAATTATAATGTCAGAATGGTCTGGGAGGAAGAACACATCCCACTGAGTGAAGACCTCGGCGTGAATTTGGGAAGAGATTCAACTTCAGGTCAGAGGCTCGAGTTTGATGCCGGAAAATCTGTTTATAGATATATAGGTAGGTAGGTAGGTAAGTTGATAGTTAGGTAGAAAGATAGGTAGATAGTTAGGTAGATAAATAGATAGGTAGGTAGGTAGGTAGATAGATAGTTAGGTGAATAGTTAGGTCGAACAATAGATAGATAGGTAGATAGATAGGTAGGTAGGTAGTTAGATAGTTAGGTAGATAGCTAGTTAGGTAGATAGGTATATAGTCAGATAGAAAGATAGGTAGATAGATAGGTAGAACAATAGATAGTTAGGTAGATAGATAGTTAGGTAGATAGATAGATAGGTAGATAGCTAGTTATTTAGGTAGATAGATAGATTGGTATGTAGGTAGCTAGGTACGTAGGTAGGTGAATAGATAGGTAGGTAGGTAGGTAGAACAATAGATAGTTAGCTAGATAGATAGGTAGGTAGGTAGGTAGATAGATAGTTAGGTAGATAGCTAGGTTAGGTAGATAGGTATATAGTCAGATAGAAAGATAGGTAGATAGATAGGTAGAACAATAGATAGTTAGGTAGATAGATAGATAGGTAGATAGCTAGTTATTTAGGTAGATAGATAGATTGGTATGTAGGTAGCTAGGTACGTAGGTAGGTGAATAGATAGGTAGGTAGGTAGGTAGATAGATAGATAGTTAAGTAGATAGATAGTTAGGTAGATAGCTAGTTAGGTAGATAGCTAGTTAGGTAGGTAGAAAGATAGGTAGGTAGAAAGATAGGTAGGTCAATAAATAGGTAGAACAATAGATAGTTAGGTAGATAGATAGGTAGGTAGATCGATAGGTAGATAGCTAGTTAGTTAGTTAGGTAGGTAGGTAGGTAGATAGATAGATAGGTAGTTAGGTAGATAGGTAGGTAGGTAGGTAGGAAGGTTGATAGGTAGATAGATGGATAGATAGGTAGGTAGGTGGATAGATAGATGGATAGATAGGTAGGAAGGTAGGTAGGTAGGTAGGTGGATAGGTAGTTAGGTAGAAAGAGATGGTTAGGCCGATAGATAGATACAGTACCGAACAAGAGATAAATAAGTAAGTACAAAAACAATACAATAGATACAGGCAAGGGTAGGATTGAGGTATGTAAACCTCAACATGTGGATGATGTATGCTAGTTGATAAGTAGGTTGGTGGAATATACAGTAGATAGGTAGGTTAATGTTAGATTAATCTTTATAATAACTGGTACAATCAAAATCATACCACAAACTTGAGGTTGCTTCTTGATTTTGACCTATTTGAATCCTAATTTATTCTTTATTTTTATCGTTTCAGTTCATCACTGACTGAAATAGTGGCCATAACGAAGGAGATATGAAGGTGTGCACTTGACGCTTCTATTTAAGTGAACCAAATTCCAAATATTGTGTAGGTGTGAGTGCCATACTGACTTTTCAATGGGAAGGCATTCTGCAGTGAGGGATATGCTGTCTGGTGATTGCAATTCAAAATGATGACATGCATACAAATGAGGCTTCATAACACTTATAATATATATCTTCTGACTGCTATCACAGAAGACACACTAATAGCCACCATGTAACTTGGAGTCGCATAATTTGCTGTTGCTGCACTGAAAGTGGCATTCCCTCTCCATCCACTGGGAGCCTGAGTGTTATAATTAATTTTGAAAAGTACGAAAAAAAAAAAGAACCAGGAGTGATAATAACATGGAGCGTAATGACTCTCAAATGGTGTTGAATGAAAAAAAAAAAAAAAAAAACATTGTGCACAGCCATGCCAACCTTAATACATTGTTGCTATGGAAACAAATCTATCCTCACTCCATTTTGATGTTGTTGGAGTTTTGAAATTTGTTTTGGTTCAATCTGCACATCATTTGGTGGCACAGATAGCACAGCACTTACTCGACTGATGGAAAACAACCTGCAAACTCTTGAGCTTTCGTTCATTCTAGCGAAAACATCCTTGCACAGTCGCTGATTTAAGGATACGGCCTTTTAAAGACTGGATTTTATTCACCATTCTGTACTTGTGACTTTTGCAGGTAAACAGTAGAGGCTTTTTTAACAAAAAGAAAGATGATCAAATATGTTTGCAGTGCAGGCCACGTAACAGCAGGGTCACTAAATAAAAACAAACTTCACATTTTTACTTCTCTCCAAGGTTCATGCTGAACTTCATGCATTTTTCATTGCCGTGCAAAGCAAGAATTGATCCAAAGTCTCCCCTAACAGAAAGTCCAGAGCTAGATGTACCTCAGTAACAACCCTATCAGATCTAGTAGCTGTAAAGCTCTAGCGTTTTGGCTTAAAACAATGATTTTGACTCAGGGAAAGGGGGTAAACTGCCTGGTTGTTAGATATATGTCATACATATATAGATATTATATATATATTTTAAGACGCAAGTTTTTAAACAACTCAAAATGTCTTGCCCTCTCTCACCAATATAAACAGGGTTATTTTTAGACAAACCGAATCAATCATCACAGCAGTTATTGAGACATTGTTGTATTAATTTTGCTCTTTGGCAACAAACATCCTTGACCAAGTCTATTTAGTTAAATGTCATTGAGCAAAAAAAATATATAATATAGAAATAAAATAAATCCATAGATTGTGAAGAACCAGAATAAACATCTTTAAGGTTTGCTTTTAGAGCCCTAAAAATAAATAAATAAATAAATAAATGAAATCCAACTTGATGCGAGCATTAATGTTTTCATGAAATCTAAGATTGGCTTTAGCTGTGCTGCTACGCAACAGAGCGACTGCAACAGGGTGAAAAGAGAGGGAAAGAGGAGGAGGATTTCACAGACACACAGAGAAGGATGTCAGCCGGAGGAACAGGAGGTGCACGCAGAGACAATTAAAACATTAAAACAAGGAGAGAACATCTGCGTCTGTCATCGTCATCACCTGCTAACTTGAACGTGTGTGTGTGTGTGTGTGCACGTTGGCATGTGCATTTCAGCTTCTTTAAATGTTATTCTTACCAAAACGAGGAGCTCACACCACAATCTCTGAGTCATGTCCTGTCTTCTTCAGTTGTTGTCAGTAGTCTCTACAGATGCTTCACATGCAGAGATGCTTCTCTCCCTCCACTGCGTCCCAAACATCCGTTTCCGTATCCCTTTTCTAATTTCCTGAAATATCACTTTTCTGTCTCTCCTCTTTTCAGCAAATGAACAGGCAGAGGCAGAACCTCTCTCTATCCCTTTCTCCCTCCAGCTAAAGAGGAGATGAGGTGTGTTCTGCAGCAGAGCTTGTCCTTCTCATCTCTCCTACCCTCTTCCTACTCCCTACCTCACTCTCTCACTCGTACACTTTTCCCGTATCAGGAGCCAAAACGAAACAACCTGCATTATATGTGGAGCAATTGAACGCTTGGTGAGAGTCTGGACACTTCACTTGATGTTGTCATTTTATCTGCGATACCAATTACATTAACTATGGCCTCTCCTAACAAGGTAGTCAATTTGTCATCATCTCTATATTCTGTTTTATTTCTAAGATGGACGGATGGACCGACAGACAGATAGTTAAATACTTTAAAAAGGTTATTAATCACTTGGGAAGAATATACCATGCAACACAGACATTGTAGTATGCAACTTTTACATACTGTACTATGATTTATTCTACAAAAGCTAACATTAACTCAAAGTAAAGCTGAACCATTGCATTTAATATATCACAATAGCTCTACAGTAAATGAAATACAGCTTAAAACACAGGTGGTAAACTCTGGCACGTGGGCCAAATCTTGGCCCACAGTGTAATTATTTTTGGGCCACGGGATAAAATCAAATGTGTACTATAGTTGGCCAACCAGTACGTAGACTTTACATATTCTCAGAATTTGTTATATTGCTTTTTGTTATAGCACATACCTTTTGTTCTGTAAATAAAGATTTACATTGAAAATGATCTAAAAAAGACAACGGAGAGACAAATACAAATGATGTGTGAATTTTTTCTATCTCTCAATTTCTCTTGTGTTGATACTAATAAACTTTGGCTGTCTCTGCCAGTTTGCCACTGAGGTGCTCTGAGCATAGCACTGCCCTGACCCACATATAACTTCCAGTGGCCAGTGTGATTTGGGTTGCATTTGTGGAGACTGTTCCCCCCTGCGACCCGGCAACGAAGAAGCAGTTAAAGATGGATGAGTTTATTGACTCAAGTCTACTGCTGAAAGACAGCCATAAAACGTCCAAAGTCCTCACCAGCCACAGGAAGGCTCACAGTATTGTGCAGTGTGATTTGGGTGTCATTCATGGAGCCCGCTGTCCCTGAGACCTGGTAATGGATAAGAGGATGAATTAATTTAGGGTGAGAACATCCCTTGTCAGACCCTTGTTACTCTCTTCCTGCTGGGCAAGCATTTTAATATATTCTTTTATAATAATTAAACTATAAAGTATCTTAAACTAATGGCTATTCTACAGAAATGTTTTTAAAGTATCAATAAAAATGAGGCATTAGTTGTAAATGTACCACCTGGGCTTCAATTACTCCTCCATGCACCCAGGGGTCGATAAACACAAATTTTTAAGTGCTGAAAAAAATGTCTGGCCAGGCCCTTAAATCACTTTGGAAAAATACGGACCAAAAATCCTTCAGGATGATTAATGATGGTGTGGAATTTCAACACTTTGTTGTATCTCTTTAACAGACGATTATTTATGTACTTGTACGGAAGGTGTCCGTATTGTTATCCTTGCCAAGTGACATTCCGGTTGCTAACATCCAATCCAAAGTGATAAAAATAAAAACCTATTTTTGATTTTGTTGAACAGTGAGATATTCTTAAGTGCTGTGGTTCAAACACTGAGGGCTTCAACATAAAACCTTTATTTCAGCATCTAGCAAAGTTTGACAGATGAGGTGTTTGTGTAGAGTGAAGGGAGTCGATGGCAGAACTGCCTGTGGTCAATACACATAGAGAGTGAGTCACCGAGACTCTGAACACTTTACTCCAGGATTTATTAGTCTTTGCGTATGAAACAAGTCTTCAGTCTCTATATTATCGGATCGAAGTGGATCGATCGTTTAATATTTTTTCATGAATCGTTCCTGAATCGGATCGTAGCCTGTGATTCGAGGTATGAGGTATGATTCGAGGTATGAAATATACACTAGGGGTGTGCAAATTAATCATTTTGGATCGGTTTGGATCAAACTGAACCGAATCAGATTGAACTGGATCGATCGTTTAATATTTTTTCATGAATCGTATCATAGCCTGTGAATCGAGATATGAAACAGATTGTTATGTGAGTGAATCATCACACCCCTAATATCCTCTATGTACTGTATATACTAGGGGTGTGAAAATTAATTATTTTGGATCAGTTTGGATCGAACTGAACCGAATCGGATTGGACTGGATCGATCGTTTAATATTTTTTATGAATGTTCCTGAATCGGATCGTAGCTCGTAGATATGAATCGTTATGTGACTGAATCGTCACACTCCTAGTATTTACTAATGATAATGAGTAAACGTCTTCTCTACTGGAGCTGCAATGAACTTAAGATAGAAAGATAATCTAGGAGACACTGTAGCCGTGTAAACTAAACCAGTTTTTTGTTATCTTCAATCAAAAAATCAAGATTTTCCATCTCACCCTGTTCTCCATATCTCCAACTACCTCCATGTCCTCCCTCACTACATCCACCAATCCCTTTGTCTCCTCTCCTGGTAGCTCCATCTCTAGGATCATTCTCCTACCAATATATCCACTGTCCCTCCTCTGAACATGTCCAAACCATCTCAATCTGGCTTTTCTAACGTTTTCTCCAAACCTTCCAGTCTGTGTTGTCCCCCTTATCACCTCATTCCTGATCCTGATCCATCCTCGTCTCTTTTAAAGAGAATCTCAGCATCTTTAACTCTGCCACCTCCAGCTCTGCCTCCCGTCTCCTGCCTGCTGGCCATGCTCCATACATGATGGCCGCTCTCACAACACGTCCTGTAAGCCCTCAAGGAAACCTATGTGGGATACTGCATCCGATATAAAGCCTTGTGGCTAAGGAGGGTGTCCATAATGTCAGGTTTAAATCCACCAGCTGCAAGGTTGCCACCAAGGTGCTCTGAGCATAACACCGTCCAGACATAACTTCAAGTGGACACACCACCTGCAAGAAGGCTAACAGTATAGTGCAGTGCGATTTGGGTGACAGTCCTGGAGACTGCTAGCCCCGCAACCCTGCTACGGATAAGCATATGAAGATGAATGAAAAAATTTACACATGTATCTTTTTTGCTACATGATGTAAGTCCACTGCAGATAGACAGGTGGTGCCACTCACTACTTACACCAGTGGTGTCAAACTAATTTTTATCAGGAGGCCACATCAACGTCATTCAATGTCCTTAAAGGGCCAGTTGCAAATGGAAGATTATTAATTTTTTTTATCTATTTATAAAACTTATATAGTTCCTTACTGTGTATTTAAACCATTTCAATTCAACATGGACGTTAATAAATGCTTTTTAAACTCCCGTGGGCCATAAAAGATGAGTTGGCGGTCCGCATTTGGCCCCCGGGCCTTAAGTTTGACTCATAATTTTTAATAAACAGGTACACAGGAACTCTATCCAAGTTAGGACAAATAAGACTAGATTTAAGCTCCTGATGAAAATGGACATATTTTGAAGTCAGTCAGTCAGTGTTTATACATGTCTGTGTCTGTGTCTGTTAGACACTCTCTTATGGCTCTCCCCTTCATTAGCTTTAAGTCATTTGAAAGCTCGCACACAAAAGCTCACACAGCCAAATGTTGTGCCGAATGAAAGGCTCCAAGGATAAAGTGGTGGCTCACTGAAAGGAAGGGAGCGAGGGGGAAATTGCCATAGCAACACTGTGAGATTGGAAGGGGGAGGAGGAGAGGTGTTAGCTGCTTTTATTGGAGGAAGAAATTCAGCTCGGCTGTGTCTAACTCATCACTTGTTCATGTGCCTCCCCCCTTCTCTCTCTCTCTCTCTCTCTCCCTCTCCCTCCTCAGCTCTCTCTCTCTCACCTTTTTTTTTTTTTTTTTTTTTTTAAAAGAGATGAAGATGAATGAAAAAATTTACACATGTATTTTTAAGTACTTACTTTGAATACTCCAAAAAGTACTAATTTTCTTACTCTATAACTTTCAGGGCAGTTGATAATTTGCTTGAACCAATATGCTATCTTTTTTGCTACATGATGTAAGTCCACTGCACTCCAGGTGGTGCCATTCATCACTTACACCAGTGGTGTCGAACATATTTTACCAGGGATTTTTATAGATTTTTATCTATTTATATAACTTATATCGTTCCTTGCTGTGTATTTAAACCATTTCAATTCAACATGGACGTTAATAAATGCTTTTTAAACTCCCGTGGGCCATAAAAGATGACTTGGCGGTCCGCATTTGGCCCCCGGGCCTTAAGTTTGACTCATAATTTTTAATAAACAGATCCACAGGAACTCTATCCAAGTTAGGACAAATAAGACTAGATTTAAGCTCCTGATGAAAATGGACATATTTTGAAGTCAGTCAGTCAGTGTTTATACATGTCTGTGTCTGTGTCTGTTAGACACTCTCTTATGGCTCTCCCCTTCATTAGCTTTAAGTCATTTGAAAGCTCGCACACAAAAGCTCACACAGCCAAATGTTGTGCCGAATGAAAGGCTCCAAGGATAAAGTGGTGGCTCACTGAAAGGAAGGGAGCGAGGGGGAAATTGCCATAGCAACACTGTGAGATTGGAAGGGGGAGGAGGAGAGGTGTTAGCTGCTTTTATTGGAGGAAGAAATTCAGCTCGGCTGTGTCTAACTCATCACTTGTTCATGTGCCTCCCCCCTTCTCTCTCTCTCTCTCTCTCTCCCTCTCCCTCCTCAGCTCTCTCTGACTCACCTTTTTTTTTTTTTATTATTTCATTTTCCAGAAGCTGACGCTTGCTGCTGGGAACATCTACAGAGGATTTTGAAAATTCAACTCATGTCTGGTGTCAAATTTCTCCCTCATTACCACTCTCCCTCTGTGCAGCATGTCTGAAACAGAGCCACTCGTGTGATGCTGCCACAGCGTGAAATTCAACAGTGGTCCGTTGCCTGATCCATATTTATCAATGCGTTTATTCATTTTCATAGACGCTGATTAAAGCTGCTGTGACTCTTGACTCGATTAAACAGCTTAGTCTAATCCACGTTAATGAAAAGTTCCCTCTGTTGTGATTCCTTTTTTTTAATGTTTTAGAAAAGCTTTTATGCACACACACACTGGGAAGCCACAGGATGTGTGATGACACAAAATAATGTTCCAGGATCTGATCACACATGCCGTAGCACACGGTGTAAAACGTGTTATGAAAACCCCGCTCCCTCTGTGCTCCTGTCGCAGCATTCTGTTCACAGGTGGATTTGTTCCATGCTGAATGTGGATGCGCTGAAGGACTCAAGGACAAGCCGCCCACGTTACTGCTAAATGTGTGCACTTAGAAACGTGGCAGAGAGAAAAAAAAATGATTAAGAATTGGCTGCCATGGTGACAGGCCCAGCAGTATCTAGTGGCAACCGTTTTGTTGAGAATGCTGCATTAGTTCAGCGGTGGTGGTGGTGGTGGGGAACGGAGATGGGTTAAAGTTAAAGAAGTGATGTGGATCATAACCTACTGGTCTATTTAGGTATTTCACTCTGTTGTATTTTCAATCTTGATTTACAAGATTGTCATTGCATCATTATATTTCTATATATACTCTAAATCAATGGTTCTTAACCTTTTCTGAGCTACCGAACCCCACTAGTTTTATATGCGCATTCACCGAACCCTACTTTACTAGGGTGAGTTGGTGTGTCTTGACCTCTGCGGTGTCTTGACCTCTATGGCAGAGGCTCCACCGAACCCCAGAGACCGACTCACAGAACCCCTAGGGTTCGATCGAACCCAGGTTAAGAACCACTACGTAGCCTGTATATTTCTATATATGCTTCATATCTCATAGAATGTTCTAAACTTTAAGTATATATTATTGATGCATATCAGGAATCACCTACCTCATTGAAACCAAGGCCACTTCTAGTTTACTTCATTACATGATGCTCTACTTGTTTGATGCAGACAATGTAATGATGAAAAGTTCTGGGACCCCTGGTAACCCCTGCTTAAAAAGCACAGGAACAGAACCACTTTGTCCCTTTTTGGACAAGTTTTCTTTAGACCATATGTGGTTATATATGTATGTACTTGCATCTGTCTGTCTGTCTTTCTGCATGCCTGTCCTTCCGTCCATCCTTCCATCCATCCATCTTTCTATCCACTGACTCCAGGATGGGACGAACATTCATGCAGCTCATGAACATCCTTTCTTCCATAATCTCACAGATTACAAGGAAACAATTTGATGAATTGATTAAAAAAAAAGCTAGACAAGTGAGACAATTCTCAATTGTTAAACCTGTGTTAGATTAAAGCCTAATCTACATGTAGCGCAAAAGTAAATCAGTGAACACTGCTGGGTGAGCAACAAAACTAATCACAGCATGTGGCCCAGAACAGAAGAGATCATTAGTGACAATTGCCTCGATCACAACTGTGACATTGTTAAGAAAATACATATTTGCAAATAATCCTAATGGACAATGGTGACAGAATTCAGAATTTAGACACCGAAAGAAAAGGAGTGAGGTAGTACTTCATAGCTTTATTTTTTTCCAGCTCACAGAGAGTATATAAAATCAATAAAGGGGTGTAGTGCTCTGACTGTGACTGAGTACTATCCTCAGTCCACCAGTTTATCACAGTATCTGTTAATCACAGTATCACTTACTCACACTACAGTATTTTACCCTTAAGACGCAGCTTAAGCTTAACATTTGTCATTGATAAATATTGCCATGAGTCAAACTTCCACTGTTAGAGCATTTATCTACTGTATTTGTATGGTATATGGTACTTAAAATAAGCATTGGCATCTGTGCTTATATTCCCTTGTTTCTCTGTTACCGTGGTGACACAGACAAAAACACATTCACTCAAGGTTAAGTGTTAGTTTAGAAAATCTCTTAGAGATGTATTTTGCAGTGGTTACAAGCAGTGATGGTTTACAGAATGAAAAACAAGGTTTTCACATCTTTCTCAAAATGGCTGAGACTCTTTACAGGTCATTACTGCACTCTAGAGGTAGAATTTGGTACTGCAAAAACACCACACAACATACAAAAATGAAAGAGTTCTTAATTTAACACCCAAGATCAATTTATGAGTTGCTAGTGATCTCTGCTCAAAATGTTTGTTCCTGTTTCAGGAATTACCAGGGCCGTATTAACACTCTCTGAGGCCCGGGGCTAATTACCAGGATGAGGCCCTTCATATCGTGTCCTGATTATGGCTGTTGAAAGTTTTTTTCATCTCTGTGTGGTTGCTGTTGTTCTGGTGTATTTTCTTACCCATAATATTTCCCTACTTGTAGTAAAATAATTCATAGCCATATCTGAAGTATTTTCCTACCCATTATATTATCCTACCCTCTACTTTAAAGGTGGTAGCATATCTTATACACCGTTAGCCTCATAGCATAATTGCCTAAGTCATTTTTTGGCCAAATTCATCATTTAAAAAAAGATACCGGTGTGTTTTCGAAAAAAAAAAATCTTGGTTTCCAAAAACATTGAAATATAACTTAGCTAAATATGCTATGAGGCTAACAACATGTTAAACAACAATAATATATATATATATCTTACACCTAAAAAGGGTTGGAGGATATTATGGGTGTTTGAAGTAGAATCAAATTAGTATATGAAAATTACGTCCACTAATTTTGATCCGTTGATATGAGCAACTCGAGCCCCCTCTAGTGGTGAGGCCTGGGGGTGCAGCCCCTTTAGCCCATTCTGTTAATGCAGTCTTGGGAATTGCCACACACTAACAAAGTAAATATTCTAAAAATATTGTTACACATTGACACTATTTTTTTCTATGTCCCAATACCAGTGCTTAATTACCTCTAGTAACATTCCTATTGTGATCTATTATAACGAAACATTCCGTTGACAGGTTTTCCTACAAATACAAATTTCCTGCAAATACGCACCGCTACTGCCGTGACTACAACCCCTTTAAAATGAAACATTAAAAGATAAAGCTGTTAGCCACAATGGAAAATATTCAATTTGTATCAATTTTTTAGACCATAAACCATTAGCACCAGTGTTTTTTAACATAATAACTAACTTTTTGTTTTGTCAAACAACTCAGATTGGGATTTCATTCGGGTCAGTGTGTGTGTGTGTTTGTGTGTAGATATACATATATACATATATATATATGCATATTCATAAATATTAAGATAAAATAAGTGATCTTGGGCTTCAGCGTCAGAGAGCTGTCTGCTCTATACTTTTCGTTTCCTTTGAATAGCGTTCTCCACGATGGATGTCCAGATAAGGATGCCAGTCCACAGAGGGAGAGGTCAAGGCCTTCAATTGCTGTAGGAGAGACAGTACAGTACTAGTCAGCAACTACACTGACTTGAACGCACTGCATATGATTGCAACATATTGTGAGAGTGAAAAAAAAAACTCACCTGCCAGATACTTCCCTCTCCTTTGTAAAGTTTATACACAATAATGGCAGGGATAAGGCTCAAGAACAATGCATCTAAGAACCAACCAAATGCTGTTCCCCATATAGGGTAGGAGACGCCTCCATATTCAAGCGAGTCTAAGGTTATTAGAGACCATAACAGAAACACCTAGGTGACAAAATAAATAAAGACAGAGACATGAGAGGAGGTCTTATAAGTCAAGAAGTCCCATGAAAGCGAAAATTTCTTTTTTTTTTTTTTTTTCGAAAACTCCTCATTCTGACATGACTCAGCGGACCTCAGTGGTAACCTGGCAGGTGGATTCGAACCTGGACCCAAGTCAGGATCCTAAACCACCACTGCCAAAGCCTGCTAAACCTCTATGGGAATTGGCCTTTGCTCTTGTTGGCCAAATACTACCAATACTTTTCAGCACATGATTACCAATATATATACACATAACATTTTAAAGTAATCCTGCAGCAGTACTAATATCAGTGGATCCCGACCAGGGATTCTTAACTGGTGGGTCATGATCCAGAAGTGTACCACATGATTTTTTTCAGACCATCTATTCACAAAGTAGATAGCGGAAAGACAGGATTAACAGATTTCCCCCACCTGGGGCGCTGGTGGGTAAGGTTGCCGATGAAGTGACTAAAATTCGTGTTAGTCTACTTATACTAATCTTACTCAACTTCATCATAGATTGGTTCTGTGTGTCTGTGGGCACCGATGTGTCAGTTCACCTCCCGTGATGGGGATATGATATGAAGAGGCTCATTCTGCTAATTAGCCCCAGGGCCTCAGGAAATGTTAATACAGCCCTGGGGTTGCCATCCAAGCATAATACTCTGTAATGCTAATTGACACCTGCCACTTGCCACCAGTTGAGAACCACTGATCCAAGTAACTGATCCACTGATCAGTAGGTAATGAATAAAGAAACCAAAATCCAGGTCATCCACTGCAACATTATTATTTGTTTTAATAAATGATGAAAAAAAATTCTTACGCTGAGGATGCAAGGGCAGATGACCAACCAACAACTTTTCCATATCAACCAGTAGGTGGAGCTCTTTTTTCCAATCATCATCTCAATGTCTGCGATTAATCGATTTATACCTGTGAAAGATGTAAAGAAATTGATTGGGCTTTTCAACCTTCATGAAGGACATATATTGGATGGAACACTTAAAATCAAGCAACTTCTGCAATGGCTAGATCTAAACCTATGTGTTTTGTTTTTTGCAAACAATGAAACCGAGTGTCAGTAATATTCACCATATATGTAACAGAAGGCAACGATCTCAATTATAGACATAACAAGAACCAACCAGCCTCCAGCAATGCTGTCCAAAAGATGGACCCAGTATATCCCTGCCTGAACCACACACATGGACACACAGAAATCAGATGAAAATGAGATTATGGTACTGAAATTTACGGTGTTACTTCTCAAGGACCTACTGTACCTGTGTTAAACATGGTAGAGCCATGAGGTAAAGTGCCAAACTAACTGCAACTACAACTAAGCCACGTCTTGTGTGGAGAACTTTAGGGAAGGCATCACACAGGACGGTGACCAACACCTCTGACGGGAGAAGGAAGAAGAAGTTATGGACAATAACTACATACAGTCAAATAAGTTTTTGAAATTCATAAAATTAAATTATTCTTTAGGCCAGCAGTGGGCAAACAGTTTGACTGGGCGTAAATTTTTGGTCCCTAAAAGCATTTTCTGGGGCAGACAGATAGTCATTCATCTACCGTATTTTCACGACTATACGCACATAAAAGTCTTAGTTTTTCTTCGAAATGTGCCCTAAAGTGCATTGCGCCCCGTGTGTTGTTGCTGTTGTAAGGCGAACGTAGTAGAGAACACCATGAGAACGTTAAAGGGGGAAGTGTGGGTGTTGTTTTGCTCCCTCTCTTTTTGTAAATAGCACACTTGTATGCGTGTGTGTGTTGTTGTTGTAGAGGAAGAGGGGAGGAGGGGAGATGTGGGCGTGGATTGTATATAAAACCCTCGCCTCCTATGTGTGTGTTAAATATAGTAATGGCACACAAAACTGAGACTGCGCCATTGCAGGGAAAACTCTGAACTTTCATCACGAAACAAACCAATCATATCATTTTGACAATTTTGTTGGGCCGAATTAAAAAGCTGAACGTGCTGCATCCGGCCCCCAGGCCTTATGTTTGCCCACGGCTGCTTGCATTTTAGTAAAAAAATCTTTGTGTGAAGTTCTACCGCCAGATCATGGAAAACAAAATGATCTGTCTAATTTGACCTTTTAATAGATTTATATAGGCTTTATCACAGATATCATGAAAACATATGAGTTTTCAGATTTGATATATTATTGTATCACTCATAGTAGGATTATTTTATAAATATATCTTACCAATGCTGACAAACTGAGTGTCCAGGCCGATTAATGAAAGCATGAAAAAGAAGAGAAATGAGAAAAAAGGGGACGCTGGAAGTTTTGTCAGACCACTTGGATAAACAATGAATGCCAAGGCAAATCCTAATGAGAAATAAAAAAAAAAAAAGTTACACCTTTTGAAATAGTGAAAATTAAACGACAAGGATTTTTGGTATGATAGGATTCTCACCTTCCTCCACTACAGTCTCAACTGGTTGCCCATAAATATGAGCCATATGACCTAACAAGGCAAAGATGGAAAAGCCTGCAAAAATACTAGTTCCTGAAAGGATATGGAAACAATAGAAACATATTTTGTTTTTTCCACAGATTTATCAAGCAACAAGTAAAAAAAAGAATTGTGAATATGGTTTCCTACCATGGTTAAAAATGCCAGTGAAGCATGCATCGCTAACCACATTGTTGTGAAAATTGTTATAAGATGCAAGGGTTGTCATTCCACCCCAACCAACGGATAAGGAGAAAAATGTCTGAGTTATAGCATCCTTCCAGACCTGGAATAAGACACACGTGTCATTCCTGTTACACACATTTGCCTGGTAATTTGCATGTTTTTTAAATAAATTGTGGATTGTTAGCATACCTCTGCTTCAGTTAGTTTTGTGAAGTTGGACTGTGCACCAATGTAGTACGCTATCCCATTACCTGATCCTTCCAACATCAGACCTCTGATCATCAAGATTAAAAGCAACGCATAGGGTAAAGAAGAGGTGAAAAACACAATCTGCAGGGAAAGATGCAAAATGATACACAGTGAATGTTTGGTGTTTAATGCAAGGCAGAAGTTCCCTGTCAGGTGTAAAAAAATTAGAGAAATGTTAATATACAATAGCAGATCATGACAAAAATGACCAGAGAAAATGGTAGAATACTTATAATCTGCTCAAAATACGTTGACTAATGCAATGCAACATAAGAATCTTATGTTGTTTAACTCCTTCAGAAAGGATAGGAAACGATCTAAACAACATATGACATCATTAATTTTCACCTTATTCTGAAATAGTATTAATATTATGTTGTGAAAAGCATGTTGTTGTTTTTAGCACACCAATAACTGTGTGGTCATTTTGACCGTTTTGCAAATTACTTGTTGTATGTTTGTCAAATCAAAACCTACATCCTTGTCCCTTTCTCACTGAAATATTGTTTGCCTGTATTTTTTCTTTATATTTTCATCCTCTTATTTGTTAATGGGTCTCATGTTCAGCAGTTTGCCACCCAAATCACACTGCTCCATACTGTGAGCCTCCCTGTGGGTGGACAATGGTATGTTTAGAGCACCACAGTGGCAACCTGGTAACTTGGTAGAATCAAACCTATGGACCAAGTCTGCTTCCCCAATTTCCAGGCAACCACTGCCACCCATGTATGTCTTTTTATGTCTCTTGGAAATGTGGTCTGTTCATTTAACCCATCCCCACAATAAACAGTGGACAACTTTTTTCCTTGGCAGCTGTGGTTGGGGAAATAATTGATTCTACCTGTTCAGCCCAGCAGCGGTCAATGTGACCTTTGTATTTTATGCACAACTCGGTTGCTATATTGACTTTACTACTTTCAATTGGGCTCGGGTGTTAGTAGCAAAGTGGCAACGTATTCAGTGAAAAAGCATAAAAGTTAATGTTATTTAATAACCTAAAAGAGCTGACTTAATTAAATATAAACACAGCAAAGACAGCAGATCAGACAGCCACAACAAATTGCAGGCAGTGTTGAATGAGAAAGAAATGCAAGCAGAACAAAATACCTGCTACAAATGCCGCAAGTTTTGCCACATGATAACTATAATGTTGTTGGAAATGCTGTAAAATTATCATGAAATAATGTGTTACTGTCATGAAATAACATAAAACTATCGCGAAAAAATAAAACCTACCACATAATAACGTAAAACAACAAATACTATAGTAAACTATAAATAAAATGGTCAAAAAGACCATTGTTTGTCTTAATGTAAAACTTATCACCAAATTATGTGATAATGTCATGAAATATAATTAAACAATCATGAAAAAACGTAAAACCCATCACGAAATAACATGAACTATCATCGAACAATATAAAATTGTCACAAAATAGTGCAATACTGTCATAAAATAATGTTAGACCTATCACAAAATAACGTGATAAATATCAGAAAATAATGTAAAACTTGGAATCAGATAACATACATATCGTAAAAATAAAATTAACTTAAATTAGCGTTGTGTTTAGAAATATAGTGATGCACTTTTGGCTGTTTAGTTTTGATTTACGTGGCATAATGGTCTGAAATTCCTTGTGCTCAAAATTACAAAAATGATTTAATATTGCACACAGATACGGGGCCTAGTGGTCAAGGAAACGGACTTGGGTTCGCAAGGTCCCCGATACGAATCCCCCTATTGCCAAGTGGAATCACAATGACAAAAAAAGAAATTTGAAAACTGACTAGAACACATTTGTATTTTTGTGTTACTTAGTTTACTTGCTTTTCCTGATGACTTGATGCCTTTGATGAGTGTGGCTGCAATAATAATGGAGCTCAGCAGCAGACACAGGGCCAGATGCCAGACCACGTGTCCAGTTTCGTTGATACCACTGGATCTTTCTAGAACAACACGACTGTTGCGGTAGAAAGAAAGAAAAAAAAATATATATACATATATTAAAAGAATTTCACCTTGGTGATACGATACCAATTCCTTTGTATTTTTATGAAAATACATTGACTTACTTCCAGTACTGTTCGCTTGGACTCTGCACTGGAACCCGGATCACATCCGATAAAGGACAGGTGATGTTGTCCTGAGTCCAGTTGGCCACTAAATTGCCGCTTATGTTACAATACACTGCAAAAATGAATGCAAATTTTGTTATCAAGGCAGCATGCAGACGATGCCGAACAACAATATATAAATGTTTTATTCTGCACGATTCTATTTCTCAATACTATTGGAGAAGCAGTGGCTTAGTGGTTAAGAAACCTGGACTTGGAGGAGGGTCTCAGGTTCAAGTCCACCAGCTGCTCTAAACAGGGCACTGTTTACCATAAACCGATACTATCAAGAAAAATTTTAAAAATACCACAAAATTGTAAATATATATAATATAATATAATACAAATATAATATGTATAATATAAATATATAATACCACAAAACATATGACAAAATAATGTAAAATGATCATGAAATAAAGTGATACTCATAACATTAAAAGTTATCATGGAAGAACATAAAACTATAACGAAAAAACTTAAAACCTATCATGAAATAACCTAAAATTCATCATGAAAAAATGCAATACTGTCATGAAATAATGTAAACCCTATGACCAAGTAATGTGATACACATCACAAAATAACGTAAAAATATCGCGAAATGACGTAAAACCTATTTTGAGATAACATGATACTGAGCCCATTCTTTGGCAGCAATGCATTTCCGGAATGCTTAAAGTATATGACAATGTTTTCTTGCTTAGTACATAGCACAGAGAAGTTGTCTATCCATTTGTTTGCCAATGTCAAAACAGACAAACTCAATAGAACCTCGAAAATTCCAGTTCATTCAGTCACAATGTAACACTATGACGTTTGATCCTGAAGTAAATGAGACATAAAAAATCGTATAGAGTTTAGTTTAGCTCTGCAATGCTCCAAAAAAAAAAAAAAAACAGGACGGAGACAGATTGGGTTGAATTAGTGTGTTTTCTAAGTAACTCCCACCAAAATCTGTTGCTTTTTTTTCAACGACTATTCCAAGTAAAGGAACAGATACAAGTTTATCACGAGTAGTTTCACATTTGATGATTCTGCAGTGATGTTATAGTTACAGTAACAGAGAAAGTACTACCTTTAGATATACTATACCTAAGGGAGAGTTACTGCAGTTGCTGTCAGCCCAGCTTAAGCAGCTGGACCATGGCAGAGGACTTTGCATGGACGCAAACATGTAATAGAAGGCATAAGCGACAATAACATTATAATAAACGGCAACCAATATATTTATGGAAATCATGGTAAATCCAGCACCTGAGGGAAAAAGAGCAGAATAATCAATGTTACCAATTTACAGTATGTTGAGTTTGAATTATACTATGATATCTCAATATGCTTTTGTATTTCTGTATATACTTAAACCCTTAAAACATTGTTCATACATTTCCATATACACTCATACATATCTTATATCTCATATATGTTACCAATCGATGTACTGTATGTGTTGCACGATGCACCTGTTTGGTTGTATGTATGTGAATATATATATGTATATGTATATGTATATGTATATGTATATGTATATGTATATGTATATGTATATGTATATGATATATATATATATATAAATACAGTATACAGACCTACATACATTTGCCGATACAATGTAGGTTATATGTATATATATATAAATACATATATATATATACTGTATACTGTATGTGTGTACATATACATGTATGTATATATGTGGATATATACAGTATGTATATAGTACATATGTATGGGGATGTGCTTGTATATGAACATTAAGATAGATTATTTTATAACACAATACACAAACTAACCCAGTAGTAATATAATAATAATAATTGAGATTGCAAATACTCAACAACACCACACAATCATAATTATTACCGGATCCACTAATATCCCCTTCAAACTTTACTCATATCTATTGTATTGTATGTATTTTTATCGTATCTATACTACAAAATAAAATATATTTTGATTGATTGATTAAAATCTATATTTACGTCTCTAAATTTAATTCATATTCAATTACATTGCCAACACATGTTACCAGCTCTCAGCAAAATAAATGTGCTATCTTTTTGTTGGTTGGATTGTGTATTTGTTGATTTATTTATTGGTAAACTCTACTGCAGTCTCCATAAAATTATACAAAGGTTAATCATTGATATTGCAAATTAAAGTTATACTTGTTATGTCCTTAGTTATCTAGCAATGATTGTGATGTTAGTCTTTACTGTAGAATAATCAGACCATGGTTTGGGAATGTATAAAAACTTATAAAAGCCAGTTTAACGGTAGAGAGTTGAATGGTCGTTGCACAGGACTCACCCTGTAGTAAAGGCACTGCTCTCCATATGTTCATTGGTCCTTGGCTGCAGAATTGACCCACAGCACATTCCAGCAGGACCATCGGAATAGCACAAATAAACATTGATAACAAATATGGAATGATAAAGGCACCTGCACACACGGGGCAAAAGGTGGATTGAAAAACATTCAGCACATTAGCGCAGAGCCTCGAACACATCAACCTCATACCTCCTCCATTCTTATAGCACAAATATGGAAATCTCCAAATATTTCCCAGACCAACAGCGTAGCCGATTAGAGAAAACAGATATTCAACCTTGCTGGTCCAGTTTCCACGCTCTTTGTTCTCATCACTTTGAAACAGATGTGAGTCCTTGTTGGGACAGAATGAAGAAAGAAAAAAAAAAATAAAAAATCCCACATACACACACACACAAACATATAAATGTATATACATATATGTATATATAGTCAAAGTAATGCACCAAAATAAAAGTTCTTCTCTGAAACTGAAACAAATAAAAAAAAAAACTTTTACGCCATTTATTAGTACCATTACATGCATATGACTGTGAACTACACCTGTATAAAATCAAGGCACAGCAACTGGGTGAACTAATGTCTCAAAGAATAAAATTAATCAAAAAGAATATGCAATACAAAATAAAATGCTAAACCTGACTTTCCGAACTATTGAAAGATTATATATGAATCAACCACACTTAGCCTTTTGGCCATTTTGTTTAGCGTTTAGTTTAGTTAAGTGCTTCTCAAATTGTGGGGCGGGCCCCGCTGGGGGGGGCGCTTTGCGATGCTGAGGGGGGCGCGCGTGACCCTGGGGAACATGCTTTTTTTGCGCCGTACTACAAAAAAGTGTAATTGCACATCCTTGTAAGTTGAACTATATCTATTTTTTTTTGTTTTCTTTATGTTAACAAGGATACGATGTTATGCTGAGGTGTACAGATAACTATTTTATAGACAAATGCTATTATTTATAGTTGCGGCAGAGAGTGGGCGGTGGGGAGTGGGGGGCGCAAATTGTTTTCGTCTTGCTAGGCGGGGCATAACAGAAAATAATTGAGAAGCACTGGTTTAGTTTGATCAGTGTACGATAAATGATTAAATAAAGTCTAAGTTAAAAGAGCAATGACAACAGTGGAAAAAAGGCCAGGGGACAAAAAAGAATGTGTCACTGGGATTATGGTGAAAAAGAAGACACGATAAAAGCAGGTTAAACTAGGATCAAATTGTTATTTTATAAATATATTAATTCACATAGAGTACGTACATATACGTACTGTGAGAGAATACTGTCCATCTTATTTTGGGACTCACTGTCTCTCTCATTCTCTCTCTTATCGAAGGTAACCGTTGATGTTGGAATATGTTTCAAATGGAATATTGCACAACAACATTTAGGAAAATGTAAATTTAATCAATTTATAATATTATCTTATAGCATTTATATAAGTTGTCATCCTGGTCACATATGCATTTTTCAAAAAAAAAGGACAGAGAGAAAATTAAATACCTGATCAGAAGCCGGCTCCACGGCATGTCCAAAACTTTCATATTTAACCATAGTTTTAGTCCAATAAATTGGGAGGAAGAAAAAAGTCAACTTCTCCGAGACGTTCCTCACTGACTAAATACAGCAAGCTTATGTTGAAATACAAGTTTTCAGTGCTCAGCATAATTTAACCACAAGCAAAAAAAAAAAAAAACAAACAAACATTGACACAGAAAGACAAATGACAGGTTGTTTGACTGTAGGCTAGAGCTCTATGGAGCTATTCAGAATACATACATATATATATATATAAATATATATATATTTATATATATATATATATATATATTCTTTTAAGACCCAGTGGGCTGAAAATAATCAGGAATGACACAGTTTACAATATTGCGGAATACTTTTGGGATCGGGAAAAATGTAATCCATATCATTGTGCTACTGCACATTGCATATAGGTCTGGTCTTTCAAACGGTTATTAGAATAAATATTAGAATTTGGCTGAAGGAAAAAAACTTCCTCTTCCTTCTCTCTCTTTCTCTTTCTCTCTGTTTCTCTCTCTATATATGTATATATAAATATATATGCTACTACAGTATGGATAAGATAAAAAGTATTTCTTTTGGATTAACGGGCCTATGGATGACGGCACACGTACCATTCACCTCAAGGCCATTAGTGACTCAGCTTAGGCCAAAAGTCAAACACACATGTAAAGAGTTTATTGTGAGGTTTTTCTATGATGTTTCCTGTCGTTCCTTCGGCTCCTGTCTTCGCCCATCAGGCCAACGTTCCTTCCACTAACGTCTCTTCGGCTCCGTTTCCAGTTTAGCACCTCCTGTTCCTGAGGCCAAAGCTTCCTCGATTATTCCTGATCGGTCACGACCCATAGAAGGCTCACAATATGGTGTAATGTGATTTGGGTGGCGCTAACTGCCCCTGCGACCCCGTAACGGAGCAGGGGCACCGGGAGAAGATGAATGAATGAATAAATTAATAGGAAGGGGACTCCTAGCCGCACACACAAGTACCGTAAACCAGGGGTGTCCACACTTTTTTGTCTCGCGAGTGACTTTTCAAATGACTAGGCTGAAGTGATCTACCTAGATTCAATATATTTACTCATATAAACTGGATATCTCACTCTATAGATTAACATATAACATCTATATACTATTATACTGTCTGGCTATATTTTTCTCACTTTAGCGCAATGATCTAGCATCTTGCAATAGAATTCCATCTAGTTTTTATTACAAAAAATTCTAATTCCTAATTAGTATTATATACTTTTTTTTCCCTTTCAAATGGGATTTCTTTGGCTCCTGATTTCAGTCATGCCAAAATATAGATGACAAAAGTAGCTAAAGTATAATGACATGAGATTTTGCAATTTTATTTAGACAGACGGAATTCAGAGTTAATAATAATACCAAATAACGATGATAACGAATAATAACAATTATGTTTGTGGCCAAAGTAAAAAGAAGCCTAAAAATAAGTAGGTGAAAACATATATACTTTGCCTTCAGTTACAAATTCCAATTTGTAATTCCAAAAAAAATAAAAACATTTTAAAATATTAACTGAACAAGGATGAACAAAAAAGATGTACATAATTGATAAATAAATGATACAGGAAAAAAAAGATAAGATTTAGATTTAGATAGTATATCTAAATCTATATATATATGTATATACAGTATATAGAAGGAATTGGATCTACTTGTCCTTATTGTTATTTGACATCCCCATTTGTTGACTCCAATTTTCTGTTTGGTAGCGTTCTCCACGGTGGACGTCCAGGTAAGGATGCCAGTCCTCAGAGGGAGAGCATGATATCTTCACCCGCTGTAAAAAGTAGGGTGGGTCTTAAGTATCAAATGTATTATGGTCTAGCAAGTACTGTGTCTTGTATTTATATTATTCTTATTGACAGACTGTATATTGACAGAATGGAGGGATTGTGGGAGGACTGACTACAAACCACTGTCACATCTCGAACATATAAAGGGTAAATATTGAAGTCTGTCAATATGTACAGTATGTTTACCTGGCAACAAACAAGTCTAAAGTTGAAGGAAATGGGGCCGAAGTTAAGGGAAACTACCATATGTACATGCATAGATATGAGACATATCTTCTTCCTCTTCTTATTCTTCCATTCATACACACACTGATAATCAATGTCTTGCTACGACTGACCTTCATTCCTCTTCTCTCCCTTCCAAACCTCCACCTCTCTAGGTTCTCTTCTAGCTGCTGCCTACACTCACTGTAGATCACAATGTAATCTGCGAACATCATGAAGACTCCTGTCTGACCTCATTTGTCAATCTGTCCATCACTAAAACAAACAAGTAGGGGCTCAGGGCTGATCCTTGATGAAGTCCTAACTCCACCTTAAAGTCTTCTGTCCGTCCAACAGCACACCTCACCACTGTTGTACTGTTCTCATACATATCCTGCACCAGTCCAACATACTTCTCTGCCACTCCTGACTTCCCCATACAAAACCACAATTCCTCCCTTGGAACTCTGTCGTAGGCCTTTTCTAAATCTACAAAAACACAATGAAGCTCCTCCTGACCTTCTCTGTACTTCTCCATCAACATCCTCAAGGCAAATATTGCATCTGTGGTATTCCTTCTCGGCATGAAGCCATACACAAAACTCTACCTCCTTCCTCAACCTAGCCTCAACTACTCTTTCCCATGTCTTCATAATTTGGCTCATCAACTATATCCCTCTGTAATAGTTTAAACTCTGCTCATCACCTTTTTTGTAAATCAACACAAGAACAATTTTCCTTCACTCATCAGGCATCTTGACACTTTCTTAAAATCTATTAAACAACCACATGAGAAAATCTAACGTTACTTCTTTTAAGCACTTCCATACCTCCACTGGTATTTCACCAACTGCCTTTTCACTCTTCTAGCTCTTCAGGGCTTTTCTAAAAGATTAACATTTCAGTTTAGAGATTGTAAAAATTCTGTGCGTTCCACACCCATTAAACCGCGTCAAGTGTATGACACATAACTCTGAGGCCTTTATTTTGAAGGTAACGTTTTTGGTATTGTTTCTGCAAAGAAACTTCTCCAAAGTGAACAGTGAGCAGCTTGGGGCGCCCCAGGAGCACTGAGTGGGGACAGTGTCATGCTCAATGGACCTCAGTGGTAACCTGGCAGCTGGTGGATTTGAACCTGGAACCCTCCAACCTAAGTTTGGTCGTTAACCACCAGGCCACCACTGCCCCATTACTGACATCTAATGTTGTATTTGCTAAAAAGCTGTTTTACATTACAGAAAAAAAAACAATAACACACCTTACAGAAATTGCCCTCTGCTGTAGACAACTCAAAGGCAGCAACAATTGGGATCCACACAAGGACAAATGCAACCATGCACCAACCCAGAGACAGTCCCCAGTCTGGGTATTGGATCTGTCCATACGTGGGTGGAACAAAGTCTATCAGAGTCCAGATCAAAATAACCTAGAACACAAAAGGAGTGATCACCTTCTATTGTCGTCCTCAATATGCAGAACTACAGAACATCAAAAGACTTTCATTGACATTTGGACATGTGACAAGAAAACTGCTTATTAACATCAGGAGTTGTTTTGTTGTTTTGTTTTGTTGTCTCAAAAAGGTGTGACCAAAACAACTCGGGATTGGTCTCAAGGAGTAGAACTTTTCCTCTGAAATTTGTGATTTGGGTGGCGGTCACGGAGACTTTTGCCCTCAAGGGGATGCATGGGATGGAAGTTTTAAACAGTAATCAAACTGAGAAAAATTACCATGAAATCCTAAAAAACACTTTGGGAAAACATTGTCTGGAGGAGGATCCGTCAAACTAGTTCCACAAAGGGCTGCTGTGGCTGCAGGTGTTTGGTCCAACCAACCAGCAGCATACATGACACTTTCAATCCACTGGTCTCCAGACAGCAGGGACGGTTAGATCTAAAACCTGCAGCCATGTTCCACACCCTTTGTGGAACCAGTCTGACACCTCTTGCTTGGAGAGTATACAGACACATAGTGTTATGTAGGTTAATAAACTGAGTGGAAAAACATTAGCAGTCCAACCCACCAAGGTAATGAATGGGCTAATGAACACCCAGCTAGCTTTGCATGCCCACCAGAAGTAAGTGTTCTTATTTCCAAGCATCATCTTGAAGTCTTCAATCAGACGGTTCACACCTGTAAAGGAAATACGTGATTGTCAGAAACCTGGGTAAGAGGTGACCCTAAAAAGACAGGTTGTTTTGTAGAAACTGCTATTTATTTTAATGGTATTGTTTATTGTTTTCCTCTTTTTCTTCAACAAATTCCTTCTTTATTTTAAATAACTAGACTATAGAAATACAATAAATGTATATTATAACAGAAGTACTTGCTCCAGGGTAGTCACATGAACCAAAGTAAACTAAGTAATACACACTCTTTCGTTTACTCTTTAAATTTGCTTAAGCAAAATGCGTAACTTCTTCCAGTGGCCTCACAACCCACAGGAAGGCCCACGGTACAGTGCAGTGTGATTTGTGTGGCAGTCGTGGAGACTTCTGCCCCTGAGACCCAGTAATGGATCAGAGGATGAAGATGATTGAATGAATGCAGTGAATGTTTGAGTCCGGGAGAAATAACACTA
The DNA here is from genome assembly GCA_016785265.1 of Paraplagusia blochii. NCBI lineage: Eukaryota > Metazoa > Chordata > Actinopteri > Pleuronectiformes > Cynoglossidae > Paraplagusia > Paraplagusia blochii. The sequence continues at coordinate 237,951 of JAFBJS010001191.1, forward strand.
ATTTAATTAAATGAGTTAGTTATATTTACCATATATGTAGCAGAAGCCGATGATTTCCATTAAAGCCAATAATGACAACAGCCAACTGGCGGAAAACTGATCAATCAAAATGACCCAGTATATTCCTGCCTGGGATACAAACACACAAACACACACACACACACACAGGTGAGGGAGTCTGGCCTAAAGACAACAGCAGTGTTCACACACTTCAGGGACATCGTACGCACCTGTGTCACACACACAAGACCGAGGAGGAAGAGAAAAATACAGGTTCCCACTGAGACAAAAGCACGTTTGTTCTCTAGGATTTCAGGAAAGGCGTCATGCAGGCTGGTGATGATCACCTCTGACAATAGGAGGAAAAATAAAATCTATTTTATTGGGAAACTATAGTGATACTTATAGTAAAGGAGGACTTACCTGCCAATCCAAACTGAGATTCCAGGCCAATAACAACCAACATCACAAAGAACAAGAAGGACCACAGAGGGGAGATGGGAAGTGTAGTCATTGCATCTGGATAAACAATGAAGGCCAGTCCGAAACCTGAATGAAGGGGGGAAAAATACAGCATTGAATAAAACTGAGCAACACTATTGCAAAAAATAAATGGATGTGTTTAGGACTCACCTTCAGACACCATGCTTTTAACAGTCCTTCCATAGATGAAAGACATGTGTCCCAGCATCGAGAAGACAGTGAAGCCCGCAGCCAAACTAAATACTAGAGATTAATAATAAAAAAATGAAATAATTAAGTTTGCATATGATGATGTGTAAATATTTTTCTGGTTACTAGGTTTTAGAATTGAAGTGACATTCTGTCTGGTGTTATATGACATTAAACACCTACAAACATACACACATTCTCTACTACACTGGTGTCAAAGTCATTTTTACCAAGGGGTCATTTTACCAAGCGACAATACAATTTCCTAAATGGTACAGTGACATTGTAGCAACTCTATATTATATATTATAAGTATTGTATCATATTATATTACAACATGTTACTGAAGTTTATAGTCATTTATTTAATTAATCAATATTGTTCGTTCCTGTGTAAAAAAAGACATTTTTTAATTTATCAGGTTACAAATCACTTCTGCATAGACAATATTATATGCTGATGACACGTGTATAAGACTTTTTGTTTAACCAGAATTAAGTTAAAATGTAAAAAAAAATAATTTAAAACTAACTCTCTGTTTTGCATGTGCCGCATCAATAACCTTTGAGTATCAGTCATTGCATAAGGATTAGGGGAGTTAAATTAATAATTAGTTCATTACATTACATTCACAGTTTGAGGAACACTCCCGCTACAGTAGGTCATAGTTATGTTATCTGCAAGGATAAAATATTATCTGTTGTTTTGGCTCCGATAATGAAAAAAAGGATAATGTAATACCTGGGTTTGGCCACAGGAAGTGTGCTGTAAGAAATATTGGGGGATAAACAGGTGTATATTTAAGTGAAAGTCCCTAGATGGCAGCAATCTAGCTAATTCAATCTTTTTTAATATGCAGGGGACTGAATGCAAACAATACCAATATAAACAGGTTTGTATTGGTATTAGTATATATCAGGGTCAGGATTTAAGTGTTTGCACGGTATCGGCACATCATACATTAGCAAAAAGTTGTTAGAAGTTTTTCAATAGAAATCCTAATTTCCTACAATGGTTAAAGATGCAGATGAAAATGGAGTCAAAAAACACATTGTTGTGGAAGTTGTTATATGAGGTATAGGTCGTAACTCCACCCCATCCAATGGCAAGGGAATAAAACGTCTGAGTTGCTGCGTCCTTCCAGATCTATAACAAAATACATGGAATTAGAGTCAACCAGGAATTATGGGGTGTATTCCACCAGGGTTTGTACTAGGAACATGAACTTTGTTACTCCCACATTCAGACCTGTGCATCAATCAATTTAGTGACGTTGAATGGTGAGCCGATTAAGAAATCGATCCCGTCTTTGGCTCCCTCTAGTGTAACACCTCTGATTAGCAGGATAAGCATTACCGCGTAGGGAAACATTGAGGTCAGATACACAACCTGTAAAGAAAAGGGACCCAAACGTAAATACATTTTTAAATATATAAGCTTGTAAGCAGAAGAACATTAAAACACTATTGGTCTCCCCATGGTGTGTTAAAGGCTGGCATTAATACTATTAATACATTTCTTTCATACCATTTCATCCAACCTATACTGAACCTGATTTTTGTAAGATTGTTTGTGAAATGTCTATTTTGACATTACAACTCAGAGTGACTGTGGTCTAGCGGTTAAGGAAGCGACTTTGATTCCACAAGGCTTTAGGTTCGAATTACACTGGTTGCCAGGTTGCCGACCTGAATGACGAGAGGAACTGAGCATGTTTAGATCCAACTGGACTTTATGGATTTGTAGAAAAGGAGTGGACTAAGAAAGTAAGTGTATTGTTTTGTATTTTATCCCCTTGACATACCTTATAATCTGGTTAGTAAATTAAGGTATGTAATTTATAGTCCAATATCCAATATGGTTATTTCTTATCTGAGGGAATTGAAAACGAAAAACCTTCATGCATCAAATTTAATATTCATGATACTGAATTTTCAGTATCGCAGATTTGTGTGCGATTGGAGCACGGGTTTTATATACAATCCACGCCCACACTTCCCCTTTTATTGTTCTCATCATGTCCTCTACTACGTCCGCCTTACTACACCTCACACACAAGCACACAAGTGTGCTCTTTAAAAAAAGATCGGGAGCAAAACACTGCCCACACTTCCCCCTTTATCGTTCTCATCGTGTCCTCCACTACGTCCGCCTTACAACAACAACACACTTAGGGCGCACTGCACCCTCCCGACCCACACAATATCCCAGTGTGCTCACCACCCACAGCAATACTCACACTATGGTGCAGTGTGATTTGAGTGGCAGTCATGGAGATTGCTGCTCCTGAGACCCAGTAATGAATTAAAAAGGTGAATTCTAACATACTTTTCCTGTTGACTTGATGCCCTTGTTGATCACCACGGCAACAACAGTGGAACTCAGCAGAAGACAAAGGGCCAGGTGCCAGACCACAGGCCCAGTTTGATCCAGACCTCTGGATCTCTGTAGAACTACATCACTGTGAGGGAAGAAAAGAGAAAAATGTCCACTAACCTCATGTATGTGTGGATTTTTAAAAGTATGTAGCTCTTTAAAATCCTTACTCCCAGTATTGTTCACTCAGACTCGAACAGTTTGATTCAGTGCTGTTGGATATTAAGGGCGCGTTACATGGCGCTGAAAAAAAAAAATTCTGATATGAGGAACAAAAACACATTATTTTGTTAGATAATAAATAAAACCCTGCAGCTTAAGAGAAACAAAATGGACCTGATAATGTGTTTCTACTGCCGTTAACTGCCCAGCTGGAAGAGTTGGACCAGGGCAGAATTGACTGGAAGGAGGCGAACATGAAGTAGAAGCTGTAGGAGATGAGGACGTTATAATAAACTGCCACCAGTCCATTCACTATAACCATAGAAAGGCCCACACCTGGGGGAACACATAAATGTTAATACATTACATATAAAGTCATATTCATCGGACATAAACGTAGTTTCAATAGAGATATACAGTTACCCTTCAATAAGGGAATGGCACTCCACATATTGACTGGACCTTGGCTGCAGAACTGTCCAATGGCTGCCTCAAGGAAGAAGATTGGGATTCCACAGATGAACAGCATCAGGAAATAGGGAATGAGGAAAATTCCTGTTTGCAAAAATAACAATTTAAAATATTGGGTTTATTGAAGACTTGCAAACCTACATGAATCAAATACTGAGTACTGTACCTCCTCCATTCCGATAGGCAGTGTGTGAAAATTTCCAGATATTGTCCAGACCAATGATAGAACCGACCAGAGACCAAAGGTATTCTGATTTGCTGGTCCAGTTTTCACGCTCAGTTTTCTTGTCATTCACAAGATTCTCCTGTTCAGAATACAATTAAATTTAGGGTTAATTCAATAGTTTATGTTTTTTTTCAGAAATGTAAGTTCACACCGAGGGAGATTAGAGACTTAGGCAGTGATTGCTGTGGGAAATTATCTCATAGCACCCAATTAAGCATTGTTGGGTTTTTGCGCTGTAATAAAGTGTGGCTTATAATGTAATACTCTTTTATTCCAGCAGGTAGCAGCAGAGGCTATGAATACCTGTAAAAACAATAGCATTATTGCTACGCGACAGTGATCGTAACAGCAAGATGAGCAAGTGGCAGCGATGGGCACTAAGTATAAATACATTTTGAAACTATATTATTAACATTACCTATTATATGTACTGTGTGAAAATGTAAATTTGGTTGGTGGTGTCCCCCAGGATTTTGTAAATGTGAAAAATGTGCCGCGACTACATAAAGGTTGAAAATCCCTGCTGTAAGAATTGGAGAATCAAGCTAGAGCTATGTAGAGTTATGGGCATAGGCGTAGCCGCGGGTGGGCCTGGGCCCGCCCACTCGTCAGTCAGGCCCGCCTCATCCAATGAGAGGGCTGACTATAAAGAGGGATGATGTTCATTATCAAATTTTAATAATTAGGGGTTGGGGCCCGCTGATTTTTTCGGGGTCCACCCATTTTATGGGTTCTGGTTACGCCCCTGGTTATGGGTCGACCCATATCCGATTTGTTCAGAAATCCGATTTTTTTTCATAGGCTGTTCACATTTCCCACCTATCTGGACTTGTATGCCATGATTATATTATATTATGCCATGAATATATTATTCTGTATTATTTGTTTCTACTTTCTCTTATTGCTTTCCAACTGTGCCTAACGTGGAGTAATTGTACCTGAGCAATTTCCTTCGGGATAATAAAAGTATTCTGATTCTGATTCTGATTCTGATTCTGAATCGATGAATAGTTAGGACTAAAAAAGCAGTGGTAGGTTTTGTTATTACGAAAAAAAGTCACTGGTCAAACCATGACACTACACCTGTCTCTTATACACATCTATCTCCTTATTTGATCTTATTTTTATCTTATATTATTCTGTATTATTTGTTTCTACTTTCTCTTATTGCTTTCCAACTGTGCCTAACGTGGAGTAATTGTACCTGAGCAATTTCCTTCGGGATAATAAAAGTATTCTGATTCTGATTCTGATTCTGATCTTCCTCTTTCTGAACTACCTGGTAGCTCCATCTCTTGGATTATTCATCTACAGGTGTATCAACTGTCCCCCCTCTGAACATGTCCATCTCAATCTGGCTTCTCTAGCTTTCTCTCCAAAGCTTTATGTCTGCTTTGTCCCTCTAATGACCTTGTGGCTACATGATGGATAGAAAACCCATAATTTCTTCTTCTTTCTGCTTGTCCCTTTTCAGGGGTTGCCACAGTGAGTCAACCTTATCCATCTCACCCTGTCCTCTGTATCTTTTGCTCTAACTCCAACTACATTCATGTCCTCCCTCACAGCATCCATAAATCATCTCTTTTGGCTTCCTTTTTGTCTCCGGACTGGTAGCTCCATTTCTTCTTCTACCCATATAACCACCGTCCCTTCTTTGAAAAAGTCCAAACCATCTCAATCTGTCTTCTCTAGCTTTCTCTCAAAACCTGGATAAAAAAAAAAAAGTGTTGTCCCTCTAATCACCTCATTAATGATCGTGTCCATCCTTGTCTCTCCTAAAGAGAATCTAAGCATCTTTAACTCCTCCACTTCCATCTCTGCCTCCTGTCTTCTGCCTATTCCTGGTGCCTCTAATCCATAAATCATGGCTGTCTCACAACTGTTCTGTAAACCTGTGCGTTTCAATGTTGGACTGGAAAAAGTAAACAATCTGACCTGATCCTGGTGTACGTCGGAGTCCGTGGTCATTGTGAAAGGAGACATTTCACCTTTTAGTGCGCCCAGATTTTTGCCTGCCAAAAATCACCTGAAGTGACAAGATCATTGATAATCATTGGTTTTAAAGCAACAGCGCCAACCCCCTCATAAACTATCGAACTGTCTGAGCATGTTTTTCTCTACTCTAATTAGCATATATTTGCTAAAAAGTCCTAAATGTTTTATGAACCTTGTTGGTTTAATATTTGTTTTACCATGATTATATATTAGATACGGTGGCCCTGAGGTGCAAAACACCTTTACAAATGCAAAAACAAAATTACATTTCAGAAAGCATTTTTACAAATTCTGAAACAAAAATATATTTATGAAAACAAATTCACATTTGAAAAAAAATTACTAACCCTGAAACAAAAATACATTTATAAAAACAAATATACATAAAAAAAAACATTTTTACACACTCTGAAACAAAAAAACATTTGTAAAAACAGAACAGAACAGGAAACAAAATTACATTTTAAAAAACATTTTTACAAACTCAGGCAACACTTTTACAAACTCCAAAGACACTTTAACAAACCCTGAGACAAATTTACGCTACACTTTTACAAAAGCCTGAAACCAAATTACAATTAACTGTTGCAGGTATCCCAAGTAACTTCCCCAACCGAAAAAGCACCAACCAAGATTGACGGCAGTCAAGCCGTGTCTTGCGGCGACCGTGTATGAGCTGACTAACGTGATCTTGAATTTCATGCGGTCGGTTTGTGGAGTTTTTCAATAATGCGGCTCAGAGGGATGGACCAGATCAGATCAGAAGACAGACAATCCTTGGACTTCTATACTTTTTGCACAGCTTACATGATGGTCAATGTTTTTCTGCTCAAATAAAATAAAGCCAAGTTTATAGAAAGTTAGCATCTGCTAATAACACTGTTTACAATGATTCACATAGCTCAGATAGCAACGGTTATGCTACACTTGCTTTATTTATCATTATTCGGCTGATGACATGTCGACTGTCCGTCCATCTAAGCCTGGGCATTGAAAAACAACAAAAAACGACATCCCGGAACTCAATACTGCATTAGAGAGTAAGAGTAAGATTCGCGCTCGCAGCCAAACACTGCTTGACTGCCATCCATCTTGGTTGGTTCTTTGCTAGTTGGGGAAGTTACTTGGGGTGTTCCCTTTCTGGCTGCAACAATTACTTTCAATTTTGTTTCATGCTTATGTAAAAGTGTTTCCGGAGTTTTTAAATTTGTTACAACAAAATAACCACAAAAAAGGCTCATAATTAAGTTAAATTTCAGAGCTGATTTCTGGCCATTTTGCATGATTTTATTGACAGTGACAAAAATCACTTCCGTTCCTACATCACTAGCAATAACATTGTACTGACAAATACAGTGCTTTTAGTCATTACATGGTGTTGTGGTCATTGTTTCCCCCAGGTGATAAACCTCTAGTGGAACAAGGCATTAAAGATGAACAAGGAATTGAAGAAAACAGCAGAGTGGTCTAATCATTTTTTTCCATGATTTCCATGTACTTTCAGTAGTAAGTCAACAATTTCTATGTTATGCTCAACAAATAATTCCATTATGCTTGGAGGTAATAGAGAGTATTAGAGAGTATGGAGAGAGTATTACATCAAAGTTGTCAGAATCAGAACCAGAATATATTTTATTGGAGTAAAAAAGAAAAACACATACATGGGAATTTGACCCTGTCTCTTTCTGTGAATAAATAAAACACAGCTGTGTGTAAAAAGAACTCAGTAATTACTGAAACACTAGAATCGCTTTCTTATTTAACAAAGATCACAAGCAACTTAAATTGAAAATTAGAACATTGAGAAAGAAATTACAGCTATAGTTCCACCCTGAGAAGTTCTCCAGTTGATCTTGGTTTCTGTTGACTCACAATAGCAGCCTTAACTGCTCCTTAACCGTTTTGTTTTATTATAGCTCTGGGTCACAATTAAAGTCATAAAAACACAGATAAACCCGACTGTCTTACTCTCTGCCTGTGTACCCATCTCTCTGCCTGTCAGTTTTCCCACATAACGTTGAGGTCATGAGTATTTTTTTTTACGCTAAACCCAATGCCACATCCGTGAAGTTAGAAAACTAAAGCCACGAGCTACAGATAACGTTCACATCAACATGCGATTTGTTGTTAAGGGTTCTCATGTCACAGGATTGTTCCTCTGCGTAACGTTCTCCTCGATGAATGTCAAGATAGGGGTGCCACTCCTTAGATGGGGAGCACAGTGACCTGAAACGCTGCAAAATGTATGAAAACAGCCTTTAATTTGGATATTTTTATTCATTTTTTTTTACTCACAGACACAAACACAACACATACCTGCCAGGGGCTTCCCTCTGTCCGTATCATCTTATAGATGGCAAAGCCAGGGATCCAGAGTAGAATGAACACAACCATGCACCAGCCCAAGGCCAATCCCCAGGCTGGGTACGTAACATTTCCATATCGAGACGGCTCTAATGTCATTAAAGACCAGACCAGGATCACCTACAACACATGGACACTTTTATCACCAAAACTTAAAAATAGGGAAATCGGCATGGAGTTTTTTTCAGTTACAGTAGCAGCTCATTTTCTTAGTGACGTATAAATAAACAGAGCAACGTGATTAAACCTTTACATTACTTATGTCTTCAAACAGGTATCAGAGCAACAAGGAAAAGTGAACACATGGTCCCATGTTGAAGTAACCGTATTTAAGGCACACTGTACTAAAAGGGACAGTCTCAGTTTTGTGTGGCATTACTATATCTAACGCACACATAAGGCGCACCTGAACATAGGTTTCATATACTATCCAAGCCCACACTTCCCCCTTTAAAGTTCTCGTGGTTTCCTTTACTACACCCGCCTACAACAACACACAAGCATTCAAGAGTGCTGTTTAAAAAAAGAGCGGGAGCAAAACCACGCCCACACTTCCCCTTTAACGTCCGTATGGTGTCCTCTACCACGTCCGCCTGACAACAACACACGCAAGCATACAAGTGTGCTATTTTAAAAAAAAGAGCGGGAGGAAAAAAAATGTAAGACCTTTATGTGCGCCTTATAGTCCTGAAAATACGGTTACTATATTTTAGAAATAAATAAATATACAATATATAAGAAGAATAAAATGTATAAAATAGTCTCTCTTCTATCACGGTTAATGCGTTTCAAGATCGAGCGTGAAAAGGGACTCAAAGTACAGGTTAGACATTCTACAGGTTAGACATTCTGTTATCCCCCTATATATTTCCCCTTTAAGAACCTCCTCAATACTGTTATAAACCCTCTCTAGACTGTATCAGTCTTTCCACACAGCTATATAAATGCCATAAAAGCAGCCACACAGGGGGAGATGTGACAATGATGAGTCAATCAGTAGGAAAGACAGAAGAGCATGACTAGTGTTATGCTCAATGTCGTCCAGATAAACAAAGCCACCAGCAATGTCTTCAAGGTTAATTTTATACTTGAAGACATTTTATTTTTTGTATTTTAACAAAGTTAACAGCAACATTTTTAAGTTGCACAGGAGTGGAAGGTACATTAGCTTAGAGTACCCTCTAGTGGCTATCTATATAAAATTCCCAAATGTCAAATTATACGTCGCAACTAAGTATACGATTCAAATCCAGACAAAAGATTACAAAAATCCAACCTATGTTTCAACTTATGGGTTTTGGGTGAGATGTTTGTAATCATGGGTGACATTAGTGAGTTGTAGCTCAGTACCGTATATATAATAATATTGACCACAGGCACACTAAATGGACGCTATGCCTTATGTGTAGATTCTGGTTGTGTTTACTGACCTCGAACGGGGCTCTTAAATCTGAACAGCTAACAGCAGACTGACTCTGACAAAGACGAGGAACCGAGCGTGATTGACACCAACTGTCAAGGTAAGACACTAGACGAGTTAAAGAATTTGACGGATTTGTGGTAGTGAACTGAGAAAGTGAGTTTAGTATTTTGTATGTATCTGTTGACTTTTTTGCATCTTATAATACGGTGAGCCTTATAGACAAAAAAATACTGTATTTACAGAGGTGGGTTGTCAGGGCCAGCAAAGCCGTCACAGAACTATGATGTCACTGAAGGCCTAAGGTTGAAATGCAAAGCACTGTGTATTTAATGCATAATAGGGCGGCAGTGGTGGCTTAGCAGTTAAAGAAGCAGACTTAGGTGGACAGGAAGGCTGTAACATCGAGTTCCATCCATGGTGTTTGATTACTGTGTGCTTATTCAACTTTTTTATACTTATATTTTGTTTAACCAAATCATACATTTAATGTTTATATTTTAACAATGGTCGCACAATTATTGTTTTACTCTACAATTTATTTTTTCTTCTCAATAAACGAAATAATAAAACAACTAAAATTAATTTTAAATGGGCCAAATCACAGGTGGTTGTGTAAAAGACATTACCATAGAACTCTATGGTAATAAATTCTCTGAAATCACAGCTAATGAATAACATTTATCAAAAAAAATCCAAAAAGTTATAGTTAACTTCATTAAAAAATTTTTATTTTTCATTAAACACTTGCTCTTACTGATAACATTCTTGGCCAAAAATTTAGTTTAGTCTGATGTGATTCTACAGTCATACTCACTGCTATTACACTGGGACTAATGAAAAACCAACAGGTTCTCCACCACAGCCAGAAACAAAAACTCTTTTTTCCAAGCATCATCTCGATGTCTTTAATAAAGCAGTTCCCTCCTGAGAGAAGAGAAGAAGATAAGGTAAACCAGAATAAGAGAATAAGAATTATACAATAATTAAAAAACATCACGATTACCGTATATGTAGATGACTCCAATAATCTCCAACAGGACCAGAACAAGAAGCACCCATGAGGCAACAAAGTTGTCAATGAGAGTCACCCAGTATATCCCCGCCTAAAAATACAGCATCAGCACAGTTGAACAGAGAAAGTCAACAACCACAACTGTTTCTGATGCCCCTGTCATGCTGACCTACCTGTGTGACGCAGGGTAAACCAAGGAGGAAGAGGAAGGTGCATGTGGACACAGTCAGTATGGCATGCTTATTCTTGAACACTTCGGGGAATGCATCTTTCAGGCAAGTGGTGATCACCTCTGATGAAAAAAAGAGTTAAAAATTTGATTTATGAAAACAGAAAACTGCAAAAAAAAATGTTGGAACCTGGCATTTGCTTAGAAATCCAGACCAGACCATCCGGAGTCCAATGAATTTAAAAAGGTTTTTGACAATTTTGCCAAAATCTGAAGTAAATCTGCAACAATTATGAAAAACATGTGTATAGTGTCGGTCCAAATACTACTTTAGTGCACATTTTGATTTAGTCTTTAATCCAGACGTGGATAAACTAAGGCTCAGGGGCTGGATGTGATCTGTTTGGCTTCTTTATCGGACCCACCAAACTTGTCCAAACAGTTTGTTAATGTTATTAATTTTTTTTTTTCATCATACATTGTATTTTTGCTGTTGCCCTGCAATACCTGCATTCTTCCAATAGATGGTATAGAAGAAGCAAAAGGCCTTTTACTTTTCTGCTTTTTGTTTTGTCATACGATTGTTTTATCTAGACCAGAATTGGGCAAATAAGTTCGCTCATGGGCCGCATTTGGTCCTTAAATTTGACACAGGCGTCAAATCAGGGCTCCTCAGTGGTAACCTAGCATTGCACCTGAAAACCTGTGGACCAAAGTCCATTTCCTTAACCACTAAGACACTGCCACTGCCCAAGAAATGTTGTCCAGGGAAAAGACAGAAGGATGATAATATTAAATATTTGGCTAATTTGGACAGGAGTGGTGGGCCAGATTCAAAAAGCCCATTGTGCAGCATTCGGTCCCCGGGCCATACCTTGTCCTGGTCTAATCTAGATACTCTATAGCAGGCATAGGCAAACTAAGGGGCCCAGGGGCCAGATGCGGGCCGTGAAGTTTCTTAATGTGGCCTGCCAGCCTTGTCCAAGTAAAATAATTTATTTATATTTTCATAATGCTTTTGCCTTTTTCCATCAATAATGCAGATCCCCAGGAAATTACATTATAAAGGGTGTAAGAAATGTAGGATTCTAGGTTTTATACAAGATTTTTACATGCAATTATCGCAGTTAAAAACAAATGCTCTGTCTTTCTGCTCTGGACTCGTCCCACCGAGTCCAATTTTTGGACTAGTTGTGGCCCACGAGTCAAAAAGATTGCCCGCGTCTGCTCTAGAACCCATTGTGACCCACAACTAAGGAATGTTGCCCATGTTGCCAACCCTAACCTTAGTCTAATCTCTCAATAAGAAGACATCTCCATCATTTTGATCTTACATTATCTCTTTTTTTTTCACTTCTAAAATATTGACTTATATAAATAAAAATTCATGTAGCAACGCTTAACTTTATAGCATTGTGATTTGCATATTAATAATAAAACTAATAAAATACAAATCACAGTTTACATTGCAATATCCGTACACGCTTTCCTGGCAGCAGAATTGCCAGGAGTTTAAGGCTTAGTATAATATCGATGAGCTTTTGCCCAAGGGTTTTAAACTGCTCCTCAAAAGGAGGCCTACAGCCACAGCGGCTCGTCGTGGATCCTGTTTGACACCCCTGATCGAAACCAATAAATAAAATACCTTAAAAAAAAAATTCACAGCGCTCACCTATGCCTGCAAACTGGGAGTCCAGCCCGACCGTCAGAAGCATGACAAAGAACAAGACGGACCACAAAGGTGATACAGGAAGCTTGGACAAAGCATCTGGGTATGCAATAAAGGCCAGACCAAAGCCTGCAGAAAGGTAAGACAAAAAAAAAAAGTAAGACAGAATACTGACATTTTCTTTGTCTGTCGTGATCATACAGCAGTGACGAATGGTTGTCTGACCTTCTTTTACGACCTGCCCAACAGGGATTTGGTAGATGTGAGCCATGTGACCCAGAATAGAAAATATTGCAAAGCCTGCAAGTACACTGGTGCCTGAAAAGATAAGGATAAGACATTGTTTTGACTCATAATCTATTTATCATTTTATGTATATGTGAATAGATAGATAGACAGACAGACAGGTATGTTTGTTGGTATGTTGGTAGGTAGGTAGATAGAAAGAAGGATGGATGGATGATAGATAGATCCATCGACCGACAGACAGACGGACAGACAGACGGACGGACGGACGGACGGACAGATAGATAGATAGATAGATAGATAGATAGATAGATTTTTTTTAGATTTTACAATGGAGATTTTTTTAATATTGCTGCAGAAAGACAGACAGGTAGGCAGGTAGGAAGGTAGATAGATAGATAGATAGATAGATAGATAGATAGATAGATAGATAGATAGATAGATAGATAGATAGATAGATAGATAGATAGATAGATTTTTTTTTCAGATTTTACAATGGAACTTTATTAACTTGGTACAAAACAGATGTGATCCAACTAGATAGATAGATAGATGGAAAGACAGACAGACAGACAGACAGATAGGCTGCTTGCACTCACCTGCATTAGTCAGTGTCACAACAAATGTATCTTGGAACACATTATTTTGGAACCTGTTGTATGAAGCCAGGGTCATGACTCCACCCCAGCCAATAGAGAGAGAATAGAAGGTCTGAGTGGCTGCACTTTTCCAGGTCTGAGGACACATACATACTCGTTTTTATACATCTGACAGACGTGGAATAAATGTGGCATATTGATGTTCTCATTTATCAGAAACACTGGTAGAATTCTAACCGCAGCTTCAGTCAGTTTAGTCATATTGGACTCTGAACCGATGTAGAACTCAATCCCATCCATGGCGCCCTCTAGAGTCACTCCTCTGATCAGCAGGATCAAGATGACAGCATAGGGAAATGTGGCTGTAAAATACACAACCTGAGAAAGAATGTTGGTAAATTTGTAATTAATATATATATATATAATTATATTTCTTTTATTTAAGTTTAGTTTTATGTGTATTGTTGAGCCGTTTATCCATTTTGGAGATGGGGAGAATTTAGTGTTTTGGTGCACCCTATCATCTTGACAGCAATTGTTTTTGGTTATTCCACATTACAGTAGACCCCTCAAACTTAAGGTCTGTGGACCAAAAGTGGCCCGCCAAGTCACTTTATGTGGCCTATGGAACAAATAAAGTGACTTGTGAAAAAATCCTGAAATGCTGTAAAAGCGTTACTTAAACTTTTTGCAATTATTTATTACCAGTTATACAACTACCGACAAATAATGTTCAAGTGCAAAAACATGTATTAATACACAAGAAGTTACATTAATAAAGTCATTCACTTATAACTGGCTCTTCAAGGGGAACTGCTCTGCAATAGAGCTGTGTCTCTTTAACACCACGTCCTACAGTCCATGGCAGCCTTTGAAGCCCTGCCTTCTTCAGGGGCCACGTACCACTTACCTTCCCTGATGACTTGATGCCTCTGATGAGTGCTGCAGTAACAATCATGGAGCTCAGCAGCAGACACAGGGCCAGGTGCCAGACCACAGGCCCAGTTTCATCCAAACCGCTGGATCTCTGGAGAGCAACACGACTATGAGGAGGAGACGAGTGATCGCACTGATAATCAAGCATTGGTTGAATATTTGTTTTATTGGTTTAATACTTATTGACAAAATCTTACTCCCAGTATTGTTCACTTGGACTCTGTATTAAAGCCGTTGATACGTTTGATGCAGGACAAGTCACGTTCTCCTGGGTCAAATTGGCTCCTAACGTATCGGTTCTGTTGCAAGACACTTAAACAAAACAAAGGCGAAAGATATTTTAGTTAATACTATAAACGGACGCTCTGCAAATGCGCTGAGGACAAAGTACCTGTGATTGATTCGCTGCAGTTGCCGTCGGCCCATTCGAAGCAGCCAGACCAGGGAAGAGGAGACTGGAAGGAGGCAAACATGTAGTACAAGCTGTAGGAGAGGATGACGTTGTAGTAAATGGACACAATCAGAGTGACCATAACCATGGCCACACCCACACCTGTAGAGAGAAAGAGAGGGAGTAGAGATATTACGGCAGGACTGATCTGTCATGTGAAACTTACCCTTTTAATTAACAAAAATATATTTTAAGCTGAAATTTTTTCTCAAAAAAGTTTTTTTATATGTGTTTTATCAACACAGACAGGAAAGTTTGGTGAAAAAGCCAGAGAAGCTAGATTGAGATGGTTTGGACATGTTCAGAGGAGGGACAGTGGATACGTTGGTAGACGAGTGATTCTAGAGATGGAGCTACCAGGTAGGAGACGAAAAGGAGATTGTTGGATGCTGTGAGGGGGGACATGGAAGTAGTTGGAGTTAGAGTAGAAGATACAGAGGACAGGGGGAGATGGAAAATGATAATGATAAACCAAAAGGAAAAGAAGATTAGAAGTTAAGAAGAAGTTTTTCGGCAAAATATAAAAACTGTAGAACTCTATAAATTTGATTAATTATAGTGTAGCTGAGGCTCATTCTTAAATAACATGAGATTAATAATTATTTATTGAGATGAATGTAGATAATGGATGGATAGCTTTTGACTAAAGCTAAATTGCTTTATTCAACTCATTCATGAATATTTCCAGTTTAGAATTCATTTGGTCCACTATAGAAGACTGTCCGCAGAATTCCACTAACAATGAATTTTGCTGTGAGAGATCGTTATTCGGCGATAGAATGATACTAAGGTTTACTTTATGGCGTGCTGTGCATAGTCAAGGCCACAGTCATGTTGTGCTGGACTCAAACACTTGCGTTACTCACGTTTGATTTAAGAAACTCGAAACACATCATATTTTGGGGGGCATACAATCCATATATTGAAATAATAGGAATACGTGAAGAAGTACTGAATAGGAGTAGAACTCCAAGCAACGTGTGCAAAAATAGAACATTAATGGATTGATGTTGACAGTCCTAAAAAGATTGGGATTTTGTTTGTTTTAATGTATGATATAGAAATAAATACCCACAGTCAATCCCATGAAACAGCCATGTTGGAATCACACTTATATTCATAAATTCATTGTTTTGGTACCAGCCATCAGATGTTCATGAGTCTCATCTCACCCTGTAGTATAGGCACTGCCCTCCATATGTTAATGGGCCCTTGGCTGCAGAATTGGCCAATAGAACTCTCCAGAAAGAAAAGTGGGATTCCAGTCACCACCAACATCACAAAGTAAGGAATGAGAAAAGCTCCTGTGACAGAATGACAACAACAACAAAAAAAAACATACATTATTAGATAAAATCATTTGAATTAAATATATCAACTCCTCGGTCGAACTGAGAGGACAAACCTCCTCCATTATTGTAGGCCAAATATGGAAATCTCCAGATGTTTCCCAGTCCAACGGCGTAGCCGATTGTGGAGAGGATGTATTCCCTCTTACTGGCCCAGCTTCCTCGTTCATTGCTCTCATCTCCGCCTTCATCCTTTGGGTCCTGCTCATGAAAGTGTTAAAAAAAAATAGAAAGCATTTTTAAAAAATAGATAAGAAACTAATAGTAAAATATCATTTGTAGAAATAGGAGACGTAGAAAAACTTAACACGAGAGAGTACACTGGACTTGGTACTTTGATGGTGTATGTATCAGTCAAAAAGACCAGATCATCTTTGGGCAAACCTTTTGACAGACTTTTACTTCTGGGTCAGAAGCTTCTAGATCAGGGGTTTCAAACTTGTGGTCCGTGGACCATTTGCACCCCGTGGAATATTATTTTGTGTCCCCGCCTTGTTGGAAAGTTGAATTTATAATAATTTTATAGAATTGTTTTGTAGATTTTTTAGTAAATCCTATAGTTTTCAAAAATTTGTAGAACGTGTTCTAGTTTCTCTCCAAACCTAACACAAAAACATCAGAATTCGACGATAGAATGTTTAATGATCCGATCAGTAATCTGTAACTCATCACAGTTACAGAGTAAGTAAACAACAAAGTGGAAATTATGTTACCAGGCTTGGGAGTCAGGGCTGTACCTGGTAGCCTGCCCATTACTCAGGTCTCAGTACCAGGAGCGCTGACTGACTCACTGACTTGTCCCCGAATATAAGTTAGACATAGACACAAAATGTGAGGCGGTAATGGTTAAGCTAATAAAACATCACAGTGGCTGGTGGTATTTATGACTCCCAATATTGTCCATTATAGATTAACTGATCTAAAACTTCTTGCCCAAGTCAGAGTATCCTTATCTGCCCGGTCTGGCTGGACAGGTTAAGACATTTAAAAGTTTCTCCCAGTGACCTTTTTACTCTGACCTCTTTAATGCAGATGCAACTGCATTAGTTTCCAAATCTTAGAATGAAAACAGCTTGGATTGGTAAAAACAGTGTAACAGGATATCATGAAAGCAAAAACATTCTAACAATATGTCATCATCAACATAACTTTCACAAACCTATTAAGATGAACTCCAGAGCAGATACACATTGATTTAACATTCTTCCATCATCAAGTATATATATATATATATATATATATGTGTGTGTGTGTGTGTGTTTATATCATATTAGCAATCATTGTTTTGATGCAAGGGGTCACACAAGGAGTACACAAACCAAGAGTAGTATAGCTAATACAGGAGTAAATGTTTTTACACAGGATTCTACCAAGGGTAATTAGTAGGGCTGGGTTAAAAAAATTGATTTTAATCGATTTTTTGTTAATACGACGATATCGATTCATAAATCCAGAAATCGATCTCTTTTTCCTTCTTTTCCCAACAACTTTACATGAGCTCATGCACCACAGGTGATTACGTATTTACGTGGTTACGTGCACGTAAAACAAATGTAAAAACAACATGGCACTAAAATCTAAAATTCAAAACTAGAGTCTGCCTTGTAATTTTGGGTCAAGTCATGTTAAAAAAAAATGCATGATGGATTAATATGTCTGCCTTGAGTAAATTTGTGATGGAAATAAATGTAAAAAATAATTTTTTTGTTAGCAAATGGATTAAGTTTCAATTTTAAGCTTTGATTCTTCTGAGAATAACGTTGGTACCGAACTATAATTGATATGACAAAAACTGAAACCCGAAAACCGAATCGAATCGTGAATTGAATCGAATCGAACCCTTGTGAATTGAACCGAATCAATTTAGAAAATTTGAATCAATACCCAGCCCTAGTAATTAGTGGGTCAGTTCGCAATTCTCAAGACCTTCTCAATGATCCAGGATCTTCTTCATGGGTAATGGTATATGTTCTCTCCCTTAATCTAAACACCTTACAATCTGGGCTCCCTTCAGTATATCAACATGGTGCCCTCCACCAACACTTCTTTAAACATCTTTCTTTGACAGCATCTCTGGCCCTTTACTCACAGATGATTGACCCTAATTTACAACTCCGTCCAGACACTTAACTCATCGATGGTTAACCCTAGTTTACAACCTTGAGAGATGACAAAGAGAGATGTACCATAGTTGAACATTCTTTGACAAAGTACAAGAACATAATAGATGTCCAATAAGGTCTTACCTGAGTGACCACTGCAGGGTTTCTGATAATCAAATCCCTCAGATTGTTCCAGCCAACTTCCCTCATCGCTGTCCCTAAAATACGTCCATACAAGAAATCCAGATAATTCAGCTTGGTCTACTTTAAAGTACTTCCAAACATACACCTCCCCCAGACAAGGTAGTCAGGTATCCAGCCAATCACCTGTGCAGACACCTCCTCCCCTGAACCGCAGAGACGTGCAGTTGTTGCACATGAGGTTTATTTTACGTGATTAATCACCTGGGATGAGGGAAATGTCGTGATTTGTAAAGATAATTTTAGAGATACTTACAATCTGTGCAGAGTCATGCTGCTAAAAACCACATTTGTTTTATTTTGTATCTCCTCCTTGAGTGATAACAGTGGTGTGTTGTCAGTGTGAGATAATGGTCAGAAGTGAAGAATTCAAGACAACCATACAGTGATAACATATGATTTAGGTGAGTGACTCAGGGACACTAACCCCGTGTTAACAACACCCTGAGGTGACGACTGTGACTGGTGACACACAATGTCCATTCTGGTCAATGACACTCACTCATGATGACAATGTTTAAAACATCATGTAAATATATATATATATATAAAAGTATATATATAAATAGTACGTGTATCTATTTAATATATATAATATATATATTATAAATATAAATATTGCTGTCTAACAGAGCCATTAGCAAATATGAGAATAAGAGGAGATTTCAATCAAAAAATGTAAGATCTACTGTGAGATTCAGAGTAAACTATATGTTACATGTTATATGTTAAAAGTATACACTATGTATATATATATGTATATATACTTTATATACTATATATACATGTATATATATATATAAACGTATATATATGTGGTTATATATATATATATATGTTTATACTGTATATTTACCTTTGTATATAATCAAACCTTTATATAGGTTTTCAGACGTTTTGTATATATTCGGTCTTTTGTATGTATATTAACTCTTTTTATGTGTATATAAACATATAGATCTATACGTATATAGATATACATGGAATGGATTGGATTTTGTATATATATTCTATCTATAGTATATATATATTCATTATTTCTATATATTTCCATTCTTTTATATGTTTATTCAGATCTTTGTTGATATATTTGTTTATATGGTCAGATCTGTGTATATATTTAGACTTGCTTCTTGCTATTTGCCATTTTCATTTTGGTTCACCACTAATTTGTTAGCGGTGTGTTGAAGGCACTTGGTGATTATTTGTTTTTAACATCTTTAAGTTTATAATTACACCAAACATATTAGAAATATAATTTATTTTACCTCAACAATATATTTCTGTTCTACGGTGCTGTTATCAACCATGACTCAACTGTATTAAAACACCTGTAACTCCTTTGTTGCAGCATTGCCATCCATGATGCAACACTGCCCTGAGAATGCAACGCTGGTATCCAGCACATTAAGCGGTAGTTCCTACAGTATCTTAATAA
>JAFBJS010001193.1:5997-16529 GCA_016785265.1 Paraplagusia blochii
CCCAGGCCTTTTTTGTCAGATGGGTTAAAGAACGTCTGGCCAAAAATGAACGACATGCCAGAATGAACGACAACACTTCTCAAATGTCAAAGTTCGGGGTCTCATCCCGTCCTTTGTTGACATGAAACTCTTGGCTCTGGCTTTGAAGGCTTTTCTTGCCGAGTGAAGCTCCCCATGCTTAAAAAGCCTGCTAAGACCTGGCTAAGATAAGAGCAGGGACGTCCCCGCCCGGGATATTTTCAGAATCTAATCCTGTTACACTATTTGGCTGTTGCTACGCTGTCTGTTTTCCTCCCTCCTGCTCATCAGCGGCAGGTGCTGGTGCTTCAGCAGTCAGGAGGAAATGGATTTTTGTTTTGCTCCACCCCGATTGTTTTTCTCTTTCTCTTATTGGTGTTGTGTTGGAGTTTATTAAGAAAATGTCAGTTTTTCCAATTGTCGTATTTGCTTTTAGTTTATATCTGTATGTCGTACAATTGTTCCCAACAACAACAACTGTGATGCATACCCAACAGAAGCCCACACTATAAATTTGGACATGTTTTTTCCAGTATTGTTTAAAGCAGTGGTTCTCAACAGGTGGGTCTCGACCGAAAAGTGGGTTGCGGACCCGTTCGGAATGGGTTGCGAACAGCTGGTCAAAGATCAGCTAAATAATGTGAATCTGCTGTTGAGAATGTGTTTTATTTTAGAAAATCTCTTATTTTGAAATGCACACTCTGCTGAATAAAATAAGTATGTTGAAAGAAGTGATTTTTCAATTTTTTTTGAAAATTGATTTGCTTGGTTTGAATTCTATGAGAGTGGGTCGCGACTAAATGACCACAGGAAAATTTGGGTCCCAGAGTGAGTCCAGTTGAGAACCACTGCTTTAAAGCTTCAGTATTTATCTGCAACTTCAATACTATAGTATTACTTTACGTAGCATAATTGAAGGAATTGTATTTTAAAACTGAATGCATTTATTATGATTCACTTGTAACTTTCAATCCTTACTTGTAGCTTTAATCAAAAAAAAAAATTCTTGTTTCATAATTTTTTGTGATAAAACTGTAACATTAGATATTGTAAAAATGCATTAGCAAAAGGGTGAGTATTTTAGATGAGATTTTTTTTAGTGTACATATATACGTATATCTATCATCATCGTGATGTGACATCTTCGTTTTCACACACAGTCTTTCTGTTAAGTTTATCTGAAAGGTTTTACAAGTTTGCTTTTTATTTGCACACCTCTGTCTGGTTTCCCTTGGCCCTCGGAATACAACCGTAAGTCCATGCAGCGTGAGGTGTAATCTGTGGTAGTTTGTACCACTGGTGTGTGAGGACTAGGAGTCTTTGTTTTGTTCTGTTCTTGTTTTCTTTTCTCTGTGCATGTGCTGTTTTTCCTTGAATGCTTGTACAGTCATAGTAGATGAGGAATGTTCAATATTACAGTAAAAAAATGGATGAGACAATCTGGTTGCAGAATGGACGTCTCAGAGTTTGAACAGCTGATTGGATGGCTGGGAAAGATTAAACCAGTACACAGGGGTTTTGGTTTATGTCCATAATATTTTATGATTTGTCGTTGCTTCTCTGCCTCCAATTGGGTTCACTGCGCCTTCATGACATACGCTGGGGAAATGCATACATTGCAGGGAAAAAGCATAAGTATAAAAAAAATAATATAAATAAATTTATATTATTTGGAAATTGTTGGCAGGCCACATCCGGCCCCCGAGCCTTAGTTTGCCCCTGTCTGTAATAGAGCATGCAGCTAATAGTAGAATGGTGTTTTTGACAGTTAAACTAGGCAAAAGGAAGACGTTCAAGTTGAGCAGTTTGAGATGAATATCTATGATTGACAGTGAATTGTTGATTTCACAGCTTCACATTAAGACTCTGTTCTGACAGCAGATGGTCCATCCATTTTTTTAACACACAGGTTCTTCATCCCAACAGTCTTTTTAGGCGACCAATCATAAACTGTATACAGGAGGTTGGTGACGTTTAACGGGAAGAGAAATGACGGCGGTGTTTGTTCTCTGCTCCTCTGTCCTGCAGCCATTCAAGGCTTCTCTCCCACGAGGAAGATCCGTAACTTTGAGGAGGCGCGGGGGCTGGACAGGATAAACGAGAGGATGCCGCCGCGCAAGGACGGCCAACAGCCGGATGGCACCACCATTAACACAAACTCCACCAATAAGAACGGAGCTGGATAAGACACGCCACACCCTACTGTCTTCACACAGCCCACTCCTCCTGACTCATCCATTAAACCACTTCCTCTCTCATTTTTCTCTTTCTCTCTATCTCTCCTTCTCCCCCTCTCTTTTTTTTCTTTCTGTCTTATTGTACTGGAGCTGCCGCCCACAGTCGGGCAGCAAATTGAAGCAGACACATCAACAAAAAAAAGAGAAATGCTTGAGAAGAACACAGCTGCTCTTAAATATTTTAAACATGTGAAATGTTATTTTGGGGCAGAGGGATTTTAACGCTCTTATCAGAGAATACAGTTTTAATAGCAATATTGTGTTCTTTAGAGACAGAAATGAAGACATTTGCAGTTGATTTAAATGTGTTGGCTGAGGCCATAACTTGAAAAAAAGTTACATTTCACACATGGAAGTGGAGATGAATAGATGAACCCAGTTTGTGAAGATGTTTTAGTCACTCTACACTTAGTTTTTTTTCTTTTGAAGATAAAAAGAATATTTCTATTTGTAGGGGAAGGAACCTTTGAAGTGTAAAAACTCAAATCCAGTCGGATCTGTATCTGCCTGGGTTCTCGTGAACAGCTTTAAGCAGTGTTTTTGGTTATATGTGTTTGTCAAGTATAAATATATATATGTACGTGTGTGTGTGTGTGTGTGTGTTAAGGATGGGAAAAAATGAGAAATAATTTCATATTTGAAGCAGATATTTAACATAAGGCACTCTGCAAAAGTCTTAAGCCACCATTAGTATTGTTGTTCATGACAAAGTTGTTGCACAGCTTGTAAAAAAAAAAAAAAAGCTACTCTACAAACACATATTTAACAATAGCCTGTCATTGTTTATTTTTACTGTGAATTTACCTGAAAGTGATTGAAGAACCAACTTGACCTGTGAGGTGTCCACATTATACAGTTCCTGTGTGTGAAAACATCCACCTGTCCCTTATTCAGGAGTTTCCACCGTAAATCTCCCCCTGTCCTCTGTATCTTCTACTCTGACTCCAACTACCTCCATGTCCTCCCTCACTGCGTCCACCAATCTCCTCTTTGTCTCCTACCTGGTAGCTCCATCTCTAGGATCATTCTTCTACCAATGTAGCCTCTGTCCCTCCTCTGAACATGTCCAAACCATCTCAATCTGGCTTCTATAGCATTTTCTCCAAACCTTCCTGTCCGTGTTGTCCCCTTAATGTCCTCATTCCTGGTCCTGTCCATCTCTCCGAAAGAGAATCTTTATCTCCTCCACCTCCAGCTCTGCCTTATTCCTAATGTCTCTAATCCATCCATCATTCCATCTGGTTTGTCGCTATTTCACTGCTTGTTTTGTTATTTTGCCTAAACAGTTTTAAGCAATTTTTATTGTTTAAGGAATTACGGGGAACATTTTTGTGCAAATTTAAGCCTAAAAGTACACTAAAAATTAGATGTAGCATCTTCTGGCAGACATTAACCAAATTGGAACCTCCTTTAGTCAAGACAAATTTAGAAAAATAAATTTATTTTCCAAAAGCATGATTTGGAGAGTATTTTAGTTAGGTTATAAACCAAAGGGTAAAATATTTGGTTTTAGATTTGAGAGCAGATGAACCTGAGGTCTGTTAGAACAAATACTAGAAGTAAAAAGAACAAATGTAAGAAAACCTTGTTTAATTGCATTGTTATTATTTCCACTCTTTACATTTTTCACACCTGACGTCTGGTGGTAGAGTCTCCTCTCACCTCATCTGTGGTTTTGCCTCATCCATGTGTCTGCTGGCTGCTTCACACTGGGTAGAAGACATTTTTATGTCAACATAGTCGTCACATTCTGGTCGTAATCTAGAAATGAACGAGACAAATTCCAAACTTGATGTGATGTAAACAACATTAGTGGTGGCCTGAGATTTCTGCATCTCTAATTTATTGTCCTATTTACACATTTTTACACAAAATGTTGGAAGAATCTCCCAAAGATGCTGAATGGATGGTCCAGTATTTTTACTATTGAAAAGTATTTCCTCAATTCTTGTCATTGATGGTAAATAGTTTGAAGTGAAGGACAACTGCTTTTGTGTGCAATCGAGGACGTTCTCTCTCAGCACCAAAAAATGGAACAATGTGGTTCAGCTGTGTCCTATCCTGTCAACCTAACTGGACCTGACTAAACCGCATCGCTGGTTTCTTTTCCACAATGGACTTCGGATGTAAGAGCACAGCAACACTAGAGGGGGTGCTTTCTCTCCTGCCTCGCACTTGCACCATACAAACAATATAGAAATGCTTAAAACGGAAGAGGAACATCTGGACACGCCGTCCTCCTGACAATAGACTGGTGTTCATTGCTTCTTAAGGGGAAACTCATTGTATTGAAGAGAGTTTTATTTGTTGTTTTTTATGCTTGGAGCCTCTGTGGTTTCTGAGGCTGTGTTAATGTTTTCTTCTGCGGGTGGTGATGCAGATATTTTGCAATAGCAGAACGTGTTTTATCCATAACAATAGAATCCTGTAAAAAGCCAAAAAAAGAAGAAGTGTCTCTCAACCAGGTGATCTGAATAACTCACCAGGATTAATATTAATGTATATCTGGACTGCACCACCTGACCAGTCCTGACCAATAATCTATGAGTTAAAAAAAGGTGTTTAACAAAGTAATTGAAATAAATTCAAAGAAACACAAACCTTTTACAGTGGAGCCCCTATGAACAAGTTTAATCCATTCTAAAGCAGCACTTTTTTCCATTTTCTTGAATCTCAATTTAATTTTCCTCATTAAAAATAACTGAATAAAAATTGCAAGAACTGAAGACGGTTCTTGGATGAAAGGTGAAAAATCCTGAGGAACATTTTGCCAACATTGCTAACTCTTAACTTGGAAAACTCATATCTAGGGACCTCACTGTGATTGGCTCATTACTGATTGGACTGTTGTTCTTCAGTGTTACTACAGGACTCACCTCTGGTTCTGAACCTTCTCTCACTCCTGACCCTTTAATGCCCCGCCCTCCTCTGTCATGTGACCGCTCACCTGGTGCTTGACACACCTGACTGTAACTACGTGGTCAAATATGGAAAATAAGCTTTAACATTGGCTCTTGTGATGCTTTTTATTTGCCCTCTCACTTTGAGACTCGTCCATCTTGTGCCATGTCACCCTGGCCGCACATGCCAACAGTTGTGCGTGTGTGTATGAATATAAATGTATGTGGATGTTGATGTTGAATCCAGGAAACACTGAATTGCGAAATATACATTTTTAGCAATTATCCTCTTAAAACCTTTTCAATGAAATCGTCATTTCGTGGTTAGCTAATAAAACCTGTCAAACGCTGCGTGAAGATGAAAATACAAGGGTTGTATTTTTTCCTCAGCTGTGATGTTCATCTGTTATAAATGTACTTTAAACGGCTTCATCTACTGAGCCTTTCAATATCCTGACCTCCTGCTAGGTCCTGTACATATCCTGCAGATTGCAAGATAACATTTCAGAATGTTTGAATAAATGTTAATGAGGGACAAGATGGGAAAAAAAAAAGGAACTGCCGTATTTGTCATGCGAGGCCATGAAATATTTTGCGTAGATGTATCACTTGAAAGAAAATAAAACAAAGTACAAGTGTTTTTATCTGAGTCTTTATTCCAACACATCTGCTCTAATGTTAAGCAGATGGACAAGCATTGACTTTGAATTGAAAATAACTAGCGATATCAACATTGAGCTTCCAATTCTGATGTTGGGAAAACTGATATTAAGCTAGTAATAGTTATGGCTTAAATAAATGGGCTAGCATGCTGCCATCTAGTGACTTTTTCTTGACATACAGCTGTTGATCTTAAAGTTACTTTAAGGGTACATGGAATTGCGCTATCGGTTTTCATTAGTGGAAAAGCCAATTATTATTCTAAATGATTAAATCAATCGACCGATTTTAATGGACTTCCCAAGAAACAGCCGAGACAGCTGAGGGTGATTAGTTTAATGACCAAATTTGATACAGGAAATTATGAATTAAGACTGATATATGATATTTAGAATTAATCGAGAAAGATTCAAGGACATGG
This sequence comes from Paraplagusia blochii, assembly GCA_016785265.1. Classification (NCBI taxonomy): domain Eukaryota; kingdom Metazoa; phylum Chordata; class Actinopteri; order Pleuronectiformes; family Cynoglossidae; genus Paraplagusia; species Paraplagusia blochii. The sequence goes on from JAFBJS010001193.1 coordinate 12,234, forward strand.
TTGTAATAACAGGGACAGGGCGACAGGGGTGGTAGTTGACTAGTTTTAAACTAATAGACAAACGATTTCATCATCCAGCCTTTCTACCTTGGAATTTTTTTTTTACCCGAAATATATTCCCTCATTAAGGTCTTCTTTGTAATAATAGTAACTGTCAATAACTTATATGGAACACGTATTCATTTTATAGAGAATTATTCGACAAATACGCCCTACTCCGTCTTTGTATTTACCTAAACACACAGTTTGTCCTTGGATGTTTCAAGCTGTCTTACTGCCCTCAAGAGGCAACAATATGTACTGCACCCCTTTAAAATAGTATCAGCCTCAGTACTGACAGATGAGTCTTTTTTTATAGTAATAGCTATAAAAAACAGTTATTAAAATCTATATAATATATAATAAATAATTAAATGTATCTTCTATTTGTTTAATGTGTTTGTAAAAAGTACAGACATAAATATTTTATGTGATCAAATAAAAACATTAACTACTTATAAATGTACTTAATATAATCAGCAACAAAAAGAAATATAAAAAACGGTTCATTTAAATTCAATCGCAATCCATTTCCTTTGCGAGCCATTGTTTTCGGCGTCTCTAGGCAATAAAACTACTCTTCCCAGAGTGCATTTCGCGGTCGGTCGATAAGGAAGTAAAGTTAAGGTGAGTTGAGGGCAGATTTCTGTCTTGGACTTAAATGTTTTTTTTATGTTTTCTCCAAAACGTAGATAGCTTTTCTGTCGACTACATGAATTATGTTAGTTTTTACGAAAAAATACAACAGTCGTGAGCATTTAACAAACGTTATATTTGTATTTGGGCGCGTAAGGTATTTGTTTAAATTAGAATTAGACTTGCTTTGTGTGACAGGTTTCAGCGGTAGCACAAAACTAGTTCGTATTTACTTTTAATACTGTTATTTTATGATATAAACACTATAGATTTAATAATAATAATATATCGAAAGTAGAATTGTCACGTTGTGTGTTTCGTATAAACCATTGACTGGAGAAAGAACCACAAACCAGCGCTTTATCAAAGACACATTTCACATGACAGAAGAAAGATACTATGTCATCACATTAAAACGCTTGTCAATGGGATTTGTTGCCAGAACATTTAATAATAGTGGAAATTAAAGCTTTCTTTCACTATTGTTGCATTGAAAGGTATTTACGGGTCAGCAAACAAAGTGTCACAGACCAGTGTTGTACGTAAAAAAAAAAGATTATAAAGTAAATAAAATCAGAACACATGTTTCCAGTCAACTGATGTACAAAAGTCATCCCTCCACTTTGAAAGAACGCCTCCCCCTCCAACACTTCACCACCAACACAGACCAATGTGGAAGTGAGACTTCAGCTGTAGCAGATAATCATGAAGTGAAAACAAATTACCAGGTGAGTGTCTCCCCACACATGGTTTCAAGGCATGACTGTAGCACACAGACACCCAAACACATCTGTCAACAGCAGGAAGTGATCTGAGCTCAGACTTGCAGCTGTTGTCACCAAGGTAAGATGTGTGAAACAGTCTTATCTTAGTAAAATTTAACTGTTCTTCGCAAGAGAAAATATAATCAATAATTCATAGTGGGAATCATTTTTGTGTCTATTATGTGAACTAGTACATCTGGGCCATTGTAATGTGGATTAGTTGTGGTTACAGGACTTAGTCAGATGATAACTTGATGACCAATTTGCGGTGTTCACAACATTCTTAATGGTTTCATTTGGACTTTTCCCTTATGACTGTGCCTTTTGTACCTAATGACTGCTTTAGTTATTTTATTTCAAATTAACCTATGTTTTCACTGGTAGCTAAGAATGATCTCTCAAGAGAATTATCTGCTCTATCCATTATTTAAACAGGAAATCAATGTTTGTATTAAATCTAATATAGATTTCAATGGTGTTTAGTTAGTATTTACTAGTAATTGTATTGATTAATAATATATTGATTAGTATTAATATTAATGTTGATTAATTGATTATTAATTGGTGAGGTAACAATTGAGTTGATTGTTACTAATTGTTGATTGTTGATTGAGTTGAGATATTATTAGAATATATGCAATCCAATGTAAAGTGCAGTTGTGTATAAAAATATAAAGGTATGTAATAAGTAATGCAAGATATGAATGTACAAACTTGAGGTACAAGCGTCAAATATTGCACAGGAGAAAAAAAAAAACTCTAGTTTGTTCAGACTGAGATTGGGTTGTTTGTTGTGTTTAGTAGTTTGATGGCCAGGGGGAAAGAAACTGTTACTAAATCAGATCAGTCTCAGTTTCAAGTTGTACGTTAAGTATCTTATGTTTGATTTGACATTTTAACTCTGGTTTCTTTACTAGTTGTAGCTCAGAGAGACACATGTGTCAAAGAGTAATTGTGTTCAGACTGATAAGTAGAGGATAAAAAAAAATGCTCTCCGTTGCAATGTTCTGTAGCTGCATTTCCTCCAGTGCAGTTAAACTGGTCAAGTCTTATCATGATTACAATAATTATAATTTTTACAGCTTACCTTTCATAAAATATTATGAAACACATACTTTTATTGACATCTAAACATAGAGTGAATGGCTCTGTCTACTAATTAAAGGTGTCTCCACTCTGTGATTCTATTTTTTTTGTCTTGGTTCCATTTAGGTGACAAAAAGTTCCAAAATGAGGTGTTCTCTCTTCTACATCTGCTTCCTGCTCTGCCTCTGCCTTGGTCTGGCCTGTGTCTTCTGTGTGTGTTTATGGTTCAGTCACTGGAATGGCGGCTTCGCCTGGGACGGGTCAGAACTGCAGTTCAACTGGCATCCGGTGCTGATGGTGTCAGGTCTGGTGGTGGTCTACGGCATTGGTGAGTGAAGGTCACAGTTGAGATGATGAGAAGGACAGTTTCATTTCTTCTTCCCCCTTCAGTTCTTGTCTTCTGACAGTCAGAGAATGTCAGGTAATCACACACCGGTAACCAGTGTGTAATTTGATCACATGTCATGTGATATCATGTCTGCATGTGCGATGGAACCACACCTTGTTGGTTAGACTGTTCTTTTGTGAAATAACTAAACAACAAGGTGTCTTTGTTGTTTAGTTATTATTTTTAAAATTTCAAATCAGGATTTTCATCGTTGCCTGGAATTTTCTTTAGCTTCTTTGTTAAAGTTGACTGACTTTCTGTTTTGATTTATATATAACTATTTTTTTCTAGAAAACATTTGAATATAGTTATATTATTCTTAACATTCAGCTAAAAATACCAATTTCCCACAATCGTTTAACTTAATATAGATGAGAACACAGTGTAGTTGGTGCTAGATCTGTAGTTTCAACCCAGTTTTTGCTTATTTTAGTTGTGTGTTGTGTTTTAGATGTTTTAGAAGCTGACATTTTACCTAAGAAAGTAAAACTAATAACTACTAAGTCATTTCCTCACACTGTGATCTGCTGTTTCTGGTAAATAGGTTGATACACACGACACAGAAAATGACTAGAATGTCCTTTTCTCTTGTCAGGAGACTAACAGTAAAGACATATTTGGGGTTGACTTCTCCAGGCTGCTCCAGGCCTGTGTTTTTCTGTTGTACTGGTTTGGCCAGGGTGACTAGTTAGCCTGCTGCAGTGTGTAAGCAGATGAATAACCACTGTGGGTTTAGCCACACATGAGACATGAGACATGATGTTGTACCTGCGTGTGTTAGATCCATGACATATTTTCTTCCGTTCATAAAACTGCAATCAAAGGTCACTGCTTCACATGTGATGATGTTAATGTTTAGTCAAACATTAATGGTAGAATCTCCATGTTTTGTGTCAAGTTTCCAGTCCACTTCCTTTGCCATAGTTGTCCTAAAGAAGCCGATGAAGACACATATTTTAATTTCTAATGTATGAGTCCTTTGAGTGTAGATACATATAACTTTGCCACAGTTTAACAGCTTTAAGCTGAACTGAAAAGTCACTGAACAATAATTATGAGGTTTATGAGACTTAAAGAGATTTAAGTCTTTTTAAATCTAGACTCTTACTGTTTTCACTTGTCAATTTTTATTTGTCCAACAAAATGAAAACTCCAACTGGGATGAGATGGTAAAATATATCAGGGAGTAGCAGCAGTATCTCTACTTTTTCTTCTTCTTCTTCTTATTCTTCTGTTGACTTGTCCCTTCTTCCCTGTCCTCTGTATCTTCTACTCTGACTCCAACTACCTCCCTCACTGCATCCATCAATCTCCTCTTTGTCTCCTACCTGGTAGCTCCATCTCTAGGATCATTCTCCTACCAATGTATCCACTGTCCCTCCT
>JAFBJS010001193.1:16549-26549 GCA_016785265.1 Paraplagusia blochii
TCAATCTGTCTTCTCTAGCTTTTTCTCCAAACCTTCCTGTCTGTGTTGTCCCTCTAATCACCTTATTCCTGATCCTGTCCATCCTTGTCTCTCCTAAAGAGAATCTGAGCATCTTTAACTCCTCCTCCTCCACCACTGTCTCCTATCTCCTGTCTTCTGCCTATTCCTAGTGTCTCCAAAACATACATAACGGCTACTGTTATTGAATTAATGTTTTGCCAACAGGCTATGGTTGTAGATCTGGACTGCATGCAGGTCACTCTTTTTTTGTGTCGATACAAAGCATTAAATTGTTTTATGACATTAAAACTTTATTATTACAGTTATTATTAGCATATGTTTAATTATCAACAAATATAATTGGTTAAATGTATTTGGATATTTCTCTCCCTCCTGGGTAGAGAAAGCTTTTTAAGGTCGTACTTTTTCTGTGATGTGTCTCCACCTGCAGGTGCAGTGGTGTACCGTATTCCTCTGACCTGGAGTCAGAGTAAACTTCCCTGGAAGTTGCTTCACGCTGCACTCATGCTGCTCGCTCTCATCCTGTCAATCATCGGCCTCAGGGCTGTGTTTTACGTCCATGGTGTGAAAGGAATTCCTCCACTTTACTCCTTACACAGCTGGATTGGAATTGCTGCCACTGCACTGTTTGCCATGCAGGTAACTACCTACCTGCTAACTAACTACTAACTACCAAGACAATCCATATCCAGTCCTTTAGAATTGATAGAAAATTTTGATTTTGTTTATCCCATTTGCCTGATTGGTCGATTAGTGGGTGGTGGGCGTGGCCGGATTTCTGCTGCCCTGCTCCCCAATGTCACTGCGCAAACTCCTCAAACCGCTCCACGTCTGGATGGGTGGCGCTATATTAATGCTCAGCACTTCTGCCTGCATCTCTGGAATCAATGAAAAACTCTTCTTTTCTCTGTAAGTGTCTGGAACTGATGACCAAATAATTAAAAAAAAATTCAACAAGAGGGCAACTCATTTCTACTTTAAAACATTGACAGTAAAGGAAACACCAATGGATCTCAGCCATACTCAAAGCTACCACCTGAGGCGCTGTTTGGAAATTCATTAGGGGTTCTGATTGTAGCCTTTAGTATGGTTGTCCTGAAGATCTTGTCCAACCAGCAATGGCAGCGTCCAGACCCCAAGCCTGACGATACAGCTTACGCAGTAAGTTAATGGGTTTTTATTATTATTTATAAAAATATATAAAATTAAAAGATAAATGATGTATTTTGTTTTAATCTTATCTGTTTTCTCTCACAGCCATTATTCCAAGAAGAAAATGAATGAAGAAAGTGTCACTCAGGGACCGTTTGCTAATCACTGCTGGGAAAAAAAATCATATGTGTCTTTTGGATATTTATGTGTTAAATTATTATTAGGGATTATTATAACGCATTTCATTTGTTTTTCTTTGATTAGACATCTGTAAGCCACTAATTAAATATATAGCATTTTCATTATTGTTTCATTATTCTCAGTCTTCCTCCTTCTGAATCAGCTTTCTTAAGCGACAGCTTTCTTTTTGACATTTATACAAAAAATGTTCAAGAAAAAATAAATATTTTGGTTTTTTTTCACCTCGAATCATTATGTTATTATTATAACCTTGTAACTATTGGGAAGAGCAGCTAATGGAAGAGACTAGGTAAGGTCATTTTTTTTTTTTTTTAAATTCTGAATTTTGTCCCTTGTATCATTTGCCCCCCCTCCCCCAAAGAAAGTGATTCTCCATCGTTCTAGTCATTCTAATCTATCACATTACTATGTGATGATACCAAGGTTATTATGGAAAACTATCTACTTTCCTGATGGTTCTGAAAACTATTTTTCACTACACATAATGTACATATCTTTGTCGGTCTGAGATAGTCACTGAACAAACAAGTATCTTTCCACAAGGGGGCAGCAAGGGACTATAAAGACCAAAACAGAGATTCTGCCCAGGCTTTAAAATCTTTGTGTATTTCTTTAATTCTTCTCAGTGACAAACCCAGGCTTCAAACTAAGTAAACCAACAGGAGGATATTATTATATTTCATTACATCAATTTCTGTATCAAAAGAAAAAATAATAGACTGAAATACTTGGAGAACCAGTCGTTTATGTGTTTTGTTCTCTCACCTTCTTCCTCTCCCTCCCACACTCTTATCGGTTTTTCAATCTCAAACTTTTTCCACCTCCCCCACTTTTACTTCCCCTGTTGATTTTCCTCTCTCTCCTCTTACTCTCCCGTCTTGTTCCCTATCCTCTTTTGCCTTTGTTTTTATTGTCTTTTCCTTTTCTTCCCTACTTTCCATCCTTTTCCTTATTCCTTCTCTTCCTTTTTTACTTTACTTCCATAATCCAGACACTGTCTTGGCCCATTATCCTGTGTTGTTGGATCCTATAATGTCCAAAGTGACTTGTCTTCTCATAGTCTTCACCCTTTCAGCTCCTCCACTCTGAAGACTCCTCTGATGTCATGATCTCATGGTGCTGGTGGACGTCATCAGGGCGGAGCCTGGACTGCTCTGGTCCAGAGTTGCTGTAGTGGAGACAGCTGAGTGAGGAACGTCCAGACTGAAGAAGAGAAGCTGCTGCTGCTGCTGCAACAGAAAGTGAGTTCATGAGCTGCAGAAAAAGTTCCCTTCCTCCTTCCTCCTTCTCCCTCCTTCTCCTTCCTTCTTCCTCCTTCTCTCCCCTCATGTGCAGATGTTCAGTTGTGCTGTTTTTGTCGATGTTGTGAGTTTCCTGCAGACCTTCCTGCTCCAACTGTGTTAGCTCATCAACATCTAACTGTGGGTTGGTTTTTCATGGGATTTTCCTGAGAGTGTTTTTTGGGGACTAACAAAAGGCGCATGGATCTTTGTACATCATTGTGGACAAACTTCTTTGAGAGGGACAGATTACACATACAGAATGAGAGACAGCAATGAGCTAACTACTTATTTATTGTTATTTAAGAGTAAGTTATTGACCAAACCTTAAAATTTCCAGATATGACAAATAAATAAGTGTGAGCTGTGCTGTTAGGACATTAGTTCACTGAATACTTCTTTACATCTTTCACATCTTATGTCAGAAAACGGAAAACAAATGTGTTCTGTACAGCGAGATTATACTTTTTTAATAGCAGTATCAGTAGCAAAAATACATATCAATAAATAATACAAATTGCCTTACGGTTAAGAAGATTAGTAGAAGAAGAAACATCCCTTTTAATGTGAAAGATTAGAGTTAAAAGTTTGGTTTCTGCCAAAGATGCAACTAAATGGAAATATGGAGCTGCACAAACGAATTTCAGCCAAAATAAATGGAGCTGAAGCTAAAATTTACAATAACTGTGTTTTGTGCCAGATAATCTGATGTGTTGTACTGCAGGATAGTTGGTATAGAGGCCATACAGTATGTAGTAAAGTATGGAGTAAAGGATACTCAAATAAATGCATGTAAGACAGAAATTGTCTTAAATAGAAAATCCATTTTGACATGTTTTATTTACTTTTATTTCTCAATCCAATCAAAGAACAACAAAACCCAACTTTGAAATCTGAGTTTTGAAACCAGAGCTTCTGACATTCTGAAAACCTGACCCTGTGACCTTCTCTCCTGCATCAGCAGGTGGGAGAACATACAGAAAAAATACTGCAGTTGATTTTTCAATCCTAATCTTCCTAATCCTAATCTGTGGACATTTGTTCAGGCCTTTAAACACATGCCAACTGTAGGTCATTTTTTAAAATCTGCCAGTGTTTCCTGAGGCAAGAAGTCAGCAGATGTTTCAGATTTCAGAGGTGGATGTGAGTGAGTGAGGGTGGGGTCTAGACATCTTGTGTAACCTCCTCCTGATTGATTGGCTGCAGATTTTTCTGATTAAATCACTCCTGACACCTGAGAATATACATAAAAAGTGATACTTCTTGTTTTGGCTTTACTCTCCGGTCCCGGTAGCATCTCCTCGGCTGAACTGTGTTTGGTCTTTTTGACCAACACACGTGCATCGAAACGATGTTCTCATCTGAGGCTGGAGTCTCTGTGTGCAGCATGTGTGTTGCTTGCGGCTTGTGCAGGCAGTGCCACGTTACAGTGAAGGGAGAGGAGACGCTGCAGCTGCACGACCATCTGACTTGTTTTCCCTGAGTTTTTAGACTTTTATTAGCACTTTTAGGAGCACAGCTGTGAGGAGAAGGGGTTTTGTTGTTTGCATATTTGTTAATGTTCTGGTTTTGTTCCATGTGTGACTTCCATTTGACTGCTCGCACTTGAAAAGAGAAGGAGGGGCTGGAGATCAGAGCTGTTCTCTGGAAGTTTATCAGAACATTTTTCTGGAGATCTAAATCTGATCTAAATCTAAACCTAACATGACGTCATGAACCCTAAATATACTATGACACATCTAAATATTTCCTACAGTACTGCTGATCAACCTACATCACTTAGAACCTACAGATGACAGTGATGATCAGCAGCAGCTGTTTGTTTCATTGGTTACTGATCCTACTGAACCTAATGACAATAACCTGTAATGACATAGACTCTGCACCTCTGGGGCAGAAGTGGCCTAGTGGTTAAGGAGAGTTTTAGGTTCAATTCCACCACTGAGGTCCATTAAGCATGGCACCATCCTCACCCACTGCTCCCTGGGTGCTTAAATCCGCCCACTGTTCACTTTGGTGATGCGTTAAATGCAAAGGTGACATTTTGTTGTGTGCAGTGGTGAGAATCACAATGACAAGGAGTTTGTTTTCCTTGTCTTCCAGTTGTTGCCCCTCATTCCGGTGCTCCTCTCTGCCTTCACCCCACAGTAGCCACCATGCTGCCCCGCTTCACTGTCTTCTTCCTGCTGCTGCTCAGTCTAACCAAGGCCCAGTACGAGATTCTGGGCTACCCACCAGGATACCCAGAGACACAGCAGGAGCACTATAGCGCCCCCAAGCTGTCACCAGACACACCGAGGATACAGCTACGTCTGGCCGGAGATAAAAGGAAACACAACGAGGGCCGCGTGGAGGTTTTCTACAACGGTGAATGGGGAACAGTCTGTGACGACGACTTCACGCTGCACGCTGCTCAGGTGGTGTGTAGAGAGCTGGGATACGTGGAGGCCGTCTCCTGGTCTCCGTCCTCTAAATATGGCAAAGGAGAAGGTGGGGAACGTGTTGTTTTTTTTGTCTTAGTAAAAGCAGTTTGGAGGCATATTGTGTCCTTTCAAAATTATAATGGTATTGTTTTCCTCTGTCCTGAATTTCAATATAATGGAATGATGAAGTGGAAAAAGCTTAGTATGACTTTGGCCTGTTTTATTCCCCTTTTCTGTCGTTTATCTAAGCTCACATATTTATTTTTACATGATTTTAAGGGATTTCATTTTGTTTTGTTGAAAACTATACATATTATTAGTTGTTTTTTTGTGCAGCATAACTATTGTTTATTGAAACCTTAGGATATTTCTGCTTTTATCTCGGTAACTGAGATTTTTTGTTCCTTATTCAGTTCATTTTAGGCCAGCTTGCACATGTCCAATCTGTAGTCCCAACACTTGTCTTGAAACAATTAGAATGTTTGAAATGTTTTTGTGCAGAATTAACTTAACAGAGTAAATTCCGGGTCTTGTGAAAGAACTTTATAAAAATTCAAATTTTTTTGCACAGTTTCAAGAAAAAAAATCTGGAAACTGGTAGAAGTCCATCACTTTATTACCATCATTAAAGAGAAATATTTCCTCCTCAGTGGAATCGTATTCCTTTTGTTTCCTCAGGTCCCATCTGGTTCGACAATCTCCACTGCACAGGCCAAGAAAAGACCTTGTCTCAGTGTCCTTCCAACGGGATCGGTGTTTCAGACTGTAAGCACACCGAAGATGTGGGAGTGGTCTGCAGCGACAAGAGGATACCGGGCTTTAAATTCGTCAACACCTTGCCCAATCACGTCGAGGTAAAATGGATGACTTTACATAAACAATATACACTCTTAAATACGTTAGCTTCAGCTTTGGTAAAAACCCTTTCTTAATGAAGGGACTTGCATTAACCTTTAGTAGATGTTGGTGTGACTGACATATGGAGATGGATCATATATTTTTGAGCTGGTCATCTATTGCAGTGTTCCTCTTTTTTTGCGTCACGGACCGGTTAAATGTCTCCAAATATTTTCATGGACTGGACGTTAAGCTGTGGCAGATAAATACCCCTTAATATAATTTTATTTCTGGTAAATATTTTCCTACCTGTAAAATCTTCCTACCCGGATTAACTGTGCATGGGCACAACAAGGTTTTCTCAGTGACTCTGCGTCATTTTTGAGTTTATTGTTGTTGTCTTCACTGAGAAAATATTTCCTAATCAAATATAGTTGCATTATTGATGATGGAATCCAAGCCATTCTATTGTTCAGTTCTTTTGTTGATATGGGTATGGATCAAGTGGAAGTAACAGACATGTAGGGGTGTGCAAATTAATCGTTTTGGATCGGAACTAACTGGAACTAACTGGATTGATTGTTTAATTTTTTTTTTTATGAATCATTCCTGAATTGGATCGTAGCCTATGAATCGAGATATGAATCGGATCGTTTTGTGAGTGAATCGTCACACCCCTAACAGATGGGGCCAAAAGGAAATATTATTTCTCTGCAGCCCGGCACCAATTCACCCACGGACCAGTACCGGTCCTCAGCCCAGTGGTTGGGGACCACTGATCTAATGTGGTCCTCGGCCCAGGTCTGTTTCTGGACTAGCTTTGTTTTCCTGTAGTGTCTTCATGTTTTCACGGCATCTCTGTGGCTGTGGGACAATAGTTGGTCGTCACTGTCGGCGGTCAGATTAGGTTCAGATTCCTGTGGATAAACCCAAGGGTAAACATCTCGCAGCCATTGACAGGAGATTGTTGACAATGTACGGAGGAATGGACGTTCAACATGAACAGTCTACACTTGTGTTGCTTTCATACAGACTTTCATTCAACTTCATACTGTCTTAGTCGAACTCAAACACACAGGGTGATGTTAAATCAGGTTAACAGGTTTTAAAGATAAGAAGATGACATAATGCAGATTCTTTTTGATGCAGGATCAAAGTGTGCACACAGCTGCAAAACTCAAGTTTTTTTTATTGCGTTACTTTTTAATCTTCTATTGTATAGTTGGGTTTTTGTGACTGTTTTTGTTAGGTTTGAAACATGCATTCATGCATCTTCATCTCTTTGTCCATTGGGTCACAGGGGCTGCTGGCTCCACCCAAAATCACACTGCTCCATACTGTAAGTGTCAGCCTTCCTGTGGGTTGTGAGCCCACTGGACGTTATGTGGGTCGGGACAGCACTAGTCCCCTTTTTCAGTAGCAGCCACAGCAAATCTATGTTTTCCATCTCGACCTGTCCTCTGTATCTTCTACTCTGACTCCAACTACCTCCATGTCCTCCCTCACTGCATCCATCAATCTCCTCTTTGTCTCCTATCTGGTAGCTCCATCTCTAGGATCATTCTTCTACCAATGCAAGGACTTAACTTTCATTAACTTTAACAGATTGAAGTACAGAACGAGTCGGTAGATTCATAGACAGTGGATAACTTTTAGATATTTTTAATTCTAGACGTGTTTCTTTCAGTTGTGATGAGGTTCCCATAGAGTCACAGGAAACACTATTATTGCCCAGACTTTCCTGTATCACAATAAATTGTGTGAACAGCCAAGGAGTGAAAGTGTGAGAATGAGGTGGAAACTATAACTGATAATTATTAGGTGTCGCTCTCGTAGCTTTCAGTGTCGTCTGCAGCTGATGGAAGCTCAGAGAGGCAGAGGCAGCAGAATGTTATCTTTCTGCTCTGTAGTCCGGCCTCAGGGATCCACATTCCAACACCATGAGACAACTGAGTGTCTCAGTAACTTCCCTGCTCCTGTCTCACTTTCCATGCGGTCCCCTCGCTGCAGCATTAGACAAATTAAATAACAATTTAGATGACATTTTTTTTCATATGATTTTAGGTAATGGTTATAATAATCTGCCCTCATTGTTTGAATTAAATGTTTTAAAATGGCTAATTGCTGAATTTCTATATTACACTGTGATGAAATATTTGGGCTCTGTAAAGGTTTAGGGCTGTATTCCAAATATTTTTTCTAGTTTTTTTAAGTTGTCTAAATCAGTTTTGAAATACCTGATAATTATTGCAAACATTTTGTTTGTTATAGTTTTGACTCTTCCAATTCCTGAAGGCTACTCTTAGTCGGCATCGTCAGCTCACTTCCTGTTTGTAGGGGTTTAAACACAAAAAGTATAATGTTTAGAATCCACGGAGCGCACGTCTTTCTGAGGTCTAGACGTCTGGAGTCAAGCTGGGACAGTGAATGAGTAGAAAAAAAAAATCAAACTCAGCTTTTCCGTTCTTCTCTTAAAGAAGCCTGAGGGGTTTTGTTCTGGAAGTGGTAATCTAGAGACTTAGGCAACGTGTAATGGTAGCTATGACGACATGTTTGTGGGGGTTTTGTGGTTTGGGATGATTAGTAGGCTTTGACTGTTTGTGGCACGGCTGTCTCTCAGGTGATGTTAGCCACAAGTGAGGCGGTCAGAGAAATTCTCTGTGTCTGAGCTAAAAGGGAGATGAAACATGAACATCTCTACACCAACCACTGAGTGTTCTCTGGACATTCTATCATACGTTCCAATAGTTAAACCTTTATAATTGTATTTAATTTTATAGAAAATGCTGCTGTTGGCAAGTATTTGGTTAGAATTTTTAATACAGTTTTACAACTCAATTTCTTTATTAAAGGTTGAATTTTATTCTGGGTGAATTTAGCTACATGGACTACATTTATTGAAATTTATTTAAAAAATTACTTTTGTAAAGTTTTTTTCTTACCTTAACTCAGCAGCTTTCTATTATCTTTTATTTTTCTTTAGACTTTCCCAAGTTTAGTCTGTATGACTGAAATATTGTATGTTGTTCATAGTCTAATTACAAGACCACATGTGCCAAACTCGAGGCTCGGTGGCCAAAAGTTGCCCGCCAAGTCATTTTGTGTGGCCCAGTGGAATTTCTTGAGAAAGCTGAGAAATTAGAAGTTTTAATAACACGGCTATTAAAGTCATTTGTAGCTTGAATGCTAATCAATTTCAGAAACATGTTTTATTCTGTTGTGGAGTAGTTAAAACTAGACCAGTATTCCCAACCATTTTTGATCTAAGGAATGGTCAGCTGGTACCACCAGACACAACAGACTGGCAGCAAGGTACAGGTTAGAGACTCTATTCTGTTTGTATCAGGGTCCAAATGACCTGGTCAAAAAAATGGCCAGATCATCTTTAAATAAAGAAACTAAACAGGTATTACAGATTTTATTTCTTTAAATACAGTAAATTGTAATTTTTTAAGTGTATGTACACCACTGGGGCCCCTGACCTATGGACATGTACTGGTCCACAGACCGGTGGTTTGACTCACCAAACATATGCAGTTATACATGCTCCCTGGTGGTCTAGTGGTTAGGATTCGGCGCTCTCACCGCCGCGGCCCGGGTTCGATTCCTGGTCAGGGAACATGTTTGTAGTCCGTTGCATTGTCATGTGACAAATAAAGCATCTTGAATCTTGACATACAACTGGCCCCTCAAGGTAAAATCTAAGGCCTTATTCAAGGCCCAGAATAAGCCAAAGTCTGAAGCTGAGTGGAAACTAAAAAGACAACCCTTTTCTTGCTGACATTTGTCCCTCACTCTTTGTCTTTCAGCCTTGTTGTTACAAGTATAAAAAAAGACGTGTTACATTTTCAGCATTTCGGTCCCTGTGTGTGTATTTCTGCATATGTGGTCTGGACTGTACAGGGTTTGGCACTGGTGACTCAAGTGTCCCTGCCTGCTGCTGGTAAACAATACAGGTTTACACCCAGTGTTGACTGCTGCGTGTGTCTGGAGGTTTAGCTCTGGCATGTCAGAAGTGTTTGTTTGTTTATGCTGCCTTTTCCTGAGGAAAGAGTCTCTCTGGCCTCCTGAGGTCTGAGGGACGTG
>JAFBJS010001193.1:29049-31397 GCA_016785265.1 Paraplagusia blochii
TTGACACCAGTCTGTCAAACATCTGGTTCCACTTCGTCAGAACAAAAGAGCGGGATTGATGACGTTCAAAGGAGGAAACACTCACTGATAGGCAGCATTCTCCAAATTCTGTGAAAAACTGTCCTGGTGTTTTAGCAGGGAGTCAGGAGAACAGACTCATGCAGCAGCAGAAAGATCTGCTTTCTTCTCAGACTATAAGTGCAATTCAATAGCTGAGGCGACGTGAAGCTGGTGTGTTATTTAGCTGCAGATGTGAAGTTTCAAGAACTGTATTGAATCCATATGTCCACGGTCTCTGTCTGCTTTTTTCTCTTTGACTGGCGACTGTAGTGTAGTCCGTGGAGGATTTGAGGGAATTCACTGAATTAGAATAGACTGGAAGAAAACAATGTAGACACGTTCCTACACAAGTTTGCTGTTAACTTTCATGTGCTGGAAGCCAGTGGTCCCCAACCTCTGGGCTGGGGACCAGTACCGGTCCGTGGGTGAATTGGTGCTGGGCCGCAGTGAAATAATGTTTCCCTTTGGTCCCATCTGTCTATTACTTCCACTTGATCCATATCCATATCAACAAAAGAAGTGAACAATAGAATGGCTAGGATTCCATCATCAATAATGCAACTATATTTGATTAGGAAATATTTTCTCAGTGAAGACAACAACAATAAACTCAAATTGACGCAGAGTCACTGATACAAGAATCTAACTTTTTACACCAGTCTGGTAGAAGAAAGTTATAGGTTGTGTGCACTCAGAGACATCCTTGTTGTGTCCATGCACAGTTAATTCGGGTAGGAAGATTTTATAGGTAGGAAAATATTTCAGAACGCCAGAAATTTTATTTTATTAAGTGGTATTTATCTGCCACAACTTAATGACTGGTCCGTGAAAAAAGTACCAGACATTTAACTGTTCCTTGGCACAAAAAAGGTTGGGGAACACTGGGTAAAAGGGTTATATTTTAGTGCAACAGTGAAAACATAGTCTGCTCTACATAAAGTGAAGAAATCAAATTAAAAACGTATTCCTTTGAAGCCATGACATACTCAGGAATCCATGGATGATCTGGAGCTAATTCCAGGTAACATACGGTAAAATACAGTATCCACCCTGGACAGTTTACTAGTCCATCTAACGGCTGAAATACAGAGACCAATGTCTCCTGTTTATCGTCATGGGCAGTTAAACCATAAATGCAACTTAGAAACAGAGGCAGAAGAAAGAAAAGACAGAGACACTAACATCAAACAGACCTTAAACTCTCTGTTCTCCCCGTTGAGAATTAAAAGATTCATTAATTCATTAGTGGGTTTTAGATTATTTTCCAGAAGAAAAGAGCTCTGGGTGCAAATGTGTCGAAATAAATTATTGTAAGATAAACCAAAACAATAAACCAATAAATAAAAATGATTTGGTTTATCCAGACCATAGTAATTCAACTGACTGCTGTTAATAATCCAAACCCCTGATGGAGCCCAGTGAAGTGGCCGTCACTGCACACATGAAACGCAGTGACATCATCCTTTAGCTGTGAAGACTTAGAGCTACACAGCCGTGATGAAGAGATTTAGTGAAACCAGATGATTTCCTTCCACTGAAGGTTAACATTAAAAAGCTTCACCCACTCAGACTCCGCTGACAAAACTCATAGCAGAGCTGTGATAATGCTGTAATGCTAAATGTTCCGGAAGAGGTTTGAGTGCCAGCGTGTTTGTGGACCGCAGCACATGAATATGAGGAAAATCTGCTCAGAGGAGGACGAGCAGTTAATCTTCATCAAAGCCTAGGAATCAGCAGTGTTTCTGAAGACAATTACACAGTGAATAGATGGAGATTAAAGAGCAAAAACAGCTCAATCATTCAGACACATGAAGATTTAATCACAAATGTACAAGTCAGGATTTAACTCATGGGTTTCTGTGACTCTTGTTGACTTTGTTGTGCAACATCCTTGTCCATATTGCCCTTTATGTTGCTTTTTACTACTTTCAGTATAAACTGATCCATATAGGATAGAACGAGAGGCAGGACAGTAGAGGAGGTTTTATTTGTCACAATTTTGCCAATGATAAATGTTTTTTTTTAATTACTGACCTAAAAACCAGGAATCGTCCTGTTTACCGGTAACCTACTCTAATACTTCATTAATAAATAGTAGATTTATAATTATTTACACTATAGTTTACCTTCAGAGTTAAAGATGCTGAGATTTTAGGAGAGACAAGGATGGACGGGATCACGAATGAGGTGATTAGAGGGACAACACGGACAGGAAGGTTTGGAGAAAAAGCTAGAGAAGACAGATTGAGATGGTTTGGACATGTTCAGAGGAGGGACAGTGGATACAT
>JAFBJS010001195.1:0-48310 GCA_016785265.1 Paraplagusia blochii
TTTGGTCTTTGGTGGTCTATTCATGCTATACAACAGTGTTTCCCAACCTTTTTGGCGCCATAGACCGGTTAAATGTCTGGTACATTTTTCACAGACCAGTCGTTAAGTTGTTGCAGATAAAAACCCCTTAATAAAATGACATTTCCGGTGTTCTGAAATATATTCCTACTTATAAAATCTTCCTACTGCGAATGCACAGTTAATTTGGATTTCTTAAGTGCACACAGCCAATAATTATCTGCTACCATACAGGTATAAAAATGTTAGTGTCTTGTAACAATGACTCATAAATGCAAATAGTTTAAATCCATCTGCCTCATTTTTACTTTGTTATTGTCTTCACTGAGAAAATATTTTCTAATCAAATGTAGTTGCATTATTGATGATGGAATCCTAGCCATTTTATTGATAAGTTCATATATTGATATGGGTATGGATCAAGTGTAAGTAATAGACAGATGGGGCCAAAAGGAAATATTATTTCTCTGCAGCCGCCACCAATTCACCCACGCAAAGTCTCACCAGACTATATTGACATTTTCTGTGTTGGTTCTACTGAATTTCTAAATAAGTAGTTTTTGGTTTTTTTTTACAATGACGAGACCACTGTTTCCCTTGAATTCTCATTCAAAAAGGTAAATTCAAGCACTGTCCGTTTGTAACTGTAAAGTTCCCTTTGAGGAGTGGATCCAGTACATTCTCAGGAGTATCTCCTTTGCGGGTTTATCCAGAAACTAATACGTCTTATAAACTGCCACTGCAGTGTCTGTGTGTGCACTTGTGTCTACAGAGTGTTCTGCTGAGCTGAACAAGAATCGGGCTGTGATGTTCTCAGTGTGGCTGAAGACAAGAAGCACAGGAACAAATGTTAACCAAAAAAAGCCTTGTTGGCCATGAATGATCTCCAAATACAAAAAAGCTGCTGCCCTTATTGGTAGGTTGCATATTGCTTTTACCCATGTTGCAACATTCTGGCAAAAACATGCTCATGTAGTGGTTGCAGCACTTTAACTGACAGTGTGGGACGTTGTGTAAAGTGATCTTAGGTTTCAAAAGACGAGAGAGACCAAGTACCTGAAAGGACAGCAGAAAATAATTATATGAGTTATATGAGGGCCATAACCAATAGACAATAAGTCTGTGGGCAAACATTTTTGGGGTTGATGCAATTCATCCATCCTGTAATGTCATAAAAAAATGGTTTTAAGCAGGAAGTGTACCGTTAACTTTAAACAAGTGAACTGCTAAGGTGAGAAGGAAAAGTATTGTAAACATGCCAGGTTGCTTGAAGGATACAAGTCTGCTGTTTGGACTTAATAAGGATTTAATCCTTATTAATTTCAAACGGCAGACTTTGGTTCTTCACTACAAATCCCCAGGATTAAATATTTATTTCACACCAAGCGTTTAACAACCATCTGTGGCCCAGGTTGTTAAACTGTCATACATTATTTTTTTCACACTAATCTTAATTGGAGTTCGGTGTTTTTTATAAATCATAAGATGACAAACTGAAAGTGATGTGGAACTCGAACACGTCTGTGCCAAATTAAGCTCACTGCTGTCATAATTCTCCAGGGGCTGCAGATCAAATATCTCTCTCTAGCTTCATGCGAGACGTCTGAGGTCAGCTCTGGTTTGAACCCTCTAATTGATGCACCCACTGCTGGGTCCTGATTCCTATTCCTGAACACAGTCCTTAGGGGGCTGTGGGGTTAGCTACTCACTGAGCTTCTGAGTTGCTACGTGTGAGGTCAGAGTGGTCTGAGTTTGGTCATGTTCCGCAAATGAAGGTATGACCTCAGTCACGACGGCAAACTGAAAACATCTCACCTTGGAAAAGTGATGACCATGGAGTACAAACAGGTGTGCTCTGAGATACATGACTTAAAGAGCTGCAGTGTCTGAGTGGGAAACATACCTTGTGTATGTGGTTGCATTGCCTCATATACAGGACTGTGTCAAAACATGCAAAAAAACTATAGCTTTACCATAGATTTATGTAAAAGCTTTGTGCAGACCCTGCTGTTATCAGATTATTTTTCTTCTTTTGGCTTGTCCCTTTTTCAGGGGTTTCAGCATTTAACTCCTCCACCTCCAGCTCTGTCTCCTGTCTTCTACCTATTCCTAGTGTCTCTAATCCATCCATCATGGCTGGTCTCACAACTGTTCTGTAAACCTTCAATTGAACGTGGTTCCTTCAAAATAAAAACAAAAACATAAACCTCTCATAACATCCCTTTTGTTAAAATGAAGGGAAAATTGCTTTGGTTTATAATGACTTTGTGGGGAAGTTAATCAGATTATAGCTGACTAATTAAAATCCTGATAATTAAAAGAAATGTTAAAGTGCCTCATCTCCATGAGGACTGGATTCCTCAGGAATAATAGACTGAGAGGGAATTCTGGTTACCCTGTGGTGGTAACTTAGAGGAGAAACTCACTCTCGGGCTGCTTCTCATTAGGTGTGATGGAGCGGATGAAGTCCTGGGGCGTCATGTAAACCTCAGCATCTCCGTGTTCACCGATGACCTTCAGTGTGGCAAAGTAGCGGAAAATCTTGTCTGGAGTGGAGTAGGCTCTTATTCTGTTCTCGTACTCCATCACCTAGGCCAACAAACAAAGGTGCATAGTATCTACTTTAGGATAAGTCACAAAAATTGGTTCATTTTTAGACAAAAATACAGGTCTTTTACTTGACTTAGCACCTGTGAGTAATAGGTACAGTATAATATACGTCAGTTTTAACAAGGTTGATGGAGGGAAAGTGGTGACTGGAATGAACTAATATCAGTAGGAAAATAATTGGTTGGTCTTAAGGCAGAGATATATAGTATTAATCATTTACCTTTACCTTAGAATAAATGTGACAGTTGAAAAAGAAAGAGTGTTTGTGTATGTGACATTAAATAACTGATTGCGCTAAAACAAACTTACGAACTATTTCGTTCCTTCTAAATTTCTGGTCCAGTTTTTTAATTTTATAAAGATTATTAATAGAAAAAATATTTTTATTTCCTTCTGAGCTAGTGGATAAGCCTACAGTAAGTGCTTCATTGGTCCTTGAGTCTATTTAGATGTTATCACCTTGGGGATGATAACAACCTAGCCATCCAAGAGGAGCAGCAGTGTACTGTGTGAGAGAGCAGTTACAGAACAGTCAAGTGTGAAAGTGAGGAGAAGGAACGATGCAACAGACAGATAAATTCAGTCATTTCTCCCTGTTGCTTTCATTTACTCTGGATTTACATCCTAATAACATCATCATCATCATCCAAACTGATGGAGACTTTAGTTCAATATTCTGACATCACAGTTTACACTTTCTCCCCTGTAAACAAATTACATCAGCTGAACTGTGTGTGTATGTGTGTGTGTGTGTGTGTGTGTGTGTGTGTGAGTGTGTGTGTTGTTTCCTCGACTGCTTCTTATGCACCTGACACAGCAATGGTAAATCAAGTTTGGTAAATGCAGTGAATTTTAAACAAGCAGATCTAAAATTTCTTTCTTGCTGCCTGTATGACACTACAATAAATATGGGAATTTTAGTTTTTTCAATATTTCTCTGATGCATTTATATGGAGCAAGGATTTGGAGTTGTTCACCATACAGAGGCTTTGACTTATCACAGATGATAAAATGCTAACTAAAACCTGAACACTGACTAATTGGGGTTCCATTCTACTACTGCGACTACTTTTACTACTCTGACTAGGTTTTCTCCTAGAATGCACCCTAGTGATTGGCATTTTAATCTCGGAGTGGTCTGAGCTTTTCACCGCCTCTTTTACAACACGCTTTTTTGGTCAAATCTAGATCACTGACACAAAGCCATTGACAGAACTCATTCCATTCTTGGCACTGGTTTACCATCCTTCCTTGCCTCTGGTGGCGGCCGCAAAACATAATTCCACGGGCTGCAAATGGTCCACGGGCCCCCCTGATCTGAAGCAGCATTTTGTGCTATGGCTCCATGATGCCTGTCTTGATTTGGACTACAGAGTTTTGTGAAATAGTTTTTTTTTTAATACAAATACAATCATTAGGGGTGTGAAGATTAATTGTTATGGATCGGTTATCGATCTGTGGCCTACACAATCCGAGTGTATCGGTCCAAAAAGCTCAGATCGATTAAAAGGCAGCAAAACGGTTCGATGGTTCGGATTTTTGTCCGTGGATTGGTTCCGCCCACTAGAGCGGCGAGCCCATAGACACATGTACATCTATTCACACATGTCTATGCAGGTTGTGTCTGTGGGCTCTGGGCGAACTGTGACGTGGGCTGATTTGATTGGAGTGCAGGTAGTGGGTATCACTCTGTTCTTAGTAACATGGCAGACAACACAGACGAACTTTACAGCCTTTCTCATTTAAAATTTAATACATATAAAACAGAATATAATACTGAAGTTTTTCCAACCGCAGTTCGGTTAACATTTAGAGCTAGGTATTATTAATGAAGGACTTAAGACAATGCAACTATTAAATTTTAACAGCTCTATAGGCACTGAAACCTACACTATATGATTTTGAGTGGTCATCATCACCTGACATCCATCAATTAATGAAGAAGAAGTATTAGCATCGACGTGTGTGTATGTCAAGAACAAACACCTTAGGAAAGAGGTAATGGTTTTTATGCAGTGGCGGACTGTGCATTCCAACCGTAGGCCCTCACTTTAGATTCTGAAGGCTCTGGCAGATTTCATGGAACCCGTTAACACTAGCTAGATGAAATATCATTGGATACAAAGTTTTTATCCAACTTTTGAAATGTTTTATTATTTTTATGTTAATTAAAAATAATTCAATTGTATTGTATAGAAATATTTATGAATAAATGTGTTTTTCTGAGTATTTTTAGGCCAGCAGAGAATAATTTTTATGGGTTATCATATTAAGTACTCTCTTACTTAACTTACGTAACTGTAATTAAAAAATAAGAAAATCAGTAGGATTGTTATCAATTTGATGACCACCTAAGCTTAACTTTCACAGATTTCTGAATTTTAGTTGAAGACTTTACTGTGACACAATTTTAAAAGGTAAATATTGATTTAAGACCTTTTTTTCTATTCTTTTCCATTTGACACAGTGACACAGAATCACCAGCCCTGTGTTTTTATTACCACTATCAAAGCCTCTGTCCCTCTGCATGTAGTCATCTAATTAAATGCAATATAATGTTATGGGCAGCACAATCCTGTTATTTACAATGGCCGGATTTCTTGCTGATTCAACTTAGGGGCCTGTGTAAAATATCCTGTCAAAACACACCGGTATTTGCATAGTCAGCATTGATTAGGAGGGTGTTAAAACACCCTTCTAAATGTGAAATAAATAGGGGGCAGTCTGAACGGCTGGCTGTTTACAATTTATTGATTACCTTGCGGTCACGGAATCCAGAGCGTGGCTTCTTTTTCTTTCCTTCTCCTGCTTCATCCTTCCCTTCTGCATCGCCACCACTGGTCTCCACTGATTTCTCAGAGTCACTATCAGACAAAAAATCCTTTTCCTCCGTCTTCAGTTGCTCAGAGTGTCGAACAGAGGGTCCAGCATCTGCATATGCTCTGTTTGAAAAAGGTTTATAAATTGTACACATCTTTATGCAAATGTTTATTTTATTTTTTAAATAAATCATTAAAGGACATTGGAGAGATTATGTGCAACACGGTGTTTTGCCATTTGTGCAATAGTCAAAGACTTAGTATGAAAAACTCTCACTGGAGAATTTTTCTGACGAGACGGAAAAATGGAATGATAGGGAAAAGATATCTGGTCTGTCTAGAGAAGGCTGAATAATTCAGTTTAATGAGACACAAGGAAAATGAGGCCTGGGGTGAAGGCCTGGAACAGTCTCGTCCCATCGGTTTCAAATGCCCACAGGCATCATCCATCACTCTGTGACTGCAGCTCAGCCGTCACGTCCCCATGGAGCTCTAGCATCAACACGCTTCTTTACCTTTTTGCCCTAACTACACTGCCAACCCCTTAGTAATGGATCACCATTGAAGAAAAAAAAAGTGACACACCGGGAGCTATATCTTGGGATGTCAACAGACATGCAGGTTAGCCATTTCATTATGAGGATTCATCATCAATCATGTAGTGCTGGACAAATGATCCTAGTCACTGGTGAGTTTATCTAGAGGTCATAATCCTGCGTATTTAACAGGGAGGAAGTAATTATCACCAACTCTCTGGCCAAGGTTATTACATTCCAGAGACTTGTTTGCAAAGAACTGCAAAGCACTTTAAAAGTGCTTTATTTCATTTTAGATGTATTAATTCATAATTATTTAATTTCAGATAAAGAATAAACAATAAAATGTTAGTTACAATACATGTGTCTGTGAACAGGAAAAAACAGAGCTTCACACATATGTATAACACTATGTCTGTTACTGCTATTGCGAATACATTTCATGGGTCTCAGAAAAACACAAATGCCATAAGTAATTTGACTTATTCACATCTGTCTTTCCTTATATGTGTGTCTCTTGCCCATTATTTTTCCATTTCTTGTTCAATGTCTTTCATTTATTCTGCTGTCTGTGCCCACACTCACTCTCTATCCTTGTGCATGTCTTTCTTGTTCCCACTCTCTCACTTGCTCTCTCCTTCCATCTTTCTCTCTATCTTCCTGACTTTCTTCCCACTACTGTTTGTCTGTCATTCATAAAGCCTTCTTCTCTTTTCGGCTTGTCCCTTTCTCAGGGGTTGCCACAGCAAGTCAACAATTTCCATCTCACCCTGTCCTCTGTATCCTCAACTTTAAATCCAACTACTTCCATGTCCTTCCTCACTACATCCATCAATCTCCTCTTTGTCTCCTACCTGGTAGCTCCATCTCTAGGATCATTCTTCTACCAATGTAACCACTGTACCTCTTCTAAACATGTCCAAACCATCTCAATCTGGCTTCTCTAGCTTTTTCTCAACCTTCCTGCCTGTGTTGTCTCTTTAATCATCTAATTTCTGATCCTGTCCATCCTTGTCTCTCCTAAAGAAAATCTCAGCATCTTTAACTCTGCCACCTCCAGCTCTGCCTCCTGTCTTCTGCCTATTGCTAGTGTTTGAACTGAACTTATAAAATGTCAAACATGAAGTAACCTCCTATAAACAGAGAGGAAGCAGGCAAATTAGTTGAAATGTATCTGGCAGAGAAAGACAAATGAATAACGTCAACAAGACCAATTGTTCTCATCCATCACATTTAAAATTTTCCTTGTGTTGCAGACTGCGTTAACTTGATTAGGTCGCCATACTTCATTGATGTAAGAGATGTAATGCAACTATCACCTTAACAGACAAATGGAAAAGGCCTTTCCTTTTGGACTACAATTAGGTTTTATGTTCACAATATAGCTGTAGCAGCAGCAGAGACCCAACTGATGACCCTGCTCAATAATACTAGCTTTACTGTCAAACTTTTATTCAAGTCTGGCTGGTCACCCAGAGCACCAGGAGGTGTTCATGCAATTTGGTCAGACAATGGACCAACAAAAAGTCAATTAAGATTTTATAGTCCTCAGCAGGCAAGCTGTACCTAGCAATAGTAACGTCTGTATTTTCTGTCAAATAACTTCCAGCTCTTAGCTGTGCAGAGACTCAGGGGTGAGCCAGAGTTTATAGGATACAAAAAGAATACAGAAAATACACCTAACCTGAAACACTATTATCATATTCAGGCACAAAGGAGAGCGAATAAAAAATGTAGGAAAATTAAACAATGTGGTGAAAAAGGCTGCTATACAATATTAATCTCTGAACATTAGGTGAAATTAAGGCTTTCAGTTACAGCAGATATTCATTGCTTTCTTTTTTCCTGCAAATGTAATAAATGTGTACATTTATTTTACAAAGTTTAGTGTTACTATAAATCTGGGACCTACCTCTTCCAGAGCAGACCAGCAGAAGCTGACACACCAGTCACTCCTGCCAAAGCTGCAAGCATCAACCTCCTCTGACCAGACCCTCTTGCTGCACCACTGTGGTACCGACGGGACAGCTGAACCAGCCCCAGTGAAACGGCAGACAACGCCCGCAAGCGGAACATCGTGCACTGGGGATAAAAACATGAAAATAGGGTGAGATTTTCTGTAACAAAAACTAAATTAACTGCATTTTGATTGATTGATACATTGCAATGTACATAATACAGTAGGTTGCTTGTTATGCAACAGAACAATATCAGGGACATTACTAGCACATAAAAGTATATTACTCGTAGAATGAATTATAAATAAAAATTACAGGGCAGAATTTCCAGATATTACAAGTAACAAAAACAGGTGAACGAGAAAGAAACCAAACATAAATACAAAAAAATAATAATTCAAGGTTGACAACAGTTTGATCCATTCTGTGTCACACTTTTAGTTTGGCTGTTATCCCACCCATTACCATAAATAGTCCTACCATAAATATGACTAAATAGTCATAAATGGTTGGGTCGGCACAGGCGGCCTAGTGGTTAAGGAAGGTTTGAATCCCCCAGCTGACCCACATAATTTCTTGTGGACTCAATACTCATAGGAAGGCTCGCAATATGGTGCAATGTAATTTGGGTGGAGGCAGCTGCTCCTGCGACCCGGCAACGGACAAGCAAAAGAAGCTGAATGAATGAATGAATGAATGAATGAATGAATGAATGAATGAAATGGTTAAACTTTGCTTACGTGAAAGCGTAGCTGTGAAAAGTACAACTAAAACTTCAGTTCAGAATGACCATGGAGAAAATGCCAAAATATTTGGTTTAATAAACATTTATCACCATGACTGATCAGTTTTTTTAGGAACTACTAAAATAAATATGCATATATGAGTAATAATTGATGAACATTTACTGTTTTTAATGCTGTTTGATATAGTTTGAAGAGTTAAGGATGGTGCGTGATCAGACGCCCCACTCTCTGAATGCAGACAACCTAGCAATACACCTCTACAGAGTCAAAGTCTACCTGCTGCCACTCTTTTCTGCCTTGCATTCAGGGCACGGAGAGATTACACTCCGTGTTATATCGGTCCTGCACATACACCTGCTGTCTATTCTAAGCCTCTGCTTGGAAATTTTATACACCTTCTAAGCCTGAGGTTCTTTATTCTCCTTCCATCCAGGAAAATGATTTTTAAAAATTGAGATGTTATGGTTTAAAAAAAAAAAACAATTATGCTAGAGACTTTTACAGTGTTGTTTGTTTAAAAATAATGTAAAATTTGAAACTCACACTAAACTCAACTACATTTGCAGGTGAATTAAAGGTGAACACCGCTTATTGTGACTACACAAAGAGCAAAAGCAGAGAGACTAATAGTGTTAGTTTGGTTAAGAACTGACACAGGGACAACACAGACAGGAAGTTATTGGAGAAAACGCTGAAGAAGCTAGGTTAAAATGGTTTGGACATGTTCAGCAAAGGGACAGTGGTTTTATTGGTACAAGAACAATAGAAAAGGAGCTACTAGGTAGGAAACAAAGAGGAGATTGATGGACGCAATGAGGGAGGACATGGAGGTAGTTGGAGTTAGAGGTGAGGATACAGAGGACAGGGTGAGATGTAATTTGTTGATTAGCTGTCAACCCCTGAAAAAGGGACAAGCAGAAACGATAAGAAGAAGAAGGATAAATGGCCAAATAATTGAAAAGAAGTAACAAATAGAATGTGTTCAACCATTAATAGGTCAAATATACGGTTTCTGTACACAGAACAAATTAATAAATAGCCAATGGATCTGGGATGCTCCTCTGTGAGGTTCTTACCAAATCATAATGTGACAGAACAAATCGATAACTATATCAAACCTCATCTTCAATCAAAGTATGAATTGAAATTATTGAGGAAACTAAAAGCATTAACGCCGGGGGGGTGATTCACCGAGGCCAATTAAAAACCAGGTGAAAGCAGGGATAAAAGTAATTACCTCTGTGCTTCTAAGTTCCACAGCTTTGTTTTAATGAGCCTGTTGCCACATTCATCAGTGTCACAGACAGACAATTAAACTATCAACAGGGGATGGTCAGTGTGTGCATCTGAGAATCCACCATTTCCCATTCAAACTGCAAGAGAGTGGACCTCACTCCACTGATGCCTGAAGCTGCCACCTGCCAATACCCTATTAGGAATCCAGACACTGATTGTCAAAATGATTTGGCAGAAAAGAAGATGACCAGGCATATGTTTGAATTTACAGCAGCTTGTTTAAACAGACTGCAAGGTCTGAGGCTAATAGTGGGTACACATGTGATTACTGTGAACTATTTATCTTTTACTCTGTTCCCACAAGAATTCAGGGGAAATATGCAATTGAAGCATTTCAGCTATGGGACCTTTCTATCTTGGGGCAGTTGTGGCCTAGTGGTCAAGGAAACGGACTTGGGTCTGCAAGGACCCCTACGCCTGAGGTGCCCTGAGCATGGTTTCGTCCCCACACACTGCTCCCTAGGCGCTGGCTCTGCCGGCTGCCGCCTGATCACTACGGTGATGTGTTAAATGCAGAGGCATAATTTCCTGAAGGATACCTAAGGATCTTAAATAAAAAAAATAAAGCAGTACACAAAAGCAAAAAGGGATTATGGGTGTGATTGGCATCAACAATATTGAGGCTGAAAATATTTTCTATGTAGAGCTCCTCCCTTCTGTGTCTTGTCCATATTTGGAAGCAGAATTTGAGAACTTGCTCTTTAATTTCACTTAAAAGAGTTTGTAAATAAAAGCAAAAAGGTCCATCTACTGAGTAATTATTAGAACATATCAGAAACACATTCATGGAGGTGCAAAACAGGTGATGGAAGAGACTCACAGCCTTAATTTCTACTCCATACTGATTTGTTGTACAGTGGAGGTGTATGAGTGTTTGACATGGGTGGGACATTTGACAAAAGAACGCATTACTTAAGGTGCGCTCTCACACAATAATATGTTAGTGCATAACTTCTATAGGCTCTCTCAAGCCTACAAATGCTATGAACTGCACAACTGAGTAAAGAAAGCAGGTGAAAGACCTGTGACGGCTTTGTAATGGTGATTGTTCCGAATAAATGATTAAAAAACAACTTATTACAACATATAAGTTACAGATACACTTGATATTATGTATTTCTAGGATGTACAGAATTGCAAACTTGAGACAATAATGCAAACATTTACACTGTTCCTGATGTGTCATAACTATGTTAAGCTTAACTTAATAGCACTGTACTTTTGTTGCAATTTCTCTTGAATTATGTCATGTACGACAGAAAATATCCAATACGTTATTGTCTAGATGACTTGTCATGTACTACCTGACCCCGGGGGCACCTGGTCTACCAGAGGTCTACCCCAAGGTCTATCAGGGGAGCCTGCTGGGTGTGTTCCAAAAACAAAACTAGTTTCTTTGCTTTTTGAGCAAAGTTTACACTTACAATGATATTCTAATGAGTGCAATTATGGTGGTCAGAAGAGTGGTCACTACTACCTGTGCCAGAACTTTTTATTATGACATTGTTCATTGCAGCAAATGATAGAATAGAAAATAATGAAATAGTTTGTTGTTTATCCCCCTGGGGTGAAACACATGTTTTGCAGTCGGTCCACCAAAGTTAGAAATGATGATAATAATAAGATGTAATAAGAATATTTAAAAAAAACAATAATACAGAAGACACCTACCAATGTAGGAAAATGAAAGTAGAAAAACATTTAAAAACAATACAAATATACATGGATTGAAAGTGTTATGCAGAATAAATAAATAGCAACATAGGAAGCTAGGAATCTATAAGAGAGTTTTTGAAGTGACTTGGTTTCAAAAAAGTTATTGAGATACCAACGTTAACCAAATTATCTTTTTGTAATTCCCATGGACCAGGGTTTTTCACGTGGACTCAAATAAAATCAAATACTTTCCATTATAAACAGACTATAATAAATACTGAACATGATGTAATACATCTACAAGTATCACAGGTAGAGGCTGTGATGAAGTTTATTCCATTTGATGTTTGACGGTACGATCACACGTCCAGACGCGTTAACAAATAAATGATATAGCGTTAAAATGCACTGTTATTGAGACATTTTGTTGCGGTACAGCAACTATTCAGGTGCAAATGCAGAAATGCAATCACTTGTTTTTAGCTCTATGCTTATGCTATACGTGTTTTGTAAATATTATACGTCGCGACTGCAGTACATGACGTATTTGGCATTACTGTCATTGAGACATGTTTACTACTGTAAATATTACAGTCACAAGAAACGTTACATGTGTGACAGCTCTGAGAGCTAACAGGCTAACGGAAAATGTAAAAGATACTGCCGTTACAGTCAAGAAACTGGACCCTTACGGAGCCGCTAATGTCATTGCAGTGAAGCTGTTACTCACATTTGTTGACAAAGAAACGCCAGTCAGTCCAGAAAGACAATATTTAGGTTTTTATTAAACGTCTTCAGCCTCTTTGTATAAACAGATGAAGCGCAGGGGCGAACACAACACTTCCGCATTTAGCAACACGGGGGCGTGGCAACTATAAGACCCCGCCCTATGCAGTTCAACCTTATAAAGACAAAAAAATATCATTGTCTGGTAAGAAATGTTTTATTCCTAGATATGCGCCTATACAGCACATTATGTTTGCATAGCTCTATATTTTTAGTGGAAATGACGTTATTAATAGACTAAATCTATTTGTAAAGGACAAAATATATAAAGGATTTAACTGTGAATAAGGCTAAAATGTCAATAAATACACAAAGACATTTATAGTGAATGCCTGTACTTAACTGATAATGTCCTTTTGTTCTCTCCACTTCTTATAAATGGGTTCAATAAAAATTGAGAAACCAAACTGCACTACACACATTACTTAAAAGCAACAAACGTTTGTTTAAGTCCCTTGCAGCAAATATCTCTATTATCCTTGTGTCTCAGGTTTGGGACACAACCTGATATTTGACAAATTACACTAATATCCCTGCTGATTTTCCAAAATATCATTTGGAAAGGAAAACACATTGTTGGTTGTTGTCTGGTCTGATATTTTTATACTATGTAGTGTGATGTTAATGGTGATGTTACTTATATTTAGCAGACTCAAATACAGAAAGACAATATGATAATGAATTGTCAGGTTTGTGTTTTTGTCTCACGAAAGAGAATAATGGATCTTGACACAAAATAGAATTACACCTTCATGCAGTTTTACTCTCATATATTGCAGTGACCTTGACCTTATCAAATCACTCATTTATTATTCTATTAGAATATGAATAAAACTGTCCTACACGTCTTCGTGTTATTAAATATACCTGACTTTTTTATTCAGGAACATGAACAAATCCAATACATTTAATTTGTATTTTAGGAATCATGTATTTTTAACATACAATTTCGATGCAAATATGTCAGTATATTGTTAAATTAATGCTGCTTTTACGATAGTTTGTTCTCAAATAATGGCAGGTATTTCAAAAAAAACAATTGTTGTTTCTAAACTATTCTAAACAGAACTCAGGAATTCCCAAGGATCGTTTTAATGGATATTTGAATGGATATTGTCAATGTATTAGTATTACACACAGTGGCTGCACCAGATATTATTTGAATTTATTCAGACTCTGAATGCATAATAGAAACACACACATACACCCTCCAACTCATTTTGCAACTGCCTTTTTTCCTATAAGGAATACTATTGAAGTGTGCCTGCAGGCCAGCAGCACAGGGTTCATTAATTCAAATAATTTATCAGGCTCACAATATATGCAATTGCCAACTATTGAAATATTCTATTCACACTCCTCCACCATGGTAGCGATATCAGCATGGGTAGGGTGTCCAGAGTGGTTGTTTAATTTTCTGTAACTTAGAGACATTAATCTTACTTTCAAACACACTACAACACTTAGAATATTCTCCTACCAGTGCACCACACTTTTCTTCACCTTCTGAAAGGACAGCCCCTTTAGAAGCATATCTGGGTGCACACATGGTGCTGCATTACTGATAGCAATGTCAGACATGATGCAGCATCGTGATGAGCGTGATAAGAATTGGGACAACACAGCAACAGTAAGGTAAAACTTAACTGTCTCACGATGGCCCTGAGCGGCTCACGTTTCCTTAGATGTTGGATCTTTGGATCCTTGTGAAGCAGAATTCTTTATTGGATTGTTCATCCACAAACAGAGAACATGAGCTGGGTTTAGATGGTGGTGAGACAGGCCAGTTTAACCCTACTCGCAATGTACTGTATAGATGACATAATTTAGCACAAATTATGATAAATCCACATTTGTACGTCAAAATGATGACACCTAGTGGCACTATGTGTAGTTAGTAAAAAAAGTATTTTTTACTGTTATTTCCTGGTATTTGTAACATTATTAAATAGATTCATTAATTTTGCCACAACATAATGTATATTTCTTCTGATGTTGCACCACCAGGAAGTGGTTAGCATAGTGGCCATAGCATGGCAATCCATGTTCTTCCTGTATGGTATCAGTTTTATGAGTTACTCCTTATATTCTGTGTAGGTTCTCCAAGGCATTTATTACATATATGGTTACCTTGAGGGCTGGACATAGTATGTTCCTTGAAAGCGTTCCACTTCTCCTCCAAGAAATGAAAAAGCACCTTGCATGAGAGGTGAAACATCTCCCAGAAACTGTCTATTTCCAGTTGCCCTTGAAGTAATTGTTTGGTTACTCATAGTTGTGTCACAAAGTCATCTCCTAGACTACACTCTGTTACCACACCTGAGCAGTGCTCGTTCTTCCAGTAAAACTGTTTATCTGTATCCAGGTGCTCGTAGTCGTCCAAACATATGCAGGCTAATAGGCCAGTGCTGGCCTATTAGCCTGTAGAGATCAGCTAACAGTCGTGAAAACGTTGACATGCCAGACGTGTCTGGTACCTACTCATGTTTCCACTTTCTGACACTTATGTCCTCCATTTGTTCTACAGTTTCTCATTAGCGTTTAGAGCAAGCCAGGCAAGATAGCTCTTTGCCTTTGGCACAATGTGTTGGAATGCAAAGACAATCTAGGAAGTATAATGGCTGTGCAAGGTGATTAAAATGCTAAGACTGCATAAAAATGCATAAAAATGTAGCAGGAGGTGAGACAGTCAAACAGCTCGCACTGTTTTTACTCATCCCATCCATTTGCAATGTTTGGTTTATTAGAGTGTAAATTTACTGGATAAGAACTGACTTTACAGCAACAACAGCAGTTTTTGCACAGACAGAACAGGTCCCAACTGACCCGCTTTGTATCGGTTGTAACAATAGTGTAATTTGATCCACCAGTTTTACAATAATGAAGAAAGATGGCTCATGTGAAGACCCAATGACACAAGCAGACTCCAGTTTCAGCAGTCCTCCTGCTATGTGGCGTCCATGTGCCCTTCAAACCAAGGAGAGAGAGAGAGTCAAGGGAAGGAGTGCCAACTTGAGCGTGTTTTGTTAAGGCAGTATTGTATTGGTTGTGTGATGAAATACAAGACACACACCCTTGCACCTTGGTCCTTAGCCTTCCTTTTTAGGTAGACAATTATGAATGTGGGTAGTAGGCAGGCACAGGCATGAAGGCACTCTATTATATGACTGAACTATTTCCTCGTTTATTTTTTGCACCAAAGACCTTATACTGTATAGCCCTGCCCTTTTTACTTCATGAAACTGAATAAGCTCACTGATAACCAAACCATAAACAAACAGGCACAGCACATAGTGTTGCATTTATACTACTGTAGAATCACCAATAAGAATCCTAGGGTTTCTTGGCCCAACAAAATCAAGGCTGACAGGGCAAATAAAAATTAATGACATACAGTCACCTCTGCTACAATTACATTGATAGTGTAATAGGTTTGTGTGAGCTGTTGCAAGGTAGTATTTAATACAAAGATTCCTTCGAGAATCAATGCCCCCATGAGGCCTTTAGTGGGTCTTTGCCCATCATGGAAAATTTGCATATAAATTGTGGTACCCAGACAGACCACACTCAAGAAATACAAGGAGGAAATGAGAAGAGTTTGCCATAATGACATGCTAGTCCCAGAATTCGAAACCAAAAAACACCTATGATCTTCAACAAGAACAAACGCAACTTAGCTAATTTATTATTTTACTATTTTCGTTAATAATTAGTGCAAAATTATTATCAAGTTTTATCCTTGACCAGTGTGAGTGTTATAAACAGTGTTATATGACATTCTTGGACAAAGTTTAAAGAGAACAGGTCACATTGCAAGAAGAGGAGTGTCCCTTGGTAATAATTGACCAAACAGAACCATTACTGCAGCTATTACTTGCATTTGCAGTGGTTGAGTGATTCAGTTGAAAACATAACCCCTCACACTTAACTGCTTGCCCTTATGTTCCAGCATTTAAAAAGTCCTTTTATGTGCCAAAGCCGTCAATACCGTCTAAATGTCATTGAAGATAATTTTAATTAAATTTCATGTTACATGCTGTACTGTAGGTCTGGGTGGCAGAGCCAGCAGAGTTACTGAAGGACAGTTTATGCCTCTCACCGAGAGACATAAAGGACAAGATGATGTGATCAGTGACAGAATGCCTGCCAAAATGTAGCTTAAAGAAAGAGAGACAGAGTGAAAAGAGGGGGAAGTTGTGTTATATTGTAAAACTGTTCTTCCTGGCATCTCGACATCTTACAGGCAAAGGTAATGTAAGCAAAGCTAAATGTGCCATATGAGTCAATAAAGAAATCTTGACCAAGAAAACAAAAACAGATTTTATTAGGTTACTATTCTATTCATTTACATATTCTGAGATAAAACAATCACTGTATTAAGATTGTTCAAAAATTCTGTTCAATTCTGTACATTGATGTAAAAGCATCTCAATTCATTCATTTGTCTTCATCCTCTTATCCGTTACCTGGTCCCAGGAACAGCAGCCTCCACTACTGACACATAAATTGCATTGCACCATACCGTGAGCCTTGGATATAGTATGGTTATGTGGGTTAAGTGAGTCAGGTGGGTGCTATGCACATGGGACTCACGAAGGGGTTGTTTTAATTAAATCTCTATCTCAGTTATTAAATGTTGTGTGTAGCATGCTTTCCTAACAACAGGATTACCAGTTGATTACCATTAGTAATTAAAGGTTTGTCTTCATGTACTGTAGAGTGCACATCCATTTCACGTTATATGGTATTTTCTCTAGTATGTATTTTATACTCAGTTTATAAATAAAATATGATTCACTTAATTCAAGTGAATTGTCAGTCCTTAACATTCTGTGTGATCTATACAGTATGACTAAGGCCACAATCGCTCCTAAAATTTGACACAAGGGCAGGATAGATGTGAACTATGGAATGTAGAGGCAAAAATGCTAACGTGCCTTTAGTCTTCTCTACGCTTTATATTGGGGACATTTGGTGGCCCAGATTACAAAACCAAACGGTCCACATCCGGCCCCCGGGCCTAATTTTGCCCAAGTTTGGAATAGTAGTATTCCTGTGGTGGGGTAGGGAAATAAAATAGCTCAAAGAAAGCCAAACTTAACAAGCAAATAGTTAACATGGAATTTAAAATAGGAAGTTCTCTTAAATGTACCATAAAACAGACGTAGGCAATTAGTTTGGCTTCGGGCCACAGTGGGTACTGAAACTGATTGATTATTGCGGACTAAGATAAATATTAAAGTAATTGGTTAAAATGCATTGCAGGCATAAGACAGACTCATAATGATAGTATAAATCAGGGATGCGCAATAGGTAGATCGGAATGTACCAGTAGTAGCGACAGTGGTTGCCTAGTGGTTAAGGAAGCGGACTTGGGTTCGCAAGGCCGCCCCCTGCTCACTACAGTGATGGGTTCAATACAGAGGCATAATTTCCCAAAGAGTACTCAATAATGATTAATATAGTTCTAATTATTATTATTTATTATTAGATCTTGAAAGGAGTGTTGGTAGATCTTGAGCAACAACATAAAAATTATAGTAATTATGACTAGAGATGTCATTGTATTTGAAAATGCTAATCAATGGGCTAAATTGAGAATTATTTAGGTATTAGGTCCGACAGTATAACATATATATAACATAATGTATAGATAGATATCCAGTTTATATAGTAAATATATTTAGAGTTTTAAATCTAGGTAGATCACACCAGCCTGGTCATTAGAAAAGTAGTTCACAAGAAAAAAAAAATAGTGTGGATACCCCTGGGACTAATAATGGTATAATCTGGACAAATTTGGCGTCAATCTGGGCCACATCCGGTCCCCAAGCCTTAGTTTGCCCCTAATAGGAAGTCAGTTACTACCAGAAGCTTGAATGCAGTAAAACTTCCACCAGTCCTATTGCCAGAGAAGGCTTTGCGGAGATGTAGGTGTAACTACTGCATTAATAAACATGATTTTGTTTATAGCGGTTTAATGCCACAGGTCTACCGTCGTTGGAGTGGGTGAAGGGGGTCTTTGAACTAAGGTATATAACTGGTGCAACACTGGGCATGTGTACGAAGCCGCATGTGAAGTCCAGCCCCGCAAACCCGCCCACCACCCTCCCTCTTCCCTTCGGTGCGTCTCGGTCCGCCCGCAGCAGTCTCCTTCCCGGCGAGCTTTCACTAAAGCGATGGCTGCCAAAGTGTGCAGATCGGTCCTTCTCTTGTCCCGGAGCAGCGGAGCGGTGGCCGCCAGCAGCCTACCCGCACTAGTTGTCTCTTCACAGCGACATCGTCAGCACATACGACCGGTAAGTCCCGGGACGTGTGTGTGTGTTTGTGTGTGTTCGCGCAGGGAGGAGGTGTAGAAGCGGACAGGCAGAGGCAGCCTGGACGAGGAGGGAGAGTAGCAGCAGCAGCAGTGCAGAAGGAGGAGGAGGAGAAGGAGGTGTTGGCTGCTCGGGCTAAGGAAGTAGCGCTAACTAGCCTGAAGATTTATTTTTTCCGATGCTCTCTTTTTGTTGAGGCTCGGCCGGGGTGAGTCACGGTCCGTGGCCGAGCCTGCCGTAGTCTGGGTGTTGTACCCTACACTGGGACGAGAAGCTTTTTGACAATGCAGTTTTTTTTGTGGAGCGCATCCACACCGTCCGGCGGCGCTGCCCAGCCGTTTACAGTATCAGCTTCCACAGACACACACACGGCTTCGTCCTAATGTCTCATTACCAGCATCTCTGCTGGGGACGATTTTACAGCTGTTGGTCCGATGTCTAGTCCGGTTCGTCGCTGGGACTGGCTCTGTTGTACACGTCCCACCAACAGTAATGACTGTTGTATACCCTTGTTCAGGATGTGCGGTGTGGTTGTAGTGTGATTTCATTTGTTTGTTTGATTGTTTGCAGTGTATAGACAGTGTGTGACCAATGCAGCTCGTTTGTGTGTGTGTTGCAGCAGCAAAAACTCAGAATACTGGCTTCATGCCCACTACAGTGATGATGAAAACTACATTGCTATAGTACAAGACACACACACACACAGTCTCTTCTGCTTCCTGTTGTGATTTGTGAGCATTTCACAACTCATACCAATCTATGTCCAGTGTTAATCATTACCATGACTACATTTCCAATCCCAACCACAAACTATACCTTCAATCCATCAATAGAAAACAGGTTAAACCCCACAAGGACACTGTGTCCCCCAAACAGTAGTATCCCGCGCCAAAATGTACCTGCAACTACAGCCATGACAGGAAAAAAAATACTCCCATTCCTGTCATAGCTTTTATTTTTAGGACACTGCATCAACCTCCATACATTTGTACAGTACTGTGACCAACTGGAGCAAACGCACTAATATTTTACTTACTTCTACTTTAACCAAATCTTAAAAAAAATAATGACTTCCCAATTAATCAATCAATGATCCAGGTCTTGGTATCCCAACAAAGCAGAAATACACACACATCAATTGAAGTAACATGGAAAACCTACATGTGGATGATGTCAGAGTCTCCAGCCTGCTTGCCTTTCTGCCTGCCTGTACCTCCCCTCTTTTCCTTCCTTCTCCTCATCCTCCCTCCTCCCCTCCCTTCCTCCCACCCTCCCTCCCTCCCTCTGGGTGTTTCCCCGTTCAATGTGTGTGTTAGTTCAGGGGGAATCCTGAGTTTTCCTGCAAGCTAATCCGTGTTCTTTCATTACGCTGTCGGCATAGCGGTGTGCAGCCTTTTTAGAATTGTGCACAACGGTAAGACGAGCGGCTTATCGGAAGTGTGGTGATGGCCATTACACATGTCGCTCCTGCCTCTGCAGATCAAACCGTGAGCCTCTTTACAGCAACTGCAGGTTGGACCTGAATATGAAAAGAATGAGGAAGTGACTGCAGCCCTGGACAAAGCAATGTGTTCTCTGCAGCTCAGGAAGACCTGCTGTAGTCGCTACTGTAGTCTGTCTTTTTTATTAATCTCTCTGTGGCATCACCGTGTTTTCTTTCTCCTGTTGTGTATTTGTTTTTTTTTAAATCCCCTTCTGTGCACACCTCTACACTCTCGACCTTGTGAAAACCATGGCTTTGACAGCCTCTCTGTGAAACAAGCCACCATGGAGTTTAAATTGCTTGTCAAAACAGACACATTCTGTCCAAAATTGTCCCCTGTGGCTTTTGCCTACAGTGAACTGTGGTAACAAAAAAAACAGTTGCTATGCTCACATGACCGGGCCAGAGATGACTCCAGGCCAACGGAAGAGAGCTTAAATAAATAAGACAATGTTTAAGCTTAATTCCTGTAAATTTGCAAATTTTGACCTTTTTTTCTCAGTCGTATTGTCTCTTAAGTGCATCACACTGCTGCAGCCTCCATTGCAGTCTTGTTACTGTGTGACAGCCAAGTCTGTACTCATTGGTTAAGTCCCTCACTGCAGTGTGGCAACTCCAGTTCTAGTCTTTAATACTGCAGTAGGAGACATACACTCAACTCAGTGTTTGGCATTTTGCAAGAGAAGGACGTGTTTTGTCTAAAGACGCAAATACGTCGTCTACACAGACACAAGCTCTACACAGACACACAGCTGCTTGCAAGCAAACGTTAAGTCACTGTGGGTCATCTCCCAAGGGTTCCATAGCAGA
Organism: Paraplagusia blochii; assembly: GCA_016785265.1. Lineage (NCBI taxonomy): Eukaryota > Metazoa > Chordata > Actinopteri > Pleuronectiformes > Cynoglossidae > Paraplagusia > Paraplagusia blochii. The sequence continues at coordinate 21,036 of JAFBJS010001195.1, forward strand.
CTGTGGGCTCTGGAGACACTCGTTTAACCTGTACCAGACGCCTGTTGAGTCAGACGTCATATTTAAAACCACGTCTTGAATTGTGGCAGAAGAGTTGAGTCATACTCCTGTAGATAGTTTTTGAATTACACAGTGCAGTGGGATCCAGAGTGTAAGTGAAATGGTTCATTTTTATTGGAGACCAACAAAAATAATTGACTGGACTTGGGACAAGCAAATGACAGCAGTGACTACCAGTGTCCTAATTTTTACTACTGATCTTGTTCTGTGACCTAACATAAAGCTTAATATTTAAGTGTAATTTCAGGGATTATGTGTTTAAGATACATTTGTTCAAAAATAACAATCACATTTACATGGTCAAAGGTCGGTTTAGGCATCACTGGTTAAAACCCCCATGGAGTAATAATAATAAAGCCCAACTTACACTGTGCAATTTCTTTTTTTTCTCTGTAATGCAACAACAGCTGCTCCTCACTTGCAATGGATCGTGTGAAAATAAAAAAAACAAAATCAATAAAAACACATAAACAACATTTAGCAGGATGGCAGACCAGACTGACCACGTCTGCCAGGACATTGCCTTGTCCGTTTACGTTGTCGTCGCCACCTTTTCTTTTCCTGTCTGTGCACAGAATGGTACAAGTTGCCAAGGAAATAAGATTTTGTTTGCTGAGAATAATTCTCACCGGTGTCCGAGAGCAACTATGAGCATCCATGCATCAACCACTACTAACTTCTTCTTCTTCCCAAGCATCTTTATTTACAATACATTATACAGCAAATGGCATCTGCTTTGGCAGCAACATGATGTATGATTGCATAATGTCAAATGTCAATTTGGACCCGACCAACGGCTTGCATGGTGTGAGCACACAAGTCAAGAGCTGTGACTTGACGACCGCTGTGATTCACACGTACAGTGTGAGCAGGGGTTGGCTGCTGCGATTGGGGGGAAAAAAATCGCCCAGTCAAGCTAGGCCAAAGAAATCATGGAGGAATTTGCATTATCTAGGTGTCATGTGACATGTATCTTTTTAAGTCATTGCTTTCTGAATTATTAACTTGTATTTTAAGTCCAGCAAACATACATAGTGATTCTGAATGACTACTTATATTCCAGGCTTTTTGGCCTCCCTTTGTGATTCACCATTTCTATTTATCTACTTTGCAGAGTAAACATTTCTAACATGACTTGGCGTGAATATTGGATAAACAGATGGCAGTTACAGTTCGTGATATTTCGAAGTGTCAAATTATATCTCTGTTCTTTCTAAGCAGTTGTAAAGACAGACATTTTTTTTTTATCGGTTATGGTCTCAATGAAAACTTTGACAATTGCAGGGGTCATATATTGAGCGTTAAAGTGACTGACAGACCTGACAAACTGCACAGTGATACCAGTGACCAATCAACCACAATTGCCTAAATGCTGTTGATCATGTTGGTTGTAGACAGAAGTTGTTCTCTTCAGTGTTTCAGGGCAGGAGTTCATAGCCCACTGCCGGCTTTAAATCCAATTAGTGTTGGCGTAAACTAATTTATCCCTGCTGCTTTGACAGGCTCCCATTGAAGTTACCCGGATTAGTGTGATAAAAGTGTCTGCTGCTTGGGGCTGATGCCTGCTGAAGGTGATAAGATGGTCGAATGATTGATTGATTGATAGATAAACCACTCTGCACAGCTGCAGTTATAGATATATTGCTTTTAAAAAAGAAATAGGCAAGCAAACACATTTACAATATCAATATTATATGATGGTAGGTTAAAATGTTTTAAATTCAGAAAGTGTGTGATTTTAATTCCTTAAAACCTTGATTCAATATTTAGGACAAAGCAAAGAAGCTGCTTTGTAACCTTGTGCAAAAAAAAACTCCCTTAGAATCCTCAAAAGACTAATTTCTCCAAAGAAATTGCTTCTTGAATTGCAACAGTTAAACCTGAGTAAAGGTACTTTAGGTTCGGAGAAATTTGGACTAATCCTTGCATGTCTGCCTGAAGACGGAGAGACGCTTTTTTCTTTTTATTAAATTGATGCATTGATCCTGCTTTTAATGATTTAACCTTCAACCTGAGATGTGATGATTGACAGGTGCGATGCATTCGGCTCGATGGATCGTAGGTGATGGCATTCATATGTGGGGGCCACACTGATTGTTTATGACAGCAGAGTTTTATGCCGATGAGCTGCAAGTCTGTCCCTTCAATTCCATCAGATGGGCTTGATACCTTTGCCAGATCTCAATCTTAATAATCTCCGGTCAGCACAGCTGGTCTTTTCCATCTTTTTGCAGGAATGGCTCACACTCTGCACACAAAGATCATTTTAATGAGCAAAGAGTGCAATCTAGAAGGGTTTTCTTTAAGGAAATTGATTTGGGTTTCTTCAGGGATTCCTCATGCAGGGTTATATGAGGCAGAGTGATGGGGTCGAATTTCAGTCAATGACGAAAATTATTATTTTTAGCCTACGTTTTCCTTTTACACTCTATATCCTGCCAGTATTAGCATGCAGTATTGACCAATTGGGTGCAACAATACACTACCCCACAAAATATACTATGGACAAAGTGATTTATGATGTGTTTTACCATTAAAATGAAAGAAAATTTACAGCAAACATTGTGAAAAATATTGTTAAACAACAATTGTATCACAAGTGTCTCATGGGAACTTCTGCCTAAAAATTTCTCTGGTACTGTTATTGATGGTTTTATGAAATATTGATTTGTAGTGTGATGTCACACTGACTCATATTCACTTCAAAGTCTCTCAGAACAACAATACAATATTTCCATGTGTGAAACTGCTCTATATTAAGTTATGTTGAGCTAGTTATTAGATAGACTACTGACTTCTTTAATTCAGATAAAACGGCAGGGGATGAAAGAATAACAAATAGTCTCTGTGTCCATTGACGACATCTGCTCTTTCTTAAGATGAGTAACTGTGTGACTCTGATTTGTTTTAAAGTTGCTGCAGTGATTGGTTACCTGGAAATAAGGCTTTGTTTCTTCTGTGTTGACCGTTGTGCAGTGTTTGCTTTCAATTGTTAGTATTTGTGCAAAGGATCACTGGAATAAAGGTCAGTTTGACAGGTTTACATAGTATGATACCGACAGGTCAAATGCAATGGGGCTGTTTCATGCAACAATTGCTGCACCGGTTCGATTATTTGTCCCCTATCAATTTTTTTTTTATGTTAAGCAAAATGGACTCTTACTCATAAATCACTCTCCATATGTTAAATGGTACTATGAATATGGGTGTATGTGTACACTGTACTGAACAGAGTATATAGAGTATATAGTGTATTTGTTAATTAATAGCGCTTAATAGTAATGTGGCAAAATGACAATTTTGTTATTGTAAAAAAGAACTATTATTATGCAAATTGGGGCCATCTGCAGCTGTTACTTATTAGCATCTTGACGACTTGTGGAGAATACATTTCTGTCTCTTCGGGGCATTTCATAGTACTTTTGTGACCTTGTCTTACAAGAGTATTTAACAACAATTTTGCATTGTACATAAGTGTAAATGTGTTGAGACTGTTACAGTGATGAGCTCTAATTTACATAACACTAACACGTTCATTTCATCCATCAGATTCCAACCTGAGGTAAAACATACCCGCTCTGTGTTAAAGGATTAGATTTAATTATTTAAAGTAAACTGGGCACCAATCGTTTTGGGGTGAGGTAACATGTGGTGCCAATGTATTTCACAATTGTAGTAATAAGCAATTACGTTGGGCATCCCTGTGGTGCAGCTTTCGGGATTCCATTGTAAGATGACGTGTAGTCTGCAGCGTCAGCTCAGGTTTATCCTTTGACAAAACCAGGGGTAACATTCTCAGCAACGAGGGAAACACCGCTGCTCCGGTCAAGCCCTGTGGGAAAGTTCCTCAGAGAATGACAACAGGGATGTGTGATTTCTCCAACATGTCAAAGGCTTGCATGAAATGTCTTTCAGGGGAAGCATCCCAAAAGACATCTTGACCACATGTCTGTATCAGTTTCCAGCTGTGGATCCAGTGCTCTGAATCCTTCCCCAGTGTCAGAGCTCCTTAACTTATCTTTAATACCGAGCCCAGCCACCCTGCGGTGAAAAGTAATTTCAGCCATTTCTGCTCACAGTTTCATCCATTTTGATCATGGTTGACTGCTCACGACCATATGTGAGAAGGGAAACACAGATAGACTGTGTGAGTTCAAAGATTTGTCGTCCAACTCCACTGTCTATTCGCAAACTCTGACTGGTTCAACAACTACAATTCCCATTCCATTTTGCTCTGACATTCTAGCAAACCTACGTCCCCTAACCATATGTCAGGATGAGCTTGATGTGTGAAATGCTTAAATTTCATCTTGCAATTGATGGGCTTTCTCCTAAATTCCTCAAACGGCACCCCAGTGGGATTAATGAAGTTCTATCTATCTAGTCTTCACATTGAGCAATATCTTCTTGGACATTATACACAAAATGCAATTAGTTATTAGACATTTTTGTCATTGTCGTCACATTTTTATTTTATCTGCTGCAAGTAGATCTACTGACCCCCACGCAGTTCCAAGTTAAGCCACAACATGATTCACAATTCTCTATCATTTTTCTTGCATACACACGGAGAGACACGGCCTTCCTCTTCCGTTCCATTTTTATACCTTCAGACATATGCTAGCACGTGCATTAGTCTCCCATGTGCTTTCCTCAACTAATTTCCCAGAGCTGTCGGAGAGCATCTCACCACAGCACCTGCTCAGCACAATAAACCTTCTCACGCTCACCAGCTGTTTGCCCTGTGGTGAAAAAGGACTTTCTTGGAAAGGTGAAAAATTTTCAATTAACATTAACTGAAGACCGTGTTCCATTTTCTGGCGTGTCCTTCAATCTCTGCCCATTTTTAAATAGCCTACTTTTATTTTAGTTTTTCAGTTAAGGGATTGCGCGTTCAGTACGTTGTTGTTTGTTATGGAAATATGTTGGCGTTACCATGGAAGAGTCTTTTGTGTTGGACAGTTTCCTATTAGTACATGAGACAGGAGCTCACCTTTAAATTTAAATGACTGCCGGGGCCATGCTGTCCGGCATGTACTAATTAGCTGCTTCCTGTTTTTCTCTGTGGCCCAGCATGTCTTCAGTTAAATTTGCAGAGGACAATAAACCACTCCGATGAGCGTAATGTGTTGATGGATGGCTGCAACGCTTGGTTGCCCCCTTTCATTTCTAGGACACTGAGCTGATGTTGTCCTCTGCCAGGAGGGCAGGTGGAATTGCTGCTGAAACCTGAAGGTCATCAGCAGCCAGAGCACTCATGTCATCAGATGTGAGGTTGGAGTTTGGTGTTGTGACAGGCTGATGGCCAAACAAATCTGCTGCAATGCAGGTTCAAATAACTGTAAATTTCAGACTGGGTGGATTAAGCTTGTACAAGGCCAGTCATGCCTTACTTACCAAAATAAGAGAAGGCTGATGAAAATGTTCAGTCTTTTGATTAATAAGAAGACCCTTTAATTTGCACAACTAACCCTGTATAAAAATGATTTATTGCATTGTTTTATAAAATGCAATCACCCAAGTCTTTTCCAGGTTAAAGGACAGTAAATCGGTCATTATTTTAACTTAGTTTTGCCATTTTTTTTATTGTCAAATCAAAATTCTATTTACTCGACTGCATTTAGTATAAGGAATAAGGAAATGCAAGTTTTCTTTTATTGTACAGAAAGCTGTGTGGCATGGGATTGTTTTGTCTTATTGTATTATGCCACAATGTGCAAATTAAATTAAATTTGCCTAATCATTGTCTGCCATTGACTCTGCTCACAGAGCCTTCCACTAAGAGCTCAGACCCTCTCATTTAGATGTAGGGCTACCCTCTCAGGAAAAAACATGTCTGGGGAGGTTGAGATTGGAAGCAATTTGTATTTTAATAAAAACTGGAAACCCTTATCTGATGACTACGTGTAGAGAAATGCTTCTATTAACACTTTGGAAGATTCTTAATTTGAATATTCCAAACTTGCTTATCTACATTGTGCTGCTTCATAGAATCGAAAACAATACTATTATGAATCGGGCAGTTTCTAAAATACAATCGTGCAGTGAAATGCACAAAAGAATTCTATCAGGGCAGGACGAGCGCTGCTGAGACGAGACTGGTCACGCGCTCAAATGCTGTGGCGGTTAATTGGAGCTGCTCCTTCCTCTGTATGAATGTGCCCTATGATGCAGATGAGTGGGATGTTAGGGTTTTATGACGCGAGGATTCCCTCAGCTGTGGGCATACTTCAACCACAAGAAAATGAGAGATGGAGGAGAAAAGCCTTTTCTTGTTAATATTTTCAAGTCACTGCTGGCAGAGCCTATACACATTTGTGCAAGCCATGCCTTTGACAAAAATCTGGGTTGATTGTTATCCTATTTGTGACGAATCTTTGTGTGTTTTATGTATTGACACCTAATTAGATGGCGCTCGCTAAGCTGTATTCTGATATTATCTGTTATCTGCGATCCGTTCAGTCTAGACAGTCCAAATGATTGAAGTACCTTTCTTTTTGAAATTTCATAATTACATTTATAAAGTTTACTGATCCCTTCTGCAATTCTTATTTATTTTTTGCAGATTTTATGGCAAAACAGGAGCATGTCTAAGGACCTCTTTTCTAGCTTAAAGTGTTTCAGTTGGCGTTTGATGCTGTCAGTTTCTATGAAAATTAAATTCTCTTGAAATGGTTATTGCATCAAAGGCCGGATCTTCTGAAATATTTAACCGTCCCCACATGAACACATAAAAAGTCCCCATCACAGCTGAGTCATTTTGCTAGTAATTGCTGAGAGTAATTCTGGCACTTTGCCTTACAGTTAAACCTAAATTGTGCCATTTTCAGATATTTTAGTGCCACAAGAGTTCAGCAAGAGAGCGTGGTGAGTTTACAGCCTAAATATAGAGACTCATCTTTCTTGTATATGCAAATAGTAAGACCATTGTCTGAAAGACTTCTAGAAGACCTCTCTAAGACAAGATAGATTGCTATATTGTAACCATAAGGAAATTGTAAAAGTAAGATTATCGCTGGTCAAACCCTTAACCTGACCTGTGTTATCTTAAGGGTTTGATAAATGGATTTTGCCCCCAAAGGCAACTGCTTTTAACCAATTAAATGTGAAGTGGGTTGTGTCACGATGGATGTAAGAACCTGTAGTAATCCCCAGCAATGCAACCTCCTATAATTTGTAATATTATAAGGAATTGAGAATGTAAATAGAATGTAAATAGAATGTTTCTGGAACCATCGTGGTACTGACAATTTAGGCTGCCAGATTTAAACATGTTTTCATGCTCATGACATTGACTTTTCTTCTTATTAGCCAGTTGAAACCAAGGGCAGCATTATCTATTTGCCGTGTAAAAATAGATTAAGGAATGAGCAATGGTTTAGACATTCCCACTAGTCAAACCTATCTGCTTAATTCCTGATATATACAGTTTTTACAGTTATTACTTCAAAAAAACACTTTGAAGTTGGACCTTTTGCAACCTTGAACTTGGCCGATATCCTTCTAATCAGTTCCCCAACCCCCACACAGGCTCAGGAGTATTCCCTAGGATCCTGCGAGATCGATGCATGGGGTTAATGACAACAGAGCTTCACATTTTCTCGTTCGTTACACTGTTTCGGTCGCACTGATTGGAGAAAATTGTGCCTGGTGTCTCCTCTGAGGAGTCGATCCCTGCGATGCAGAGGACGGATGAGGGTTCAGCGCTCAGCTGAAAGAAGTCATCAGCCTTCATTGCAGTGTTTATCTGAGAAGAGAGAGAAAAATTCACTGTGGTGTTGGTTTCTGGGGAAATGAGGGCTTAACTGGTCATGGTTAAAAAGGATGTATGGAAAGCTGTGACATCATCCCTGTGTGGAGGTCAATGTGGTGGGATTTGACCCAGGAGGAAATGTATCTCCACAGTGGTGTAAGGTGGTTTGGTGCCATAGAGGCTGCATACTACTATAAAACACTACACAACCCCCATTTTTATTCACATGTCACAACTGTAAAAAAATGACATTAAATATGAGGTTTGTCGTTTGTGTGAAAAATGTTTTTGTTTTTTGGAGCTGGTAATAATTCACATTACCTGCCAATGACTAGCGGTGAAGGAACCAGGCTGGGTTGATAGGGGTTCCAGGTTTGAATCCACCAACTGCCAAGTTACCACTGAGGTCCATTGTGCCATTGAGCATGGCAGCGCAGGCTGTTCACTTTTTTTACTGGGGCAGTTAGTGGCCTAGTGGTTAGGGAAGCGGACTTGAGTTCACAATGCCTCTGGTTCGAATCCCCTTACCACCAAGTTACCACTGAGGTGCCCACACTGCTCCCCTGCTCACTACATTGATAGGTTAAATGCATGATTTCCTCCAAAGACACTCCCAAGGAATTAATAGAGTTCTAAAAAAAAATTCTACCTGCAAACAACCCCAAAGCATGGTCCTACCACCACCATGCTTCATTTTCTAAAATGTTGAGTATAGAAATGGGCAAATATTTATATATAAAAAAGAGATATCATGATGTTATTTTAAAGAGCTGTGTGGACTTTTTCACGCTCGCTGAAGATATGAAGGGGCAAAGCTACAGTACCAGAATTCTCTAAAGGCAGACGGAAACACTTGACTGCTTGGCAGACGATCAAAGAAATGGTCTTGGCAGAGCACAGGAAGGCTGCCACCCACAAACCACACGCACTTCAGGTATTGCTGTTATCCAGACGCTTCAAGGCCTGTTTATGCTGACTCATAGGGGGCTCAAAACTCTTTTTTGTTTTCCTTCAACCTGTCCAATATCAGCCTTCCGAAATGGAGCTGTCACTATTTCTGAATGATGCCTGTGGCTGCCTCATTACACAGGCTGAAGCCAAGGACTGCACCTTAACCAGAATTGATCAGACTCTGAACACATCAGAGGGAGTCAATGAGCCCTCGAAAACAAGACTCTCTGTTTCGGCCTGGCCCGCCAATATTTTGCAACGTAATTACCTAGATTATAGCAGAGCTATGGAAGAGCATTGGTGATACACCGTAAGGGGGAATTATCTTTGGCCACCAGTGGACCCTAAGCCCTCAGGTCCTGTTGTCTTATTTGTAATGATTAAACGAACCAGAAGATGAGACAAACATACCTCAGGCCACAACAAGCTTATATTATTTTAGGGTAATTTGTCCGCATGTATTTTTGCTCCGCCATGCACCATCTACTTGTACTTTCTAATTTTCCTCTTGAAAGGAGACCAGTCTCAGCAGAATGCTTAACGGCCAGGTTTAAATGAATCACAGCTCTGAGCTTTGAGTCTTGTTACTTTTAATTAACTCCGTGTATCAGCGCAAGTGGATCAATGGCTGGAGCCACATGGTATAAGCATCACTGCTATGGAAAGCGCAGAGGTCGTCCACTGACCGTGACAAGCAGCAGAAGGGGTCGACTATGACCGCTTAGGCTTGTAGTATTTGCTGCTTGGAGCCTCAGTTGAACCAAGCAGTCGTATTATTGGTATTTATTTGGGGTGTGAATCCACTTTTCACAAAGTGATGCGATTGAAATCTTGATTATTAAAAATATGAAATTATTCGGACCGATTTGGTCCAGAACAGAAGAAAAAGAGGGGAAAAAAGAAAAGAAATTTCAATATAATATCTGTTTTTTTATTTAGTTTCCAACAGTCAATAAACCAAGTCTACTGGATATCAGTCCAGACAACATAAACAATATAGGCCTCTGAATACAGTTGAGTTATACTTAACGATCCCATATAACAGCAGCAGTTGTTTTAACCAACCACCTTGTGGTTCCTCTGGGAACTATGGAACCGGTTAGATATATAAAAAAAAATAGTCCTTACAACACAAGCAAGTTACCTTATAAAGGCAAAAAAATCCAAATGATTAGTGTTTCAGTCATTAATGTGACATTCAATAATTAACAATAACAAGTGAATCAAATCACTGACAACAAGATCCATAGATCTTACTGTGTATTTTTAAAAAATAGAAAATTAAATCCAACATGTTTTGATGCATTTAACAAGCTTTTCTTTACAAAAAAATGAAAATCAGAAACATAAACCACTTTCAGGTTTGGATGGAGGTTTAACTCCGTAATGCAGGATTTATGTTGCATTGATCACCTTTTTTTTATATTCGTCCTGTTTGTCCCAGACCACGTCTGAATAACAACGTCAGAGAGTCTGTCCGGGTCATTCCTTTCACTATGTAAAAGCCTGGGTCTGTCTTCCAGTATGTGTGTGTCAGTAAAGATTTAGGGGAGACAATGTGTGAGAGATACAATCTCAGTTTTGCCCAAAGGCACCTCCGGTAAATAAATTGCTTTTGTAAATAGCTCTCGCTCTTTAATCCACAGTTGATGAGGTCCCTGGTGTGACAGCATGACACATTTCTATATTTTTTTGTCCTGTGGGATCAGAGAGCACCAAACATTTCCATTCTGTCCATGTTATGTCATTAAATCCGGACGGGATATTTAATGGCAACAACCGGAGCACTTGGTGTTAATGTTTGAACAAGATGACGGCGCCTCATTAAAAGTGAGTGGATTCTCTAATGTAATCTGACAGCAGTAATTGTGCTCGGCCGTTGAGTTAACACCACGCTGTTAGTCCATGCGTATCCATGAGGTGCAGCTGCCATGTCTGACCATTAGATGTGTGGTCCCAACAATGTTAACCCTCAATGAAAGTTAGTTATTCTTTGAGAGGGAATTTATGCACATGTTACATGAACCCTCAGGTAAAATGACAAAAAATGTTTGCTTATTTTATTGTCACATTGAGGAAGATTCCCTGTTGTTAACCTTTGCAACGCAGATTGGTCTCCACCTCCCAAACTAAGGTCAGAAGGCCCAGAGCAGGTTAGAGTTTGACCACGCTGGGTTCACATCATTATGTTAGTACTCATTCAAGCCCTTTTGTGAATAAAGATGAAGACCAGACATTCAGAGATCAGACTTTTCTATAGATATTCATAGCTTCCTCATTTTCTATCCGTCTGTTATTGCTGTAATTAGTGTGATGTAAATGGTGGAGAGAGACTCGGAAAATGCATTTCCATGGAGACGGCTATTGTGAGGGTTTGACATTCAACAAGCCATTGTCTGACGGCATAATCTGGATCAAGCGAGTCTTGCTGCTGTATTTGTTATGGACTGTACCTCTAAGGAAAAACCAAACTGGTGTGACTAAAGGTACACAGTCAGGTATAAGTACTGAATAATTCCATTGTCCATTTTTCTGTTGAATTGACTGGCCTGAAAATAATATGGTACTTATCTTTGATCGTATACACATACCAGGGGTGTCAAGTATCACAGTTGGCCAAAATTTAAAAAACTGCCATGAAGTCACAGGCCAAACTCAGTAATTAATGAAAAATCAACTGTGAATACACGTGAATACACAGCCAAAGCCGAATACTATCAACACACATCAAAGATGATCAGTAGTATTTGTTGCTTATTCTGTCTTTTATCTGTTTTTATCTATCTTAAACTTTTTTTCTTTTACAGATATACAACAAAAAACATACTGTATATGTTATAACAAAGAGCATACATCACTAATACTACAAATTCTGCCAGTATATAATGGCTACATATGGGGGGGGCACTGTTGTACACATTTCATGGACCATGTATAATTACACTGCGGGCCAAATTTGGCCCCCCGGGCCTGAGTTTGACACAGTTACACACGCGAAATGCTGCAATAAAATTCAGAACTGGATCTCAGAAGAAAATACTGTATTTTGCATTACCTCAAAAATGTTGGTTGAAGTTTCCATTTCGTCATCTGAGTCTCTGTTGTCATGTCTCTAAATCCTGGTTGATGTGTACCAATAAAAGATCAGATGGGGCTGTATTAGGCTTTATGGGTTGTGTTTATCAGAAGGACTATCTTCATGCATCAGCTTGGTACAGGACATTTCTCAGACATTCCCTCAGTAGACTCAAGCCAGCCCACTGCACTCCTCTGCTCTCTTCACCTGCTTCTATTCAGGCGGCTTCTCAGAATAGATGTTACACAATGATGCACAGGCAGGTGCTGGGGCACTTCCTCTTCTATTCTTAAATTATTGATCGACTTAAGAAAGCCTCTGAATTTCACATTACATCTGATTCCAAATAGTGAAAAATAACAAATATTTTTTGCCGTCATTATTACTACAGGCCATAAACTGTCAAGTTTGTTTTTTTTTTGTTTTTTTTGGGTCTTTTGCATTTTGACTCAAAACTCTCTAGTTATAGCTGTATGTACAGAACATCTGTTTTGACCTCAAAACACAGTCCCTTATGTATTTAGAGCAGTTCTGGTTTTACATTGCAAACAGCTGTGGTTTGCTGAGTACAACACTGACGTTAAAATAAACTCCTGTTCTACATCTTTTCATATGGATGATCCTACAGGATATGACTTCAAATATAGCTAATAAAGACAAATTACATTTCTTCTTATTTAGTATGGAGCAGCTGTGAGTTTGGACGGTTCCAGTGCTCAGTTTTTTCAGAAGGACTATCTTCATGCATCAGCTTGGTACAGGACATTTCTCAGACATTCCCTCAGTAGACTCAAGCCAGCCCACTGCACTCCTCTGCTCTCTTCACCTGCTTCTATTCAGGCGGCTTCTCAGAATAGATGTTACACAATGATGCACAGGCAGGTGCTGGGGCACTTCCTCTTCTATTCTTAAATTATTGATCGACTTAAGAAAGCCTCTGAATTTCACATTACATCTGATTCCAAATAGTGAAAAATAACAAATATTTTTTGCCGTCATTATTACTACAGGTCATAAACTGTCAAGTTTGTTTTTTTTTTTTTTTTTTGGGTCTTTTGCATTTTGACTCAAAACTCTCTAGTTATAGCTATATGTACAGAACATCTGTTTTGACCTCAAAACACAGTCCCTTATGTATTTAGAGCAGTTCTGGTTTTACATTACAAACAGCTGTGGTTTGCTGAGTACAACACTGACGTTAAAATAAACTCCTGTTCTACATCTTTTCATATGGATGATCCTACAGGATATGACTTCAAATACAGCTAATAAAGACAAATTACATTTCTTCTTATTTAGTATGGAGCAGCTGTGAGTTTGGACGGTTCCAGTGCTCAGTAGTCCTTAGTTGTATCTTGGCGGTATTGGAGCGGATTCAAACCAGGGACCTTACATACCCTAGTCCACTTCCTTAACCACTAGGCCACCAACTGACCCCCAAAAGTAGCTCCAGACTACTCCTACTGCTGGTCTACTTCACTGACCCACCAATGAGGGCAGTGAGACACAACAGCGACTGACCGCTGTCTGCAGCCAAAGCAGTAAAAACTTTTTTGCATCTCGTTGAACTCGTGACAGGAACATAAAACTTTGATTGATGTCCAGGCTTCAGTCGTTGTCAAAGCTGTGCTACAACGTTATTGTGTCGCTGGGCGGGATTTTTGGAGGGTTGGTCGGTAAAGCCATCTGGATTAATACTGTAGTTTGACTCGACCCACTGAGACACAGCGTGTAAGGTGCAGACGGCCGTCATCCAGAGCCATGTTTACTCTGCAGCGCCTTGATGTAAGATACTAGTTCTTTTACTCAGGCGACACATGCAGCAACACAACACTGACAGCATAATGACAAAGAGAATAAGAAACTCTTAGGTGTGAAGAATCTGTTTTATTGTACTTTATGTCACTATTGTACTCAAGACTTTCATCTTGCCTCTTAGTAAATGCAAGGACAAAACCTACATGTTTCTTTGAACATGATTAGAAAATTAATGTGTCCATCCAACATTTTGCACTTCTGCACCTGCATCTAAGTGAAAATAAAATGGAATCTTGCTCTTAAGATTTGGTGACTCACTGTTGAAGCTTTGTACTCTGCAGCTCAGCTGTGGTTACTATGCTTAGTTGCGAGATTCAAGTCACATATTGGTTTTAGGAAAACGTTGTGCCTGAATCTCTGTCTGTCTTGATGATGTAAAAGCTGTGCTTGCTAGAAATTAGGGGAAACATTTGTCTTACGTGCAACTCCTGAAAATCCAGTAAAACTCAGGCAAAATCCACTAAATTGTCATCTTTGAAGGAAAAACTGATATTTGATCTTTCCGATTTTACATAGTTAGAATATCGGCCAATATTAGGGGTGACTAGGATGGACTGGATGAGGAATGAGATGATTAAGGGGGACAAATACAGACAGGAAGGTTTGGAGATAAAGCTGGAGAAGCCAGATTGAGATGGTTTGGACATGTTCAGAGGAGGGACAGTGGATACATTGGTAGCAGAATGATCCTAGAGATGGAGCGACCAGATAGGAGACATAGAGGAGATGCAGTGAGAGACGCTCTGGAGGTAGTTGAAGTTAGAGTCGAGGATACAGAGGACAGGGTGAGATGGAAATCGTTGACTTGTTGTGGCAACCACTGCAAAAAGAAGATAATATCGGCCAACCCATATTACCTGACATCCCTAATTATTACTGATTATTTAAAGAATAATTATTTCGGGAGTCAACATGTACATCATGTACGTCATGAGACATTCATGGAGCGTCACAAAGCAAGTCCTTCACCTCTGCTCGTCAGTCAGGTGACTCTCACTCTCTCTTGACCCCCCCCCCATCCTTCCATGCCTATCTCTCCTCAACGCCCACTCTGTCGTGTCTAACACAAATCAAATATCGCTCTCCTTTTTTTCTCTCTCTGTTACTTGATTACTTGTGTTGTGCCTTTCAGATTTCCTTACTTTCCTCATCTTTTTCTTTTCCTCCCTGGTTACTGCTCCCCATATCCCGTTTACAAAGCTGAAAAGCAAGAGCTTTCTTACCGTAATGGTGTCACTTTTCTGCCCTGCTAACCTTTATTTGTGAAACACCTGAGGCAGTAAATCTGTAAAATATTTGTGCGGTGGAGGTAAGACGTGACTACTGTATTTGATTTCTTTTTCTTCTTCCTCTTCCTGAAGCTGCCCTGTTGCCATATTCCCGTACGGTTAAACATGCCCATTCATCTCACACTCCAGCAGGAGACACTAAGCTGTCAAACCCCTGTCCCTGTGCTCCACACCTTCGTGACCTGCTCTGTATACATGTGTGTGCTCCAATCTCATGAACAGACAGTCAACGTAGAGAGGTTGGAGCAGTTTCCGTCACATTTGTGTTCTGGTGGGTGTCCGTGGTTCTGTGGTGATTAATGGTAACGCCGCAAACTGTCGGTGGAAAGCGTTCTCCATCTGTCCAGCTTATATTGGTTTGCCTGTATGTGGCGTCATTGCTAATGTAACTTCTTCATTCAGCTCTGCAGCAGTAGAACACACACACACACACACACACACACACACACACACACACACACACTCTTCATGTCCTTGAGAAACTAAGCCGACAGTTGGGTTCACTGGGGACGTGACTCAGTGAGATGTGATTGGTGGGACTTCTTCATCGCCTCTCTATGTGGACAGATTATTCTTCATCAACCTAAGAACCTGTATTTTATACCTTCTGGGGAACCTTCTGCATCTAGATCAATTCTCCTTAATGATAAAAAGCTATCATTGGCCTGCAGTCTCCCACTCCTCTCTACAGCAGGCACTGGGTTCCAGAATGTGCCTAATGTGTTGGAAATTTCATTTAACTCTCCCTCATCCATCCTCTGGGTGGCTAGTGGCTGCCTGCAGCCTCCTGCTGCTGCTCTCCCTGCTCTTATCCCTGGTCCTTCTTTCATGTATGCGGGAATCTCGGGGAGGGTGAATTTGCAGGGCAGGAGGGAAATGAGAGGATGTAGAAAGATGCCCTGATCATAATGTGAAATTTGTTGAATTCACATCCTGTGGTTGAGAATCCATCAGCTTTGTTAGTGCATGAATCAACACCAAACTCAGCATCACATACAATATTAAGTAGCTGTGTTTATTTCGTGTGTCTGTGGTCGACCTGCTGTAGTATTGAAATCACTAAACAAAGATATTGTTCCCATTTCCCGTCTCTCGTCTCTCATGTCACAAAGACTCAACTTAAAAGTAACTTAACTGAGATTTGCCTGTCATGCACACCAAAACTTCGAAAATTAAAGTCACCAGACCCTAATAAATCCATTTTATGAAACCATATCTGTTCC
This sequence comes from Paraplagusia blochii, assembly GCA_016785265.1. Classification (NCBI taxonomy): domain Eukaryota; kingdom Metazoa; phylum Chordata; class Actinopteri; order Pleuronectiformes; family Cynoglossidae; genus Paraplagusia; species Paraplagusia blochii. The sequence goes on from JAFBJS010001195.1 coordinate 37,206, forward strand.
GTTGTTTTCATGGTGCAGCACATTAGTTTTTCTTTATAAAAGCCAGCCTTTAAATATGCCCACATTTCTAAAGTTAGTCAGGTTATAAAAAATAAACACAGCTAAACAGCTTTTAGGCAGCAGCAGCAGCGGCAGGTAATCCATGTTCCTCAGCTCATTTAGGAAATGGCCTCATTATTAAGCCAGGCTCTTTTTATGAACATGTCATTATATTACATCATGGCGGTTCATAATTCTTTTTAAAAACGTGATCCCGTCACAGCGTGTTCACTTTGTCTGCCACAAATCATGCAGTATGCAGTGAAAGTAAAAGTAAAATACTAGTCAGTGCCATAAACAGCAGTGGTGAGTATGTTAAACATTAATTTAGGTCAAAAATGCATTTTGTGATTTCCTTCAACCCTTTTGGTTTTGTCTTCTGCGTGTTGCAGTTGCAGTTGATGTGCTGCACACAACTTGACATCCTGTGGCCGGCTGAAAATCACTGAGGCAATAACCCTTTACATGCTTCTGTGGTTAAAACTTTAAACCAGTGTCACATGATGTGCACCATTGGCTGCACACAGAATTGTCTGATGATTCACTATGAAAATGATCATTACCCACCGCCCTGGTGCTTTAATGTGTAGTTAAATGGACACATTATTTCTGATTAGTGGAATCAGTCAGTCATTTGTAGACTGGGTGTTTGCATTGATGTTTGGATGCAGCTGAAGGAAACGCTTCTCATTATTTACATTACTTATTTAAAGAACAATCAATGTATGCAGTTAGGCGGCAGTGGCTTCAGGTTTGAATGCACTAGCAGTCAGGTTGCCACTGAGCATAGCACCATACCAACCCTTAGAACTTTAATCGGGCTCACCTCCCGCAGGACGGTACGGTGCAGTGTGATTTGGGTGGCAGTCGTGGAGACTGTTGCCCCTGTGATTTTGTAACGTAAAGGGAAAAAAAAAGAAAACTTTGTCATTCTGAATTTGTGATTAACACATTGAAATGTGACTTCTCTGTTTAACGCATCACAAAATTGAACAGTGGGCTGCTTTGAGGGCCCGGGGAACAGTGAGGGGGACAGTGCAATTCTCAGAGCACCCCAGGAGTAACCTCGCCCAAGTCAATCCAGACCCAGGTCCCTCTGGTCCCAAGTCTGGTTCCTTAACCCCTGGGCCACCAATGCAAGATCTAGATGAATGAATGAATATATGCAGGTAGTTTGTATGCACTTAGCTGTAAAGTGTTAGTCATTGTCAGCTTTGAGTGCAGTTAATGATAAGTATATATTGGGGGGTAGTTGGCGGCCTAGTGATTAAGAAACTGGACTTGGTCGATTCGAACCCCCCACCACCAAAAAAAATGTAAAAGAAAAATCACACGTAATATATATATATATTTACATTTCTTCTCTTAATCTATAACAATCTATAACCTAATAAGTTCAGTTAAAACTGTATTTGTTTTAAGCATTGAGCAAATACTTGAGTGACAAAATAAAACAGAAACCTCAGTTGATAAATCACCTTGAGAAGATCTATAAGGCATTGACGTCTTAAAATATGAGAACACCTTTCATTCCATTCTTTCATTCAGGTGGGGATGTCCTTCAACCTTTACAGTACCTAACCACAGGTGTAGCAGGTTCTTATTGTGAGCCAATGAGAAGGGTTAAGACAGGCACAAAGCAAGTTATGACACATCTATCTCTTGCTCATTGACTTGAAAAAAGTCCGTAAAACACACGGCACTGAATTCACGACGAAGGCGTGGAGGATAATAAGCCTGTGGTTAGTTGCTGCGGAAACAACACGGTCTGATACTAACACTACAGAGCACACCCAAAAGGCCTTTTCACTGGTACGATCTTACACTCAGGCCCACTTAAATTAGAATCTGTGACATCTTAGTTATCGCGTTAGCCTGTGGATGCTGTGAGATATCCTGCATAAAGAGACATCTGAGTCTGGTCCCTTTTTGCTGATGTGAGGTTTCCCGTAATCAAAGCTCAGGATCATGTCAGTTCAAGCATCAGAAATGTGCAGAGGTGACAAAATGCCCGGTTTGCGGCCCCTCTGGCTCCCAACTATAAACCTATGTAAAAGTATCCCATACGCATTCCTGTGACGCCCACAGGAGCACATCAAGAGTATGTGAAGCGATTGGATTTACCTGAGAGCGCAGTATGCATCACATGGGTGAGAGATCAGTGGAGAATGGTCCCAGAGCAAACGTCAGCTGATTGTAGGCCCTGCTATATGTCAGCCAGTAAGTCAATACATGACAGACCAGTGTTTTTCTCTCTGTGATTGAGAATATAAAGCACTCCCACTGTGTACATCCTATTAAAATGGTTGACTAATTGTATCATAAAAATACAAAAATTTATATTCTTTTTTTTTCGGTTATGTGTCACTAGCAGAGCTTTGAACCAGACAGAAATGAAACCAGAAACTATTTTTTTTCTTGTCCTGGAATAGAAACACCTAAAAACAATGGTAACTGGTTAATACTGGTTGTATTTAGAATCTTAGAAAATCCTGTGTAACCTGCATTTAAAGTCATTTTGCTCCAAAAAAGCTACAATAATGATTGTTGTTCTATTGATTGTTCTAACCCAGATCAAAAAATAATAATGTTTCTGTTCCAACCTGACTGGAATAAATATCTGATCCAAAGCCCTGGCCATCGTAGACTTTTTAGGAGACGAGTGACTTTGATTGCAGGCTACACAGACTTTTTTAAAGAACAAAATTGGTAAGGACCAGTTGGCAATTTTTGAAATCATATTTCTTGTCCTGAACAAAATTTCACGTTTCTGGTTTTTGTTTTCGAGCCTTAAACCAATTTAAAACCCGGGTCATGAGTCTTTTACCTACTTTTTTAAGAGTGAATCCCAGTTTTCACAGCGAAGGCTATTGTTTCCTCTACTCAGCTTACCAGTTTGTCATAGTGAACTATTCACACTCAAAGCCAGTAGCAAGCTTTAAGACACTATTGTTCTAGAATAGGTGTAGCCTGTGTAAAGTAGTGGCAAAATATTGCTGTATAACTTTAAAATGTATTCATAACAACATGCACACAATAGATAAAAATTGTTTGTGAAAATCTGACTGCATTTTGTCATTGGTGAAAAATAGTTTTCTCTCCCCTGCTATATATTTTTCTCTCCCCTCCAAAAACAAACAAACAAAAAATAAACTCAGCAGCAAAGAATGCATAAAAATGTATTTTTCTGCAAATGGGCTGACAGCATGAGATATTGTTGTCTTTTGCAGCAAATGTGTCTCATTTGTTGAGTCAAAATCCAAAAGAAAAGTTCTTATTAGTGTGGCCTGAGACCAGCTGGGACCTTTTGTGCCAGAAGAATAGAGTGGTGTCATTTGTTTCTGGCAGTAAGTTTGTTATAACTTGGTATCAATAGAGGAGAGCATGCTTTCTCGCGTGGCAATCTAATCAACACAAATAGATGGAGCCTCCCTTTGGTGAGGCGCACGCCAGAAGCTGCAAGGAGGTCACAGCTGCTTGGAGAAACACTCCGTATGAGCTGTGTTTCACAGTATAGTGGTTGGAAGTTATTTTTCAGGCCAGGATTCCAGACAAAGGCGAGGACACCCTTCTACGAATGAGAAACAACAACTTTTTTTGCATTTAAATAGGGGATGTTAATGAAATACAATTACGCAAAGCTTGCAAACCACATACTATGTGGTTCTTCATCTGTCTGCATGTTTTTGTGATCATTATTATTAACACATTGACATGGGTGAACCAACATCCTGACACTGAATCAAGGGGTGGAGGTTGATTGTTAATAATAACTCTGCGCTCCAACAATGACCCAAATGTTTTCCTCAGTAGGTCAGAACTGATGAGGTCAATAGAAGCTGGAGAAAAGTCTAGCTGCCTGCTGGTCAAAATATACGAGTGAAATGACCTGAGTGACTTTCACAAACTTTTATAAACAACTCCTTTGGCCTGTAGAAAATACAGTACAAACAATCCACCCCTTCCCAACATCTCTCAGGGTTTGTTTCCCTTCAGGAGTGCACTGGTACTGCCTGGACCTTTTCCTTAAGTACAGTAGTCTTGTATGGAAAGGGCATAAGTATTATACAAATTGTTTGGTATTTAACATAGGGATCGGGATCGGGATTGAAGCACAACAAATACAACATGGTTTATTTCTCCAACATGCAATGCACTGTTTACTGCTCAATCTTGATGGTCCCTACTCTCACAGGGAAAGTATGTAGGTGCCCAAAAAGAGTCCCAAAACAGTGGTCTCCAACCTTAAGGAAACCTAGGACCACTTTACTGAAACTCAGTAATGGAGAGCTACTTGTGGAACCTCTGCTGAAATGTCACAGGGACATTACATTTTTGTTTTTTTTGGACTAGTTTTGTTTTTTGTAACACACCCGACGGGTACTTTAGATACCCCATGGGGCGCCACCTAGGTTGGTGAGCCTTGCCCTAGAGCAACAATACCTTAACTACTGGAAATGCAAGTTAAACAAGTTATTCATACCAGAAAATATGCTTTTGGACATAGAATTATACTTTGTCTTGTATTACAACAACAACTGTTCATTGCTGTTGCCCTAAATCTGGTATGGTTTGAAATTACAGCACCGGACTTCCAGTAAATTTGGGCGTGTGACTTTGGTATCGGCAAGTCATAACAGCTTAACTGCTTCCCTGCATAAGCAGAGGAAGCTATTATCTATTGCTCCTCATGGGAGTCGTGGCCTTGTTGTTGAATCTGACTTGGGTCCATAGGATTCTAGGTTTGAGTCCAACAGCCGCCTATCACTGAGGTGCACTGAGCATGGCACTGTCCCCACCCAGGGCTCCTCAGGCGCTCAGAGCTGCCCACTGTTCAGTTTGGTGATGGGTTAAATGCAGAAGTCATATTTCGTTGTGTGCAGCGATGCGGATCACAATGTCAAGGGAGCTTTCCATCTTCATACTCATTAGTAGTCCAGTGTTGAAGCCTATTAGAAGATCCTTATAGCACACACCCATTTCCCAACAAATGCAACCCAGTGTTTTCAGAGCAAAGTAATATTGACCAACCTTTGCATGTTCTTCTATAACAGTTAAATTGACTGTTTGAGTGAATTTGAGTCCATTTCCTGGACTTCTGCCACACAAAAAAAAAAAATCCCAAGTCAAAACTTCCACAGTTTCTCAAATGCTGGACCTCCTTCACAGAAACCAATCAGAGTGCGGTGTACATCTTAAGTAGTTCAGGGACGTTTTCATTGTCCTTGGAGTCTTAAAATAAAACTTCCATGTCCAATGTCCGTGTTTGAATTTGCCTAGATAAGAAACAAGGAATCTTTCACTGCCACAGTAGTGAGATATCTACGGTCCAAGGTCCACAGATCGTCTCTACACTGCAGAGACATTAACTGAAAGACTGATACTAGAGTTCACAGAGGGTTCTTTGTTCTAGAGATTTAATGAGTTGGTATTTGCCAATATTGGACTCTGCGTGCTGGATAAATGTCTGTTCTATAAGGCATAGTAAAGACTGTGTCAAAAATAATTATGAAAAATTTTATTTCCTTTTTCCTTCTTTGTATGCACCATCGTTAAAGATAATCAGGGAGGGTTATCCTGACCTGACTCCAACCCCTTCTCCCTTAGTTGGAGCCAGTTTGAACCTGAGTCTCTGCAGGTGGCGTGCTGAAAAGCACAGATTCATTGCAAATACATGAATTTAATAACTAAACCACAGAAATAGCACTCTGGAAAACACGTTTACGTATGCTATAAAAAGTTATTGCGTCACGACTGGAACCATGTTTTTACTTGTAAAGCAGAAAATCCTGATTTGTTCGCAAATTGTTAACAATTACGTCAAATAATTAACGGCAGAAAAATGAGAGGTTCTCGGATCGTAGTGCACACCGTGGACAGGACCCACCAGATATAAGAGATTACCGCTGCCAGTCGTGCTCGCCTTCTTATAATCGACAGTTGGAGGGATGAGTATTGATTCATTAATGCAGAGCTAAGATTACATGGCAGCACAGCAGCTCTGTGGTGGTCAGTGCTGCTGTGTTGCAGATGTAATCCAGCAGCTGCCTGGAGCCTCGCTGCATGGATGTATCTCTTCTTCCATGTGGGACTGAATCTGCACAGCCACATTGAACATGCCATGTGAATATTTAATGCCCAGGACCAGTGTGGGGGCATTAGGGCTGAGGTATATTTGGCTTCACAACAGGCTAAATATGCCTATTAGCAGCACGACACAGGACGGTCATGAATTGTGCTGGGTCAGATTTTTTTTTGCGATAATGATATGAATGACCATTTTGACTTCTGTTTGTGTGGAGACCGAAAGGGGAAACCAGCACGGGTTGGATGCAGTAATTTGGTTTTTATGTACCAGAAACTGGAATTTGTACAGAAAAATCTGTGCTTACACATTGTGGACAAAGTATTTTTGTCACTTGCACTAAACAGCTTTATCTATTGAATAAAGGAAGGAAGGAAGGAAAGTGACCTCCTCCCCATTGTGATCCACTCCACTGCACACAATGAAATGTAACCTCTGAAATAAACCTATCAAGTAAGTGAATAGTGGGCAGTGGATGGGGACGGTGCCATGCTCAGTGGACCTCAGTGGTAACCTGGCAGCTGGTAGATTTGAACCTGGAGCCCTTCAGGTCCAGTTTCTAAACCACAGGGCCACCACTGCCCCAAGCTAGTGCAATTTAAGTCTGTGCATTTCCCACAGTGGACACCATGTTAAAAAAAAAGAAAATTAAAATAGGGGTCGAGTCCAGAGCAGAAAGATAGAGTGTTGGTTTAAACTAAAAAAAATATCTAATAGCCTTTATGACGTCATCTACTGAGAAAATGCAGGCATTGCAGGGAAAAGCCAGAAGTATAATGATAATATAAATGAATTATTTAATCTGGACAAGGTTGGCGGGCCGCATTAAAACGCTCAATGGGCCGAATCAGAGCCCAGGGCATTAGTTTGCCTATGCCTGCACTAGAATCACCCTTGTAAAGCAAGAATCGTTCACCAGACATAGTGTCTAATTTATATAATATCTTAGTACTTATCCATGTGGTTTAATGTTCCTGCCTTCAAGCAAAATGATCACAAGTTCAAACCCATTTGGTGAATAATGTCCCCTCTGCACGGGCTTTCAAGAAAATGCAGTGATAGGTTAATTGTTCTTGTTTGACTCCAGGTTTAAGTAAGTGTGAATGGTTGTGTCTTTTCTATAGTGGTTCCTCTGTGATGGACCTCACCTTTTGTCTGATCAACTCTGGGATTATTAAGCATTACGTTAGGAATAGATGAAGATCAATATCTTTTGTCTACAGTTCTATCTTGGTTATTTTACTGCATTTATTTTTCGTTGTCCATTTTTGTCAGTAAATCAGGCCTCACCTGTTTATACCTGTAGTTTACATCTGCAGTGGTCTGGCAAAGTTGAATCATTTCTCAACATAATGGTTGCATTTTACCTTTTGAAAATAATTTCTGTTGGTCAACAACCTTTTTTTGGCGAGTTACTTATCTGGTTTAGTTAAATGATCCATAAAATCAGTCCTACCTGGAGGCTTTAAACCTTTGCATCTTTGGCTTAAAAAGGGGAGTTAGTGTGGCGTCTCGTTTGTTTCTTTTCTGTTCCACGGTCAAGGTTTTCAGAGTTAATGAGTTTCTACCAAACCTCATCTCCATCCTTTTCTGTAAACTCTGCTCAGAGGCACAAAAACATCCTGGCGACTGCAGTAAGTCTGAAGGTGAAATAGTTGTGGCCATTTTAATCCTGTTGGACTTTTTATACACCATACACCTGTCAACGCACAAATACACTCCACGAAGCAGCTGTGATATTTTGCTTGTTCCATTTTAGAGAGTGTGTGTGTAAGCAAAGGAAGCATCAAGTATTTTGATTTAGTTAAATACTAATGTTGGGACAGAATCAGGAATGAGGTGATTAGAGGGACAACATAGACAGGAAGCTAGAGAAGACAGATTGAGATGGTTTGGACATGTCCAGAGGAGGGACAGTGGATACATTGGTAGAGGGATGATCCTAGAGATGGAGCTACCAGGTAGGAAAAAAAGAGGAGATTGATGGATGCAGTGAGGGAGGACATGGAGGTAGTTGGAGTTAGAGTAGAAGATACAGAGGACAGGGGGAGATGGAATTGTTGACTTCGCTGTAGCAACCACTGAAAGAACGGACAAGCCGAAAGTAAAAGAAGACTAATCTTGGGTCTGGTGTGGAGCAGCTCCGAGCAGGTCAGGATTTTCATCAGTCCATGTCCGGTTCTGAATTTCTCCATAAATCAGTCACATTTTTCCAAGAATAAAGTTTAAATAATCAAACACACTTGACCTATGATCTACGGAGAGGTAAAAATGAAGTACGTGGTGTTGCCGCTCGGTGCATGAAGACACAATGGTGAACAGGGTTAACCTTTCAGCTGATTAAATGCTGCTCCTCCTCTCTGTCTGCCGCCTCCTTCTGCTCCTTCTCTGTGTCTCAAGAATCATGAGGGATACAAGACTAAACCTGTGGAGCCTAATGAATCAAAGCACAGAAAACCATTTTTTATTACATCTCTAAACCCTATCAAGATGACAGCCCTACCATATATGGAAATTAATGTACTTTGAGTGTAGGGTCATTCCAGAAGGACTGTTTATCTTGCCTGCCAATATCAGAACAGCCATATAACATCAGCGTCTAGATAAATGGTGAAGGTTTATGGATAAGCGGCAGGATTGTGAAAATGTTAAGAGTTATTAAAGATATCTCAACATCAGTAATCTCCAACGGTTGTTGGTTTCCCACACAGTGTGTAAAATTATGAATTATGCACCAAACCAAAGACTTTGGTCTGTTGTAACGCCTCGTCAACTTGACACGTGTGTCTGTTTGTGTCTCTCCACATCAGGATGTATTGTCTGCTCCTTTCACCCGTCAGACCGTCAGGAGAGCACACGGTCTACGGTCAGCAGCCCACTCCACACTCTTCACCCAGCCTCCCACTGCCCTGTCTCCACAAGTAAGTGTGTGTTTTGTGTTTGCAATGACAAAACAGCTCCGTGTCTTGTCTTTCCACATTGCGTAGTTTGATTATCTAAGCAGTGTGGCTGGAAAAACTTTGAGTAGGAATTCGATTTTGTCTCTGCCCTATTGATATGCACAGCACTAGGATACAGATCGTCTTAGAATATTGACTCTAGTCCGAGTCAGCACTTTCAGCACTTTTCTGACCTCTTCTCACCAAAGAAGTTTTAAAGTTACAGGGGGTTAGGGTGGAAATTGGTTTCATCATTATGAAGCTAAAAATTTGACATTGTTTCAGATAATGGATCCATAGTTGCCAATTAAATTTTGGCACTTGGAGTCCCTGCAGGATTGGAAGCTTAAAAACCTGCCAACTATGGCTGACATGGACTATAATAAATGTACAGAGAAATTCTGCAGCCTTTTTTTTGTTTGTTTTGCTAGTGGTAAAACTACTGTGAGAGAAATTCTAACATCTTCCTAACAGTTTTGAACAAGACAGATCTGTTTGCATTGCTTTCATTCAAGAAGTAATTATCATGCAAAAGAAGCCTCCGGAGGTTAATTGGAATGGCGGCCGTTTGATAAAGACGTTACGGAGCAAACATTTTCTAACGCACTCCCAGAATTTACACAGCCTTCTATATAAGGTAGCCTTTACTCAGGCTCTCTCTCCGTGATTCATTGGTGTTTACAGGAGGTGTGTGTTGCCATATGATGCGGGTTCCAAGCTGAACCCTTATCGCAACCAACGAAAACAACACTTTGACAAACAGTGTTTGTATGATAAATTCAGTCCAGGGTTCAATGTCCCATGTATCACTGGAAAAAAAAAAAACATCATCAAATCCGTGCCCTGTGTGTTTATTTCAGTGCTGGTGTATGAGTAAAAACTGAAATTGAATAGTTCTGTAACACTGAAAAAAATACTACAAATAATGTTTCTTCACTCGAAGACAATCAATACTCTTTCCTGGTAATCTGAGCTTTGAACATAAATTTTTTGCCAAAAAAAATATAGGATTAGTCTCTCACTCTGAATGCCAGTACTGTAGTCCTATCTGTAATTAAAGTTCACAGCCTCTCAAATTCTGAATAATTGTGATCCATAACTAAGACATGACAGGCCTTGGTAGATACTGTATCTAATCTTTTTAACCTGACATCCATGGCAAGCCTAGGAGATCTTGGTGGAATCAGGGAAACCACTTTGTTCCAGATTTTTGTCCGTGTGCAAATTCACAAAAACCGTTGACATACATCGCCCTGAATGAGCTGATGTTCTTCTTGTAAAAAAAAAAAAAAGAAATTGTGCCGATCCCTTAGTTCTTGAATCAGGACATATTTGTACCACTAAATTAAAGTAGTTTAACTTCTTTTTTTTAACTTCTTCTCCTTTTCACCTCATCCCATATTTAGGGGTTGCATCAGCAAATCAACGTTTTCCATCTCCCCCCTGTCCTCTGTATCTTCTACTCTATGTCCTCTCTCACTGCATCCATCAATCTCCTCTTTGTCTCCTACCTGGTAGAGCCATCTCTAGGATCATTTGTCTACTGTCCTTCCTCTGAACATGTCCAAACCATCTCAATCTGTCTTCTCTAGCTTTTTCTCCAAACCTTCCTGTCTGTGTTGTCCCTCTAATCACCTCATTCCTGATCCTGTCCGTCCTTGTCTCTCCTAAAGAGAATCTCAGCATCTTTAACTCCTCCACCTCCACCTCCAGCTCTGACACCTGTCTAACATTTCCTAGTGTCACCGATTCATCCATCATGGCTGGTCTCACAATTGTCCTGTAAACCTTTCCCTTCACCTTAACTGACTCTCTTCTATCACAGATGAACACAAAGTTTCAGCTACTGGTAAATATATAAAGCAATATACATCCTTATTAATTTGAGGTAATAACCTAATAAATTATCTACATAGATCACAGGCTTTTAGATAATACAGGATGGCAATTAAATAATGATAAAAAAAAACATTTTTGTTCCTACCACATAATTGGGTCACAATCTACAATTTTAGAAACTCTGCTTTTAAAAAAAACGAACA